>JAKWJD010001230.1:0-383935 GCA_027705065.1 Solanum peruvianum | reverse complement strand
TAGCACTTTTGCATCTTCTGCATCCTGACATTGTTTCTTATACAATGGGATCTCCTCTTGCACTTTTGTTAGTTCTTGCTCGATAAGATTCCGTCTCTGCAAAACCAAAGAAGAAAAAAAAACGAACTTTTCAAGTCAAGAAAATAACATGAACGAGCCTGTAAGGCCAAGCTTCGAGAAGATAAAAGTGCTTATTTTAGAGAGTGAAGAGTCAAAAATTCCATCTTTTGAGTTTACTATCAGGTGTGCGAGTTTCCTATCTGAACTAGTACCAACCTCTTTATCTAAATACCCGTCAACTATCACTTGTTTCCTTTTCCTACCTGAACGATGGTCATATTTCAAGTAGCAAAAGGAAACAACTGATAGCCAAGGTGTGTTTTGGTGATAGTTCAGGTATGGAACTCGAAAAATTGAGATACTATAAGTGTGTTTTTGACCATTAACTCTATTCTAGAGAGTTGAGGCGTTGGAGAGAATACCTCGACTGTCTGTTGTCGATGAGCCTCCAGTCGACAATCCTCCAAACTTTGAAACTGCCTGTTTCACAGATTGGATAGGTGCTGCTGTATCGATGTTAACTCTGTTTGCATCAACGTTCTCAGGCTGCTTAGACTGAGCTGTAGGCCCTGGAATCTTGATTCTGAGAGTGGGAGACTTGTCAATGTTATCCGATGACTCTACACGAGTAGTATATTCAGGTTTCGTCTCTTGGACGTGGGAAGTAGAACACGAATCATCAGCACTTTTGGTACTACTATTAGATTGAACATGTTCTTCCTCTTTGGAACCATTTGTATCGATAGGAGGCTCCGATGGCTTAGGACTATGTACAGATTGAGACGAGTCTTCCTGATCAACCATAGTAGCTCCTGTTGGATGAGTCTTACTCTTCTCCAACGACGAGCTTTGAGTAGCCTCTTCTACATGCTCCGAAGCATCCACGTTTAGTTGTTGATTCTCTGAGTTTGGTTTTTCATCTGCATCTTGGCTGGTTTGAATCGCGCTGTGTGATTGATTCTCCTCCGGAGAGGACTCCGAGGCGTGTTGCTTCAGATCTTTAACATCTTCCATTTTCCAGTCAAGAAAATAAGGATAACCAAAGTGAAGACCTTGAAAACAAATGAATCATAGAAGAAGTTAGGAATTCAGAATGGCATAGCTTAAAAGTGAAGAATGTGGTTCAAAGTAAGAATCGGAATTTGAGTTTTATGAGTTCTGAATGCTAGAAAAAGACTCGACTTACTTAGGTTCTTAATGATTTATATATACATGTTAAGTTGATAGGATTCTATCGAATTCGTAGGCATTATATATACATGTTAAGTTAACAGGATTCTATCGAATTCGTAGGCAAAACTCTAGCTCCGCCCTATGAAGGACATAAAAATGATCAAAATGATCACAAGTTTCATAACATAACACACATAAATGGAACATAAAACAGGCAAAAGGACGGTTCGATACACTAAGCTTTCGCTATGCGTAAAATCTGAAATTGATTATTATAAAAATGTATTGTACACAGTCTTACCCTTCATAAAATTGCAAGTTTATTGGATTAGTAAATTACAAGTTTCATATCATAAATCACATAACGCAACATAATTAAAATAAATAAATAGATAGCATGATGCACTAAGCTTTCGCTACGCATGAAATTCGAGAAATAAATCAAACCATAAGGTACATCGTACGCAATCTTACCCTTCATAAAATTGCACGTTTATGATATTAGAAAATTACAAGTTTCATATCATAAGGCACATAACAGAACATAAAACACACAAAAGGCAAGCCGGTACGCTAAACTCCCGTTATACACAAAATTCGAAAAAAATCAAATGTATTATACGCAACCTTACACTTCATAAAATTGCATGTTAATCAGATCAATAAATTACAACTTTCATAATCATAAATCAGATAAAACTTGCAAAAAAGCATCCCGACTCGATACATTAAGCTTTCACCATACCCGAGATCCAAAAAAAAAAAAAATCAAACCACAACGGAACAATTAATTATAACTTATAATCTCCCTTATTCAACATTTCTCCACGAACCTATTTTCACAACTCGAACCTAAAATACGAATTCGAAACATATTAATAACTCCCAATTCCTGGATCCCCCCCCCCCCCCTCTTCAACAATTTGATTAAAAACTGTTGAAATTTAAAATTAAAAATTAAAAACAAGAAGAAAAACAGAATTAAAAAAAGAACATACCAGAAAGCTATTTCAATATCCTCCAAAAAAATATATAAATTGAAAAGTATAAATTTTTTTGTCCAAAAATTAACTGCAAAACCATTAAAAAAAACACAAACAAATTAGATCTTGAAAGAATTGTTTTTTTTAAAAAAAAAAAACAATAAAAATGGCGTAGAGCTTACCTATATATAATAATAAATTACAAAATTTGAGATAAATTTTTAATGATTTTATGAATGAATCAAATAAATAAAATAAATAATTTGGATTAAAAAATGAGGATATGAAAAAGAAGAATAAGAAAAGAAAAAAAGCGAGTTGATCAGCTCGCCTTTGTCTTTTTCTTCTTTCTCTTTTGTTTGTGAATTTTTTATTTTCTTTTCAGTTTTTGTCTCTCTGTTTTCTTCAATATAAACAAAAATAATAAATCTCTGTTTTTGAATTATTTTTTTTCTGATAAAAATTCTAAACCGTTAACAGTTAGATAAATATAATTAGTGGCTCTAAATATTACAATAATTATGTAAGGTGATTTTTTGTTTTTTCTGTTTTAGAGTCTGACTCATTCGAATTTATATTAAAAGATTTTATTTTAATAGATAGAATATACCTAAATATTCAAATCTCAAATTTCGATCAAAAATAAAAAAAATATTTACTATTTAGTTAAAATAATTTATGGGTGTTTATGACTCATGACTCATGAGATAATAATCCAAAGGGTAATATGACTATTTTGGAAAATAGTAAAAAAAATTTAAAAATTCTTAATTATGTAGAGGTACAATATAAAGTTAGTGTGTTTGATAATACGAAGAAAATCAAAAGTTTTGTGGTCCTAATAAATTTTAAAGAGTTACGAAGAGCAGAGTGGATCGAGTTTTAAAGCATGGTTATGGCGGAACGAAATGTATCTTATCCCGCAAAAGAGAGGAGCCTGTCGTGTAAGAAATTTCTGGCTTCTAGGAATTTGAATCCTCTTTATGAATCGGAGTTCTCGGCCACCTAGGGTGAGGGCCTCCCATTTAGGGGCGGAGATACTCGTGCCTTAAAGGAGAATAAGGTCGTATTTGCTTCGTATTTCGAGAAGACTTTGAGATGGAACAAACGTACCACATTTATAATCTTCATAAGAATAAAGAATTGTTGTGTGTATATATATAGCTTTTAACGTTGAAAAAAACATCGTAAATCTCGTAATATCAACATTTTAGAAGTACTAATTACGAATAGAATTCTATAAAGTATATACACAGATACACAATTAGATGACTATTGATCAGTAATTATTAATTAATCATCATAAGAGGTTACAATTTTTAAGTAATCACTTTTCTAGCTTCCAAGAATTAAAATATAAAAATTGATGTGAAAAATTCTTATTTCAATATTTTTCTTACAAAAATATTAATACCAAGAAAAATGGAAAAAATAAGGTCATTATTCCATGCTCATAAATAATTAAGTTATATTATTAAAATACACTGGTATTTACATGAAGCGCCTGTAGCTCAGTGGATAGAGCGTCTGTTTCCTAAGCAGAAAGTCGTAGGTTCGACCCCTACCTGGCGCGACTTTATTATTTTTTTCGTGCGACTTTTTTTCCGCAAAAATAATTTCATATTTATAAGTTGAAAAGTCATAAATCGGTTTTTCTTACTGCATGAAGTAGTAAAAAAGCTCATGTTTATAAGTTGAAAAGTCATAAAGTGGCAATACATATAGTTATGTTATATTCATTTTTATTTTGTTAACATCACGATCTAAAAATCTAAACGTTATTTTAGATACATCATATCTAAGTGGATTTTTGTATGTATTTGGAATACATAAAAAATTTCGTCCAACTCCCTCCTATCTCACTCGTCACTTTCCTATGTATGTGGTATCCCACATGCATATGAATCACACCAGATACTCCCTCATATCTCGCTCGTCACTTTCCTATGTATATGGTATCCCAGACGCATGTGAATCACACCAGCTACTTATGTATTTGGTGTAATTTACATGTATCTAGGATAAATGACTATTTCACTTGCCTCCTTTCCCTTTTCACTCGTGTCTCTTCCTATTTTAGTGAATCTGATTGCAAAATATATAAAAATCTAGATATATTTTACTTAATATATAATAGAAAACTGTTAGTTAAAAATAAAATGTAATAATATATGATACAAAGATATTTCTAAAAAAATAATTTTCTTTAGAATAATTCAAAACATTCAAATATTCATAAGTAAGATATACGTATCACCCAAACAATCTCGAGATTCAACGTCGTCTTTTTTTAAGATAATAAAGGCCGTAAAGGTATTGAATAAAAATAATAACATTTAACCTAACAAGATAATATAAAATGCATGTGAAGTTTATATCATAATATATATATAGAGAGGCTTGTCAATAAAGGAATATATCCACAATAGGCACTTTATCGCTGCCTTATCAAAAGATCAAAATTATTTATTCATATATTTGTTCAAATATTATTGATGAGAATCTTCAAAAGTTGAAACGGATGGATCCAATATTAAATTAATAAAAAGGAATCAAGACACACAAAAAAATAATGAAAAAAAATATCATAGAATTTTGCTTTTTAAAAACATATTCATTATATTGTATAAGTGAAATTTCGAGTGATTATGTATACGATTTTATCTTTATTTTTTATTTTTTATTTTTTTAAAATAAAAATTTGATTATATATTATTTCAATATTTTCGATATACATAAAATATAACAAAAGCAAAATATGGAAAAAAAACATATTGCAGTAAATTAAGAAGTCGTGTGTTATATTATAGTACATTTATTGCAACGATTTCTTGTCATCATTAATAATTTAAATATGCTTAAATTGACGTCATAAAAAATGACGATTAGTAGCTTGCGTCAAGAATAATTTAACAATCATTTCAAATTTTCAACTGTTGTAGGATTCTTATCACACTTTTTATGATACTGCATAATAATTACAACTTTTAAAAAATTATGAATTCAAGTTTTGATATAGTTTTTAATTGAAATGTAAAATAAAATTGCTTATAATACATTTTTATGATCAGATCTATTCGTTACATATATTGAGAACTTTAGTGCATTATTATTCAGATATTAAACTTCGATATCAAGTATACTAATATTACTTTTAATATTTTTCTTTCATTACTAGTAACTAGTAATTATATCATATACATATTTTGCTAAATTATAATATTAAATTCTCTATCTCTCTTGCCATAAAATAATTAGAAATTATCAATAACCTCAGCACCAAAAATGTTATTCTCCCTTCTCTTTTATATATTATATATATATATATATATTATATAATATATAATATATAGATATTATAACTCGTAAGTTAAAAGTTACTCAAGGATTGAGACGAGAAGAACTAGATTATATTCTATTATTATCCATAGATAAAGAAAAATCCTTTACTCTATTTAAAATCAAGAATCCAATTCTTGAAAACAACACACTCCACTATTATTGAACATTATTAATTCATCATTTTTTAAAAAAAAACACTATAAATACCCCTAGAAATTATATTGAAACACAAATCATCTCAAAACAAAACGTTACATTACATTAGCAATCACAATATCAAACAACATGTCAACATTCAAGAATCTCGAAAAACCGCTCTCTGAGGATAAACTAAAGAGTCTTCTAATGAAATACGATAAATCAGGCGATGGAAAATTGAACAAGCAAGAAGTGAAGGATGCTTTCAAAGATCTAGGGTTATGGTTTTGTGGTTTGAAAGCTCATCAAGCAATGCATCATGCTGATAAAAATAATGATGGCCTTATAGTTGATGATGAGATGGATGTGCTTGTTGACTTTGCTACCAAATGGGGTTTTAAACTTGTATAATTAAGTGTAAATTTTGTCTATATATGTAATTGTTTTTCTTTTTAATTTTCTAAAACATTTAGGTATAAACTCTACTGATCTGACTAGTCCGAATTCGAGTTTTGAAGAACTAGTAGGGAAGTAAAATAATCGCTCCCTACTAAAGGTTTTCTGGCTCGAATAATCGAGACCTTTCGTATACCTAAAATTTGGTCTTATGTAACACAATCTTGTGTATTATGTTTATGTACAACTTGTTTGGAAGATTTTATATATATATATATATATATAACATTTGACTTCGACTATACGATGTTATCGTTTCTTATTATTTGATAATAAAACACACCAATCAACCATGGGATGCCTTTAAAACTGGAACAAAACTCAACTCAATTACCTTAAAATTTGTGGCAATAATTATAAGGGGGAAATATAGAAATTCATATATTAGAGGCGAAATAAATCTTATACCGAATCGAAAGATTCTCCGCAACAAAAATTCTAGATTTTTCATTATTCTTGGATACATTATCGTATTTTACAAGATAACATTATTTAATAAGAGGGATATATCTTGAGGCGGATCAACCCATATATATATATATATATATATATATATGGTAAGAAAAAATGACTAAGTTTCAAAAATTAATTAATCTTATGATTTAAGAAAAATTGATTTATCAAATTACAGAGTCGCCACTTGATTTTTAGTAAAATCAAGAAAAAATTTAAATTATTTTTTCAAAAGATTTAAAACAGATAAAACGGTTGAAAAGGGTCCGAAGTTCAAATGTACATTCTGAGAAGGTGTTAGGCCCTCAGAATACCCGCTAACTCGCGATTGACCGACAATTTGACTAAATGACTTTTTAAAAAAATTTACCCAGTGAAGTTCAATTTTTTGTTTATATATATTTATTTATTTTAAAAATATTTATTTACTTACTTATTCCTATTATTTTTTTTCTAATTAGTTATTTCAATTGGCAATAAACTAAGGTGGATTTTAGAGAAAAAAAATAATCCAAAATGTTGACAAGACTACTACTGAAAAAATATATATATATTGAGAATAAAAGAGAAATGATTATCTTTGGGGAAATTTATTAAGTTAAAAACCAAAATGTTAAATAATACAATAACAAGTAACAAAGAGGGAAAGAAAAGAGAGATTGGGCTTTTGGGCCACTTAGAAAAGCAGGGCTTTAGGCCCAATTCAGCAGCAACCTTGAGTGGGGGGCTTTGGCCCATTTTCCTGAAAAGAAAATTGGGGTATACATTTGATGTATACTGCTGTATATTAAGTATATTCGGTACGTTTTGGACTTTTTGGAACCTAAATTTTATTTGGATTATGTATACCGGCGTATACAGACAGTATATCAATGCGTTTTGGGACTTTTTGAGGCTGGAAAATTAATTTCCAGCAATATACTACTGCCATCAACCTGTCCAGTTACTTCCTAAAGTTGTCGAGATGGCTGAATCGATGGTGAAAATTGAGCCTTCACGGCTCACTTAACGTATGCAAGAGGAAACGAGGGATCCCGAGGGACTCGGTCAAGGCCATAAAAAGAAAAAGGCAAACCATTAGCTAGAGGAAAATGACATGGGACAGAATAAATGAATTAACGAGAGAGAACATATAAGAATATGCGAAGAGTTATTCAAACACTTGCAAAATAAGAACTTCATATAAGGATATTTAAAAGAAAACAGTAAGCAATTGGTGGGCTGCTTATTGTATTTGGAGGAAAGAATTGGGTGGGCTAAGCTAGAAAAGGGCCCAAACTTTGGTCCTTTAATGAGTTTAGCGGAAATGGGTTATGTCTTGGAATTTAAGAAATAGTCCAATTAAATGTAATTTAGAAAATTTCACTAAAATTTAAATAAGACGAATTAATATCAATTAATTTACAAGCTTCTTAATTTTAATAAAATAAAATAATTAATGTAATCGTATACTAGTGATTCAAAAATATAACCATAATTTAAACTTACTAATTTTAATAGAATACTTACTAAAATTAAAACTTTTTTGAGATGATTTTTTAAATAAACATAAAATATATTAATTATATACATAATTGTGTAAAATATGTATGTTATCTAAAAATTATAAGAAATGACAAAACTATTCAAAATAACGCAAACTTTATATTATATTTTTTTTCAAAAAATTTATAAAACTAATTATTTTAAATTGTTTGAAAATTTAAGAAGCTCGTGAATTAATTCCTACCGTGGACGGTCAAAATGGATGTCAACAATATATATATATATATATATATATATATATATATATATATATATATATAATATATATATATATATATATATATATATAATATATATATATATATATATATATATATTATATATATATATATATATAACCCATCCACCAGACCTTAAAAATGACTTGTAAATATGGCGTAATTTTCGTGTGCTATAGTTCACCATCTATTTTGGTGATCAAGAATTCTGAGATCATTTTTGTAAAAAAATTATATGGACGTCTGTTAAGACCTTATATATGGAGTCGGTTGGTCACCACGGCCAAAACGATCCATTTTGAAGGTCAAACGAGCCCCAGAGCAGGTAAATCTCTCATTGTGCTGATTTTCGTGAGCGTCCACCATCTTTTTTTGTGATCCAAAATTTCGAGATTATTTTTGCCAAAAATTTATAGGGACGTCCGTTAATACCTTATCTATGGAGCTGGTGGTCACCACGACCAAAATGACCTATGTTCAAGGTCAAACGAGTTCAGAGTAAAATACATAAAATGTAATAATATATGATACGAAGATATGTCTAATAAAATAATTTTCTCTACAATAATTCAAAACATTCAAATATTCATAAGTGAGATATACCTATCACCCAAACCATCTCGAGATTCAACGTCATCTTTTTTTAAGATAATAAGGCCATAAAGATATTGAATAAAAATAATACATTTAACCTAATAAAATAATATAAAATGCATGTGAAGTTTATATATATATATATATATAATATATATATATATATTATATATATATATATATATATATATATATAATATATATATATATATATATATAGGCTTGTCAATAAAGGAATATATCCACAATAGGTACTTTAGCTCCCTGCCTTATCAAAAGGTCAAAATAATTTATTCATATATTCTTTCAAATATTATTGATGAGAATCTTCAAAAGTTGGAACTGATGGATACAATATTAAATTAATAAAAAGGAATCAAGACACAAAATAATGAAAAAAAATATTATCATAGAATTTTGTTTTTTCAAAACATATTCATTATATTGTATAAGTGAAATTTTGAGTGATTTGTATACAATTTTATCTCTACCTTTTATTTTTATCTTTTAAAAATAAAGATCTGATTATATATTAATTGGGTAACTTTTACATATAGCAAATAAAAAATTTATATTTATATGTTATAGCAAAATTTGTATAATTGCGCTCTATATCAAACATAGAAACTGTATAATTCGCTATATATATACAATTGAAACAAATTGTATAAAACGAAGTGTATAAAACAAGAAAGAGAAAGACACTTTAGCAGAGAACTGTATAAAAACGAAGTGTATAAAATGAATTGTATTATTATAAGTGTATAGAACGATTATATACAATTTGAATTTGTATAAAATGAGAACAAAAGAAAGACAAAAGAAACTTGACAAGGAATATACAATTGAATCGAATTGTATAAAACGAGAAAAAGAGAAATTAGATACAATTTGAAAATTGTATAAAACGAGAAAGAGAGAAAGACAAAAGAAACTGGGCAGGGGAGTATTTTTATTGTATAATTATAAGTATATAGGACAAAAATATATGTACTTGCATGTGTATATACAATTTTCGCACGCTTTATACAAACAGAAACGCAATTTATACATTTCGCTTTTGTTTGTATAAGTTACAAACACAAGGGTGGCGAGCGAGATTTGGGAGAGTGGCGAGCGAGATCTGGAAGAGGGGAGAGAGGGGAACAAAAATATATGTATTTATACAATTTTCTCTGATTTATACAATTAGAAACAATTTTTATACACTTGTGTTTTTAAAAAAAAAAATGAGGAAGCAAGCGAGAGATTGGAGGAGAGTGGCAGCGAGATATTTGGAAGAGAGGCGCCTGGCAATTTTTTGCAAACGTTTGCGATGGAGCATAATTAAATCAAACCATAGCCACTCTATTTATTTAAAGTTATTAGTTTGCTATTATATTCAATTTTCCATATTAATTTCAATATTTTTTATATACGTAAAATATAACAAAAGCAAAATATGGAGAAAAAATAATATTGTAGTAAATTAAGAAGTCGTGTATTATATTATAGTTGATTTATTGCAACGATTTCTTGTCATCATAAATAATTTAAATTAAATTAAATTGACCTCATAAAAAATGACAAATTAGTAGCCTATGTCAAGAATAATTTAACAATTTTTTCATCATTTCAAATTTTCAACTGTCGTAGGATTCTTATCACACTTTTTATGATATAGTATAATGAATTACGAATTTCAAAAAGTTATGAATTCAAAATTTGAAATAATTTTTTATTGAAATGTAAAATAAAATTGCGTATAATATATCTTTATGGTCAGACATGTTGAGAGCTTTAGTGCATCATTGTTCAGATATTAAACTTCGATACGAAGTATACTAATATTACTTTTAATATTTTTCTTTCATTACTAGTAACTAGTAATTACATCATATATATTTTAATTTGCTAAATTATAATATTAAATTCTCTATCTCTCTTACCATAAAATAATTAGAAATTATCAGTAACCTCAGCACCAAAAATGTTATTCTCCCTTCTCTTTTATATATTATATATTATATATGTATAATAATAATAATATATAGATATTATAACTCGTAAGTTAAAAGTTACTCAAGGGTTGAGACAAGAAGAACTAGATTATATTCTATTATTATCTATAGATAAAGAAAAATCCTTTACTCTATTAAAATCAAGAATCCAATTCTTGAAAACAACACACTCCACTATTATTGAACATTATTAATTTATCATTTTTTAAAACACTATAAATACCCCTAGAAATTATATTGAAACACAAATCATTCTCAAAACAAAACGTTACATTACACTAGCAATCACAATATCAAACAACATGCAAATATCCAGCAATCTCGAAAAACGACTCTCTGAAGATAAACTAAAGAGTCTTCTAAAAAAATACGATAAATCAGGCGATGGAAAATTGAACAAGCAAGAAGTGAAGTATGCTCTCAAAAATTCAGGGTTATGGTTTGTTGGTTTCAGCGCTCAACAAGCAATGAAACATGCTGATAAAAATAATGATGGCCTTATAGTTGATGATGAGATGGATATGCTTGTTGACTTTGCTACCAAACGCGGTTTTAAACTTGTATAATTAAGTGTAAATTTTGTCTATATATGTAATTGTTTTTCTTTTTAATTTCCTAAAACATTAGGTATAAAATCTACTGATCTGATTAGTCCGAATTCGAGTTGTGAAGAACTAGTAGGGAAGTAAAATAATCGCCCCTACCAAAAGGTGCTCTGGCTCGGATACTCAAGACCTTTCGTACCCCTTCGTGGATGAATTAAATTTGGTCTATGTAACATAATCTTGTGTAATATGTTTATGTACAAGTTGTTTGGAAGACTACATATCATTATATAAATATATTATATCGTATTGGACAATATATATGTATATATATATAGAGAGAGAGATAGATATATATAACATTTAACTTGACTATACGATGTTATCGTTTCTTATTGTTTGATAATAAAACACACCAACCAACCATGGGATACCTTTAAAACTGGAACAAAACTCAACTCAATTACCTTAAATTTTGTGGCAATAATTATAAGGGGGAAATATAGAAATTCATATATTAGAGGCTAAATAAATCTTATCCCGAATCAAAAGATTCCTCCACAACAACAATTCTAGATTTTTCATTATTCTTGGATACGTTATCGTAGTTTACAAGTTATACATTATTTAATAAGAGGGATATATCTTGAGGCGGACCAACCCCTATAGGCGGGGGTGCCATGAACTTCGGTAAAAACAAGATTATACAAGATTATGTTACATAGACCAAATTTAATTCATCCACGAAGGGGTACGAAAGGTCTTGAGTATCCGAGCCAAAGCACTTGATTTATATATATATATATATATATATAATATATATATATATATATATATATATATATATATATTATATATATATATATATATATATATATATATATATATATGTTTTACGAATAATATATGGTAAAAAAAAATGACTAAGTTTCGAAAAATCAATTAATCTTATGATTTAAGAGAAATCGATTTCCGAAAATACAGAGTCGCCACTTGATTTATAGTAAAAATCAAGAAAAACTTAAAATTATTTTTTCAAAAGATTTAAAACAGATAAAATCAGTTGAAAAGGGTTCGAAGTTCACATGTACATTCTGAGAAGGTGTTAGGCCCTCAAAATGCCCGCTAACTTGCGGTTGACCGACGATTTGACTAAATAACCTTTTGAAATAATTTTCAAATATTGACCCAATGGAGTTCATTTTTTTTGTTTATATATATTTATTTTAAAAAAAAAGATATTCCTATTTTTTTTTCTAATTAGTTATTCCAATTGGCAATAACCAAGGTGGATTTTAGAGAAAAAAATAATCCAAAATGTTGACAAGACTACTAGTAAAAAATAAAGCTAAACAATATATATATATATATATATATTTAATTATTATTTTTTTAGAATAAAAGAGAAATGATTATCTTTGGAGAAATTTATTAAGTTAAACCAAAATGTTAAATAATACAATAACCAGTAACAAAGAGGGAAGAAAAGAAAGATTGGGCTTTTGGGCCACTTAGAAAAGCAGGGCTTTAGGGCCCAATTCAGCAGCAACCATGAGTGGGGGGCTTTGGCCCATTTTTCCTGAAAAGAAAATTGGGGTATACATTTGATGTATACTTCTGTATATGACGTATATAAGGTACGTTTTGGACTTTTTGGAACCTGAATTTTATTTTTATTATGTATTCCCGCACTTAAATCTGTATTTTCCATAAAATTACACCTGTATGCGGTATATCCATACTGTATACCGTCGTATACAGTTAGTGTATCAATGCGTTTTGGGCCTTTTTGAGTCTGGGAAATTAATTTCCAGCAATATACTACTTCCTAGTATAGATTCACAACCAGTAGCTTAAGTTCATGCACACTTGAACACCTAGAATACTTGTCATGACACTCCATTAATTTAAATAAATAAACCTCAACTCACATCAAACTCTAAAAAAAATAGAAATTTTGGGTTGGGCATTGGGAATTTTGGAGAAATGGTATTGGACTTTGAAAATTGGTGGGCTGCTTATTGTATTTGGAGGAAAGAATTGAGTGGGCTAAGCTAGAAAAGGGCCCAAACTTTGGTCCTTTAATGAGTTTAGGGGAAACGGTTATGTCTTGGAATTTAAGAAAGTGTAAATTAGGTACATAGCATTAGATTCTGAATACTTACTAAAATTAAAACCTTTTTGAGATGATTTTTTAAATAAACATAAAATATATTAATTATATACATAATTGTGTAAAATATACAGATTATCTAAAAATTATAAGAAATGACAAAACTATTCAAAATAACGCAAACTTTATATTATATTTTTTTTTCAAGATTTATAAAACTGATTATTTTAAATTGTTTGAAAATTTAAGAAGCTCATGAATTAATTTCTACCATGGAGGGTCAAAAATTGGGTGTCAACACACACACACACACACACATATATAATTATATAATTTAACATAAATTAGGATATAATTAACAATGCAACCAAGAAAAACATAGGAGTGTTATTATGGTGGTGGTACAAGCCAGAGGACCCATCCACCAGACCTTAACAATGACTTGTAAATGTAGCGTGATTTTCGTTTGCTATAGTTCACCATCTATTTTGGTGATCCAGAATTCTGAGATCATTTTTGTAAAAAAATTATATGGACGTCTGTTAAGACCTTATCTATGGAGCCGGTTGGTCACCACGGCCAAAACGATCCATTTTGAAGGTCAAACGAGCCCAGAGCAGGTAAATCTCTCATTGTGCTGATTTTCGTGTGCGTCCACTATTTTTTTTTGTGATCCAGAATTTCGAGATCATTTTCGTCAAAAATTTATAGGGACGTCCGTTAGTACCCTATCTATGAAGCCGGTTGGTCACCACGACCAAAATGACCTATTTTCAAGGTCTAATGAGTTCAGAGTAGATAAACCACTCATTTTGCCGATTTTGGTGTGCTATATAATCCACCATCTTTTTTACTGATCCGGAATTGCAAGATCATTTTTGCCGAAAATTTACATGGACGTCCAAGACCTTATCTATGGAGATTGTTGGTCACCACATTTAAAACGACTCATTTCAAGGTCAAACGAGCCCAAGTAGGTTAACCCCCCTATTTTGCTAATTTTCTTGTGTTATAGCGCACCATTTTTTTTGGTGATCCAGAATTTTGAGATTAGTTTTGCCAAAAATTTACATGGACGTCCGTTAATACCGTATCTATGGATCCAGTTTACCACCACGACGAAAATGGACAATTTTCAAGGTGAAAGGAGCCAGGGTAGGTAAACCACACATTTTGCTGATTTTCGTGTGCACGATAATCCACCATCTTTTTTGGTGATTCAAAATTTCGAGATCATTTTGCCAAAAATTTACGTGGACGTCCGTTGAAACCTTAAATATGGAGTTGATTGATCACCACGGTCAAAATGAACCATTTTCAAGGTCAAACGAGTCCCAAAGCAAATATACCCTCCATTTTGCCAATTTTCGTGTGCTAATATCCAACATTTTTTTTGGTGATCCGGACTTCCAAGTTCATCTTTTCTAAAAATTTAAATATCTATGGAGCCAGTTGGTCACCACGGCAAAAACAACCCATTTACAAGGTTAAACGATCCCGAAGCAGGTAAAGCCCCGTTTTGCTGATTTTTATGTGTTATAGTCCACCATTTTTTTCTGTGATTCGGAATTTCTAGATCATTTTTGCCAAAAATTTAAATGAACGTCCGTTCAGACCTTATATATGGAGCCGGTTAAACAACATGTACAAAATGACCCATTTCAAAGGTCAAATGAGCTGCAGAGCAGGCAAACGCCAATTTTATCAATTTTTGTGTGCTCCCAAATTTCGACATCATTTTTGCCGAAAATTACATGGACGATTGTTAAGACCTTATCTATGTAGTCGGTTGGTCACCAGGATCAAAACAGCCCATTTTAAAGGTCAAATGAGGTCTGGAGCAGTTAAATCCCCCATTTTACCAATTTTTGTGTGCTATAATATTCCATATTTTTTGGTGATCTCGAATTTCGAGATCATTTTTGCCAAAAATTTACATGACATTTGTAAAGACCTTATCTATAGAATTGGTTGGTCACTACAACCAAGACTACCAATTTTCAATGTCAAACGAGCCCATGAGCAGGTAAAACGCCGATTTTGCCGATTTTCGTGTGCTAATAGTCCACCATTTTTTTTGGTGATGCAGAATTCCTAGATCATTTTTGCCAAAATTTACATGAAAATTCATCAAGACGTTATCTATTGAATCGGTTGGTAATCACGGCCAAAACGATCCATTTTAGAGGTCAAACGAGCCCTAGAGCATGTAAACTCCCCATTTTGCTGATTTTCATGTGCTATAGTTCACCAAATTGAGTTTATTGAAAGAATAACAACACACTTAGAACTACACTTTTCTAAATCAATATAAGCATACAGTTACTTAACAACATCTACAGATCTAGAATTTAAAAAAAAAATCTTCAATAAACCCAGAGAAAGAGATAGCTCAAAAACAACACTGAAGATTGAGAATCAAAAAAATATGAAAAATAAATAGAGGGTTAACATGAACGGTACCTTACAAGCCTTTGAACAACTTCAAAACTTCTAAAACATCAAAATATTGCAGTGATTATCAAATTTCAAACCTTTCTTCTTAAAACCTTCGAGCAACTTCTGATTTCTGTAGATTTTCGAGAACCTTTTGCCTTAAAACTTCAAAACACTTCAAACCTCTACAAATTTATGAATTGGTTAAGGAAGCAGAGGTAAGATTAGGAAAAAAATACCATCTGAAAGAAATTTGAGGACTTACCTAAATATAATTCACATTTTGTGAAATAATTGAGAATTAGAAACGACTATTAGCGGCAAATTAACATAACTCGCCACCAAATGTGTATGTACTGCGATACATTCATTTGTCGCCATTGTATATATAATTTTTGTAGCAACAAATAGGATTGCCGCTAAATATTGCCGCAATAGATCCCGTTTCTTGTAGTGACTTCTAAAACCAACTTATCCAAAACCTATTTCCTGCAAGATTCGAGCAAAACACTTTATGTGACTCAAGCAAAACTCTAAGTTTAATACATCAAAATTAAAAGTACTGTAAGTTCACGGTATATCAGCATTCCACTTTTAATTTACTCATATGAATATGAGCGGATCAAATTATTACCTATTTTATGTTGATCTATTTTCAATCCATCCATATTTGATTCAATCTGATCGTTTGCCATGACTAGTTGAAACCATAGATGATAGAGCTTAAATACAAGATTTATTTTTGATGATATTATTTGCTTTTAACATAATAATATAACTTTTGAGAGGATAAGTGAAACTTGGCCAAGTGATCGACAACCTATCTTTATCAACAGATGTGTCCGAACTAGTCACACCTAAGGATAAGTGAAATATTATTAATTAAGACATTATTAATTAACTTTAGAATATAGTTTTTTTTGTCAAAGGACAGTCGTACGTGTAAACTCATCCTAATTAAAATTACTCTTAACCAATAAATACATATATTTAGAGAGAATAATTAATTAAATCAAATTATCAGCCTTCATTTTAGACAAAAAAAATAAATATAAAATATTCCTTCTTTTGTGATACCTAACAAAGGAAGTCGGTTTGAATACACTTTTGAATACACTTCTCTTAATCCAGAAGAGAACATTCACAAGTGGAGGCTATGAGGTGACCTTATATAATCAGAGACGGAATTAAAATTAAAATTTTATGTTGATATTTTAATTCTTTTACGTTAATAATATCTAATAAATAATTAATATATATTTAATAAATTTTAGAATAAATATAAAATTAAAATTAAAATTATTAAAATTATCGAATCATCTATTTTTATGGTCCTATAGTTATCCTGTCCAGATTCAGAGTTTGTGTATATAAATAATTCATGCAAAAATAAAGCAAGTACCACTTAAAGGATAATATATACCCCGTACTATATAGTATTTTTTTGGTATTAATTTTTATGCATACTTTTAATTTAGTCTATATAATAGTTTAACTATACCTTTAACTAACATAAGTTGATTGTCACACACAGAGTTATTTTAAACAATAATTTATTTTTTTTAAAAAATAATCTTTTTATAAACTTTGATATATTATCTGTTAATAGGATGTTGTAATACTAGTTATAAAAATTCATTAGATCATAAATATTAACATATTTTTGGATTTTGGTATACGTGACATAAGTTTTTTTCTTAAACTTTGAGTCTAATCGAATTTTATCGTATAAACAAAGAAATTTCTTAGTCTAATACCAACGGCAGATTCTTGTTTCAACTTTCAATCAAATGATTCTATATTCAAAATGTTCTTAGAACTTTCCAAGAAAATTTCAACATGATTATAAATTTATCATACTAGTATAAATAGTAGTGCCTCATCTAGACATTTCATTCATCCAAAGCAAATTAAAATAGTAAGTATTATTTGTTTCCAATATTAAGCAAGTCATATTCAACTTGTTATAACTAATAATAACAAGAAATTATGGCATTGAAGAATACTTATCGAAGATACATTTCAAGTGATGGAAAACTTGAAATGAGTTTACAAGAATTCAAGAAATGGATAAAGAAATTCGATACAGACAAAGATGGGAAAATAAGCAAAGAAGAACTACGTGAAGCTGTAAGAACGAATGGCGGCGGTTGGTTGAGCAAGATAAAGGGAAGCCATGGCATGAGAGTTGGAGATTCTAATGGTGATGGATTTATTGATGAGAAGGAATTCAAAAATCTTGTTGAATTTGCTCAAAGGAACTTAGGTGTTAGAGTTATTTAAGAATTATAAAAATCTTGTTTATTTATTTAATTTTACTATATACTATGTTGTATGTGTGGTGATAATGCCTAACAAGGAAATATAGTACTTGTGGTGTTGTATCATGTGGTTGGATATATCAAATCAATTATTTATGTGTTATGTTTTTCTTATCGATTTATCTAAAAAAGACTATCATATTTTATTTATTTAAAATAACTTTATTTTAAAAAAATTTACGAAATAATTTATAGTCACATATACTTATGATTTGTTTTAGATGGTACATAATTTTTTTTTTAAAAAAAAAAAGGATTCTTTTTAAAATCTTAATTTCTAGTAAAATATCGTCACATAAATTAGAATTGAAAAGGTATAAAATATCAAAAGTATCCTATGAAGGGTTTTCACTAAGCCTGCATTTGAATTTGTTTGATCGAATCTTATATATATTTATTAATTTAATAAATTTAATAAATATATATGCAAAAATATTAACTTTAAAATCCACTATCTACCACTTAATCATTAGTATAAAATTCAGAATCATAAAACTAAAATTTTGGCTTTGCTTTTGACTATAGGGGTCTATTGTATTCGCGCGTTATCATGTATTTGTGTAATAAACTATTTATTTATAGCTCAAACCTATAACCTCTTGCTCACCTGATAACATCTCTATCAATTACGTTAAAAAAAATTATTTATTTTTGTTATATTTTTTATAATCTCCTATATTTGTTTGTGTGGATTTTTTCTACAAAAATAGAAGGTGATGACGAGATTTGATTCTAAAGCTTTCATCTTTTCGTTTTAATATCATGTTAAACTGTGTATTTATCTTATTAAAAAGCTTAAAATATAAAATTATCATATATTTATTAACTTAATTATATATTACTTACTTTATTTCCCTCTTTTTGATTAATCAATTCAAAAGAAATAATGAGTTAGTCTCACTAATTCTTTTATTGTTGAGTACATGCATAGAGAAAAGGGTGACACTGCTTTTTATAGATATTATATTATTGGCCACTTATTATAATTGTAACTTGTATTTTATAAATAATTATTCTTGATAAATCAAACTAAAGCAACCATGCAAATTAAAGAATATATTATATCAGTTAGATAATGGAAGTATATTTACAATTGTTTAGTCTTTTACAGACAAATTTTTAGATCCAATTCATAAGTGCCGTTAAATTTTGAATCCAAAAGATTTCATTAATTTAATTAGTTGTATATTTTAACCTAAAGAGAGTACTTTTAGGCAGGGAATAATATTTTTAAAATGTGTGACATATTATAAGCACTTTAAAATTATTTATGATAAAAATAGGTGACAAGACTCGAATATATGTTAGGACATCTGTTTTCTTGATATTAGGTAATTATTTTGTGAATATTGGTGTATAAAATCGAATCGAATAATGTGATTAGTGGTTTGATTTGATTTAGTTTGGTGTTGGAAAAAAGAATTTGACTATATTTGGATTAGTTTGGTTTCAACTAAAAAAAATCGATCCGAGGTCTAATCAACCCTATATTATATATGTAATTTTAAAATTTTATTACTTTGATATAATTTTTAAATATCTCTTGTACTTTTTTCATAGTTTTTATCTTTTAGTATATTTATTTTATGTTTGGAAGTTAGAATTCTTAATGATCTAATAAAGATTATAGTCGATACATGTTGGTAACTATAATAAGGTTTAAATAAAAAATCAAATTAATACTAATACGAAAAGAAAAATAATTCAACACTAAGAATGACAATAATATTGAATATTTGTTTTTAGTTTTACATAGTAAATACATGATCTAATTTTACGTTCTTTAAAATTTAGTCATGTAACTAATACTTACTAAACTTATTTTAGCATGATTTAGTACTTTAAATTATGATCAATTCATTAGGACTTGTTAATTTGCAATATTTGTTTTGTGCGAATTTATTATTATTTTTTGTTGGATATTTTAGTGTCATTAATCATATCATATTTTTTGTTATTTTCTTGAGAAATAACTTAGATAGTTGTATTTTGGTAAGACCATTGAAATATTTGAAATACAAGTAAATTATATGTTTGCTTTATCAAAAAAACCCGAAAATCCGAAAAACCCCGAAGTTGAAAAATCTGAGTTTTATTGGTTTGATTTGGCTTATAAATTCAAAAATCTGACACAAATGATTTGATTTGATATTTGGAAAACCTAAACCAACCTGATCATGTACACCCCTATCCGTGAATATGATTATTTCGTTTAAAAATTTAATTTGATAAAAATAACTTGCTTGTATTAGCTTAATTATAACGATAATTGTTTTAAGTACCCTCCAAAAACATCAAGATCGAAGAATCATAAGCATATATTGTATGATTATTGTATAATTAAACTAATGCAACCAAACAAAAGATATATTATGCATATTTATTACTCCCTCCGTCCGGTATTATTTGTCATGATTTTTTTTTAGAGTCAAACTATAAAAATTTTGACTAACATTTTAAGATGAATTTTTCATCATATTAATATGCAAAAAATGTAATTTATAGTACTTTTCATATAGTTTTAGAATATCTATTTTTTTATTTAAAATATCGAATTAATGTGATCTAATGAACCTTTGAAAATTAGTCAAATTGACTTTCGATAACCGCAACCTGACAATCAATTCCGAACGGAGGAAATAGATAATCGAAGTGTATACATGTACAAATTATGGCTTTACTTTTTGCGACCATAATTAATTTTTGTTGATTCTTATTCGAATTAATGTACGTACATGCACTAGCTTTAGATTTTAATATGTCCACTAATTAATTTAATTAATACTATAGCATACTACTACTTCTATAAATTAAATCCTCTCTCTTAAACACATTCATCAACAACAACACATTTATTCAACTAATCAATTTCTTGTCATTCGATTAAAAATGGCATTGAAAAATACTTATAGAAAAAACGTTGCAAGCGATGGTAAACTTGAGATGAGTTTGCAGGAATTCAAGAAATGGATGAAGATATTCGATACAGATAAAGACGGGAAAATAAGTAAAGAAGAACTACGTGAAGCTGTAAGAACGAATGGCGGAGGTTGGTTTAGAAGATTAAAAGGGAGGCATGGGATAAAAGGTGTAGATGCTAATGGTAATGGATATATTGATGAAAATGAATTCAACAATCTTGTTGAATTTGCACAAAAGAATTTAGGTGTTAGAATTGTATCATATTAATTAATTTATTTATTGTTTGTGTAATTTTGAATCGAAATCGAATTGAGTTGTTACTACTAACAAATAACTCAATTCATCTGTGTATTATATATTCATGTTTATTTTTTGAAATAATGTTAGAGATCTTCTCTACTTTCTCTATCGTTTGTCTTCATAACAATAACGGAATAAAATATCAACATGAATTGGTGGTGCACTAATAGAAGTGTTTTATTCTTAATCAGAGATTTCGAATACATTATCTAATATATAAAAAAAATCTATAAATAATAATGTGACTTTCTAGCTCCGCCCCAAGCTACAACCACAAAGAATTGCTTATGCATTTATGTATACCTCTCTAATTTTTTTTGATAAGTTATGTATTTAACCGATTAACACTACAACAAAAACAATTTTTAGCGGCATTAAATATTGACACTAATAAAGACTGATAAAGTCTTTACCGGCATTAGTTAAGTACCGTTAGAACCAATGTCGCTAAAGGCTTTAGGGACATAAACAAAGAGTGAAAATTGCCGCTAAAAATATATATTTAGCGGCAATTAGGAATTAAATGTCGCTGATGGTCATTTTTATCGTAGTGTAAATGGCCATGCATGTTTATATTCAGATTTGTAATTTAGTATAGACAAAATGCATAAGTACCCTCAATCTATGTCCGAAATTTCAGAGACAGATTTATATTATATTAAGGTCATATTATCCCCTATACTTATTTTATCAATAATTTTCTAACCCTTTTTGGCCTACGTGGCACTATCAACCAGATAGTTTGAAAAAATTGTTAGCACGCGTTGAGCCCAGAAAATAGTGCCACGTAGGCAAAAAATGAGTAGAAAATTATTTATAAAATAAGTTCATGGGATAATAGGACCTTATTATAGTATAAGTGTGTTTGTGAGATTTCGAACATTAATTGAGAATACTTATGCATTTTTCCTTTTTAAGTATATTGATAATAGATGCATTTAAGATTTTACTTATCAAAACAAGACTCTTAAAAGTACTTGTAGGCATAGATGAATATTTTTCTAAAAAATATAAAATAAAATACTCAAATTATCTATTAATCGTAAAAGGAGCAGGGATTCAACAGTTTAAAAATTGAAAAATAATTTTAAAAAAAATTTATTTAGTTATTTTAATAGTATCCTTCATTTGTGTGAGCTTGATTCCTTTTATAAATTAAAGTGTGTGAAATTATTATTTATTTTATTAAAAAAAGTAACGGTGAAATTTAATCCTAAAATAACTTTTTATTTTTCAAATTTAATATCATGTTAAAAATGTGTATCTCTTAAAAAAGACGGCAAAATGTGTTTGTTGTGTATATTTATAGGATTCCTCTCATTTTTTATTATATAATATAAAAATAATAATTTATTTCCGCTTTAATTAAAATAGAAATCAAAGACCAAATTGTCGATTACATGTCTAAAGGATAAATTTGTGTTGCTTTAGATATGTATAATAATTATTGGACATTTTTGTATAACAATTATTGGACATTTTTGTATAACAATTATTGATTAATTAAACTAAAGCAACATATACCGCCGTTTAAATTTAAGTCAAGATTTAACCTAATTAATTGTATATTACAAGTACTTGTAGGATAGGGAACCTTTCACTATTATAATTATAATATGTATATAGTACATCCATCCAACTAAGCACTATAATATATAAATAATATAATTTGTGAGAAAAGTTATATTTTCTTATTTATTAGATCATATTTTAAACACACTTTTCATGTGTGATATAAGCTAAGTACTTAAAATTCATTTTTGATTAAAAGTGGTGACAAGACTTGAATACATGTTTGGATATATGTCTGCTTTAATATCATATGTATAACGGGGTGGCTCGACAGTATTAAAAAAAGACACGTGCCTTAGGTCTTTAAAGGTGTCTCATTTTTAATAATAATAGAATATATGTTATTATTTTTCAATAAATATTGAATATTATTTGTCGAAAAAGTTAACTTTTCATGAAAAATAAAGAAAATATTAAAAGAAATTTGACATATTTGAATTATTATATCTCATGAAAAATAATTATAAATAAGAATGATTATATTATCACTTGAAAACTAGAAGAAATCAATTATATAAAAATAATTAACAGTTCAAGTTTAAGGTCCCGTTTGATTTTTGCTTTAGGCCACTAATATGCTTGAGCCGCTCCTGAATTGTATAATTATGATTTATGCACTTAATTATTTCACTTAATAATACAATAAAACGAACGCATTTTTATTAGCTTACTTTTAATATTTTCATAAAGGATAAGATATAAGTATTTTCCCAAACTATGACAAAAATTTCAAATACACACATTAACTAAACTAAGGACTTATTACCTCCACAGATTTATTTTATTTTGTAATTTTGCATATCTTTTATCTTATGCTACACGCTTTGTGATTCCACGCAATTAAAGCGCGTAAAAGATATTTGCGTGCCCGAAGATTTAAAAAAAAAACATGAAATTATTAAGTACGCGTTTAAAGAGGAGGCAAGCCGATATTATATGATTATTTGCCTATTAAATAAAATAAAGCAACCATGCAAAGTATATATGTACAATTATTTAGTCTTTAATATACAATAATTAATTAGATAGATAATCCATAATTATGGCTTTTGGTCTGCCCTTTTACACTTTTTTGAGACCATAATTAATTCTTGTTGATTCTTATTCGAATTAATGTACATACATCCACTAATTAATTTAATTACTACTATAGCATACTACTACTTCTATAAATTAAACCATCTCTCTTAAAGACATTCATCAACAACAACACATTTATTCAACAAATCAATTTCTTGTCATTCGATTAAAAATGGCACTGAAAAATACTTATAGAAGAAACGTAGCGAGTGATGGTAAACTCGAGATGAGTTTGCAAGAATTCAAGAAATGGATAAAGATATTCGATACAGATAAAGACGGGAAGATAAGTAAAGAAGAATTACGTGAAGCTGTAAGAGCGAACGTTGATGGTTGGTTTAGAAGATTAAAAGGGAGGCATGGGATAAAAGGTGTAGATGCTAATGGTAATGGATATATTGATGAAAATGAATTTGACAATCTTGTTGAATTTGCACAAAAGAATTTAGGTGTTAGAATTATTTCATATTAATTTTTATTTTTTTGTAATTCTGAATCGAAATTGAATCGAGTTATTACTATTAACAAATAACTCAATTCATTTGTGTACGTTAACTCAACCCCCATGTTTATATTATAATATATATTCATGTTTATTTTTTGAAATAATGTTGGAGATCTTCTCTACTTTCTCTATCGTTTGTCTTCGTAACAATAACCGAATAAATATCAATATGGTTTGTGGTACACTGATGGGAGTGCTTCACCCTTAATCAAAGGTTTTGAGTACTAGCCCCGCAGTGCGCGATGCGAATTTAGTCGACGTTCCAAAGTGGACTCCAAACATGGGGTGGAAAATCAATAAAATAGTGGTTTAAACTTTAATATAACGTATCAAAATTCAAATGTGTAGGATCTATAGAAAGAAATCGATGAATTATTGTATCTTATGTTCTGCAGCGAAAAATCGACGAAATCCTGTTTTTTGAAGAATTGTTCCAAGCCAAAGTTAATATAACATATCAAAATTCAAATATGTAGGATCTATAAAAAGAAGTCGACGAATTGTGTACCTTATGTTTTGCAGCGGAAAATCGATGAAAATCCTTTTCTTTGAAGAATTGTTCCAAGCCAAACTACAGAGTAACTGGTCTCGTCCCTATTTTTAAATTAAGATTTATCTCTTTTTTTACAGATAATATTATGGATTGGATCAAATCGATTCACATGGGCGATCCATGACCTAAAATTTACAAAATAAAAATATTTATTATAGATATATATATATTTTTAAAGAAAAATATAAATTACCCAAATTATCTCAGATTCGTGTCGTATATAATTAGCAAAGATTTTGAAATTTATTTATTTATTTATTTAGTCGTATTTTTAATAGTCCCCTTCATTTGTGTGCTTGATTCCTTTTTACAAATTAAGTATGTGATTCTTTATTTCTTTTTTTTTTCTTTTTTTTTTATATAAAAGATTAATAATGATTGTATTTGATCCTAAAGCATTTTATCTTTTCAACATGTTATTATCTCATTAAGAAGCTTAAAATGATAAAATTAATCACCACCTATTTATTAACTTAATGACAAATCCTTAGATCCCATTCACAACAGCCGTTAAATTTGAAGCCAAAAGATTTAATTAATCTAATTAATTGTATATTACTAGTACTTTAAGGCAAGGAACCTTTCACTAATATCCAACTAATTAAGCACTATTAAATTGTTAGAAAAAGTTATATTCCTATTAACTTTCGGTTATAATTAATTTAATATAATATATATAAATAAACAATACGTCCCCCTAATTAATTTAATATTACTACTATACCATAACACTACTACTATAAATTATATCATCTCCCTTAATTAAAAACATATTCATCAACATTTACACATTTATTCAAATAATTAAGTTCTTGTCATTCGATTAAAAATGGCGTTGAAGAGTACTTATAGAAGAAACATCGCGAGTGATGGTAAAATTGAGATGAGTTTGCAAGAGTTCAAGAAATGGATAAAGAGGTTCGATACAGATAAAGATGGAAAATAAGTAAAGAAGAACTACGTGAAGCTGTAAGAACGAATGGCGGAGGTTGGTTTAGAAGATTAAAAGGGAGGCATGGCATAAAAGTTGTAGATGCTAATGGCAATGGATATGTTGATGAAGATGAATTTAACAATCTTGTTGAATTTGCTCAAAAGAATTTAGGTGTTAGAATTATTTCATATTAATTTTTTTTTTTGTTTTTTTTAGTAATTCTGAATTTAATTTAGTTGGTACTACAACACAGAACTCAAATTGTTGTCAATATAACTTAACTTCCATATTTATTATACTTTTTTGTAAAATAATTTTAGAGATCTTCATTTCGTTTCGATTGATTGGGTTCGTGACATCAATAAAAGAAAACTGTGATACAATATATATTACGTTTACATTTCTCCTTTTTTAATAGTTAGTATCACTTATCATTACATGAATAACACAAATAATATATTCAGTATAAATGTATAATCTACCTTTAATTTGTGAGATAAAGAGACTATTTTTTACGAATTCTCGACTAAAAGAAAGTGTAATCAAATAGATTATTTTCATGGTTACCATTCTTTTAACTTATTTATTATTAATGTAATTCTTCAATATTAATTGCAGGTAAAATCAGCATATCAAAAATTAGTTTTTTTATTTTAATGAAATTTTACTAAAGGATATTTACAAAATTTAACTATATAATTATTTTGCTCCTATATATATACACTAGAAGTAGACTTCAAAACATATACTAATACTAGTATGAAGAAGACTTTTGGGCTAATTAAGAAAACTATGTCTTTCTCAAATGGAAAAATTACATAAATTATTATAATTTAATAAATAATTACTGATTTTAGCAATATTTTTTATTTATTACAATTTATAATAATACTATGTTAAATCTGCAATATGAATTAAAAGTGAATTGTATATGCAATATATATGAATTATAATTGTTTTTTTGAAATATATTATGTTTGTTTGATAAAAATTTGACACATTGTATTATAAGTGTATTAAAATGTGTGATAAATGTATTATCCATCATTAAAACTTGTATTATATATGAATAATAAATTGTTTTTATAATATGTATTATAAATGAATTAAAAGTAATCAAGTGAAAAAAATATAATATTACTATAAATGATAAATATTTTTTTATTTTAATATATTTCTGTAAGTTTCCCTTCTCAAATTGGGCCATATTACACAATGTATATCCCTACCAAATTTGAGTATCACCATTTAAGTTATATTGGTAATGCGAAACTATTCGTAAATCTACCTATTTGAAAATAACTTTAGATATACAAAGTCTGAAATACTATATGACTGAAGCTCGGTTGTTTTATCCAAATTTCAGACATATGTGATCGATATAATCCAGAATTCTTATACTTAGCGCAGATTGTTTACTAGACTTTCGCTCGTGACTTTGTCAATTGAGCACTAACTCAATCAAAATATTTTTTTAAGCCTTTCTTATTTTATTTTTAAAATCTTATTTTGATTGAATTGAAATATAATGCTCTAAATTTTATCCTAATTAAATTAGAATATATAATATGTGGTGTATATTGATAGTGTTCTAGTTGTAGCCTTATTGGGATGTGAAATTATTGGACCCAAATATTCAGAATCAGTACATGAATTATTTGTACTTTTATATACAAATACAAATTCGTAGACATCTAATCATCAGACCCACCCTAACTAATCAGTCTATCGAAAATTTTTATGTGTTTACGTCTATTTTAAATGTATATATGTGTATTTGAATGTGTCCACGCATTAATATATTTCATTATAAATAGTAATGTGTTCACGTGAATACATATATATGCATTTAATATGTATTCACATGAATGATTTACACACAGAGAAAGCTACATGAATAATGTCACACATCTCTTGTTAGCTAATAGACCTGATTAAATGTCGTTTCGCTCTTAAAAATCTCAAATTGAATATAACATTTTTTAATCAGAAGCGCATTCAAAATTTGAAGGTGAAGTGAACATCACTATTTTGAATATGTCAATTACCAGCGATAGCATGAATTAAAAAAAAAGTTTATAGTTTCCAATATCAAATTACTTAAAAAGCTAATAACAAATAAGTTGTTTGATAGAATTATCGTCGATTATAAGTAATTTTGCTATAACATATTAAATAACATTGATGATATATAATATAAAGATCGATTAAAGTATTTAATTTTCACCATTATATTTAAGAAGCTCAAATCACTTTCTTATCAACTTAATTATTTGAATCATTATTAAGAAGTCCAAATCACTTCCCTATCAAAGTTTGAACTAAAAAAAACAAAAAGAAATTTTAATTAAATTGGCTTCTTGTCATACGTGTGTGTGAACATGATGACTCATAAACAATAATAAGACTGAAAAGAATATTGCCCTCAACATAGGTAATTCGTATATTTAGCGATAGAATTAGAATTTTCATTAAAAAAATATAAAAATACAGAAATAAATTCCTTGTGCCCCTAACTCCGACTTTGATCATTCAAGTGACTACTTAATTACCAAAAATACTTGGACTAATAGGCACGCTTATGTTTTGCATCATTATCTAGATGGGACGTTTTGATCAAACTAAGTCATTATATGAAGTAATTTATCAAAATAATACGTTTTTTAAAATTTTTACAAAACTAATAAAAACGTATTTCGCAGTAACGTTTTAGGGTATATTTCATTTTTTATTTAGGGTATATTTCATTTTTTAAAAGCTGACGGCGTTAGTTGATATACGTTCGTAGTAACGTTTTACTCCTAAAATGTTATTCATAGTAACGTTTTACTCCTAAAACGTTATTCACAGTAACATTTTAGGAGACAAACGTTACTTACAGTAACGTATATCAACCTAACGCCGACAGTTTTTAAAAAATGAAATATACCATAAAACGTTACTGTGAAATATGTTTATACTAGTTTTTTAAAATTTTAAAAAAACGTATTATTTTGATAAATTACTTTATATAATGACTTAGTTTGATAAAAAAAATTCTTATCTATATGGTATCACTCCAAATTGAAAATTAATTAAATAAATACTCAAATTAAAGAGGATGAAATTCTAAGATTTTAATTAAGTCAATGGAGACTAATTAATTATACTCTTTGCATAACCTAATATGATTGACCTTTTTAGCAAGAGTTGAAGATAAATAAAAAATCAATCAAGACACTAATTTTGTAATATACAAAACAAATTAAATTTCAAATGAAAAATCTATGTAGCAATAACTCAACATGCATCATCCATATATCAAATCTCATATTGCAAAAATACTTACACATGTCCATCGACGATGTAAAAAAATATTTATACGATCAGATCATTTAAAGTAATTACAAGCAAATTTCCTAATTAAATACATATTACTTGGTACGTAAATGATAACAACTAACCTGCTATCACATGTTAAAATCCGTTACGCGAAAAAAAATCAAAGTAGTACTCATTTGATTTAATCTTCCATTGAAATAGATTTTTTACAATGAGCAATTGCAGCTTGTATAGCAGATTGCAATTCTTCCATAGTGCTATCACTTGAAGAATTAGTAAAATTACTATAATCTCCTCCTGTTGGTTTTGCTACAAGTAAACCACTATTTGTAGGTGATGTTCTTATTGAAGCTGGTGCTGATGAATATTCCCATTTATTATTTTTATTATTATTATTTTGTTTTAATAAATTCCCAGAAAAAGAATGAAATTGCATATTAATTTTTTTATTTCTAAATGACAAAAATGGCCTTACCATTTTTATATACCTCTTAACAACTTGACTCATCTTCTTGCTATATTGCTTTGATGATCTTTCTTTGTTTTGATCTTTAAGTACTCTCCATTTTGGTATCCCAAATAGTGAAAAAGACTTTGATTTTGCCTTAGCATCACAACAAGAAGTATCATCATCATCATCATCTAATACTTTATTATGTTGTTGATGAAAAAAGTCATGATTTTTCTTGGGAAGTGTGAAGCCATCAAGGGAGTTAGTGGAAGATCTAGGGGAGGAAATAGGGAAATGAGAAAGAAGGTGAAGAGGAAGTAAGTGTCCATGGAAGAAGATATCATCAGCAGGAGATAAATCTATAGCAAATGATGATGATGAAGTTGTAGTAGTTGTAGTAGTTGAAGAAGAAGAAGAAGGAGGAGGTGGTGGGGTTTGATTTGTTTGTTGAAATGAGATTGTGAATGAGAATTCATGTGAAGGAGATGATGAATTAGATGAACAACTTTGATGATGATGATGATGATCACTTTCTTGATTTGTTCTCATGATGTTTTGGTGTTGTTGTTGGTTGTCCATATGGATGTGTGTTTATAGGGGTAATGTAATATAAATTTGCTAGTAAGATCTTATATGGGGTGTGTCTTAAAAAAACTATACTCCTAGGGTTCGTTTGGTGTGAGTGATTAAAAATAATAGTGATGGAATAGAAGAATTTTTTTTTTTATCTTGTTTGGCTGTCAGGTTTGGAATAACTTATCCCACCATTTATATCATAGTGATGAGATAAGTTATCTCATATATATGGTGGGATAAGTTATTCCAGGATAGCTAACCCCTGAAAAACTTATACTGGGATAACTTGTTTCCAATCAAATGACCCCTTAATTGTTATTCTTTGTATGAAGGGACAAAAAGATAAAAAAAGAAAAAGAAAAAAAGAAGATAAGGATATGAGAAGAATGTGTCTTTATTATTGGTGAAGCAGAGTTATTCGATATTTCTGTTGATGAAAGATAATAAATATGCTAGTAAGATTTAATAGGAGGTGTTTCTCAAACTACTCTTCTTTGTACAAAGGGACAAAAGAAGAAGATAAGGATACGAGAAGAATGTGTCTTTATTATTGATGGAACAGAGTTATTTAAATATTTATGCTGATGAAAATTGATAAATATTACGTAGAATCAATTAAAGTGTGCGCAAATTATTTCTTTCCTAAAATAAATAAATAAAAATTAAAAAAAGAGAGGAGGATATTTGTTATTGAGGGTTGGTGAAGGAGAGGAGGTTCTTGCTTGTAGACTAAAATGTCTTATGAAGGGACAAAAATGAAAGATAAAAAGGATATGAGAAGAATGAGTATTTGTTTTAATAAAATTATTTGATATTTATGTTAATAAAGAATAATAAATATCACATAAAATTAATCGATATATATATATAAATTTTATAAAATTAATTAAGCTACGTGTAAGCTGACTGAGAATATAATTGACATGTGATGGACTGGTGGCTCTGATATAGTGGGTGGGTGGGGGGCCTTTTTCATATAAGTAGTTAAAAATGCTAGTTTTTTGGGAAAGAACACTGACAGAACAAAGTCCAAGGTTTTCTAACCTTTTTTACAAAAATCTATAGGTGATATATACAAAATATAATATAAAGTACACTAAATTATGGGTATCTAGTTTTAGATTCCATTTCATAATACTCAAATGATTTGCCCATACATCTATTAGACGAAATCTAGAAATCGATCATTGATTTAATTTAATAAATACAATAATAAAATTGATTTAAAGAGAAACGATATATAATAAGTGATTGAATTCAGTAATTTTTATATCAAGAGATTATTAACTGTTCAGGCTAAATGGTTTATGCTTCCTCACCCTTAAACACGAGTGTTGAATTTTAAATTTGAAAATAGAAAACATCCTATTGAAGACTGTTTTACTCTTTCAATAGTTGACGCAAATTTAAATTAATCGAATAATAAGATAATTAATGGAAAAAGTTAAATGTATTGCACCCTAATTACCAAGAAGAATCTTTAATTTGATCAAACAATTAATAGACTATTTTAATTTCTTCCTACTTAAAATATGGAAATTTCATTTTCATATTTTTTTATTGTGCACGTAAATGACTTGGAAAAAGGTGTCTTGGTGTAAGTAACTTTTAGGTTTTTTTTCCATATTTGATATTTATTTTAGAGTTGAATTAATTTAAATTTTTTATCATCCGCTTTTAGGCTAAATCTATTTATTTTCAAACATAATTTTATATTCAAAGCCTAAATATAAACAATTTTTTTAAAAAATAATTATCATTCTGTCACAACCTTAAAGGTCGATATTATAAAATTAAGAACTTATCACTCTATTACAATCTCCGAGATCGATTTAATATGTATGACCTCTCTATAGAGTAGGTATATATCAAATATTCTCTCCTGTCTCTAGCATCAGTTAACCCACTAAATTTAATACTTTGACCAATATATATATGTTTGCAGCATATAAAGAGTATTTAATTTAATTAACAACACAATTAAAGAAAAAAGTTGTTTGTAATTAGAAGTTTACCAACTTTTTTTTTCATTTTTCATTTAAGTTGGTGAAAACTTTAATTGATGTAGTCTAATGTAACAAGTTTTCTTAACAACCAATTTTGAGTTTGAATAGACCTTTATACTATCTCATTAGATTTAAATATGTCATTCGTTAAGTTCGATAAAATAAAGACAATTTTTATCTAATGTAGTATATTATAATTGAGTCAAAACTATTAGTCGAGAGAAAAAAAAATTGTTAATTTTTTTTTTGTTCATATTAAAGTCAGACTAAATTCGAATACAAGTTGGAATGTCCAATATGCTCCCTAAAAAAGCAATTTTGTATCCAGAAAGACTTAGACCTGAGACATCTGGTTAAAATAATTTATTAGTTAATCTCATATTTATATAGATGAATATGTTTCATTTATCTAAAGTATTTAATGTTCCTAGACAAAAATAAAATGTCTTCCAATGTATGACTTTTAGAAGTATTTTATTTTACTTGTTTCTTTGTTTTACTAATTTAGTTGAAAATTGCATAACAAACAAAGAAAAATAGTGAAGAAAATGATTATTATTTTATAACGTAAGTGTTGAAATTAATTGATTATATAAATAAGTAGTTACATGTTTAAATTGTGAGATTCCAAAATTGATAATAAATCATCGATCAAAAATAGCTGATAAGTATTAAGTGTTGAAAGTAATTGTATAAATAAGTAATTACATATTTATATTGTAATATTTCAAAAACTAATAATCGATTGATCGAAAATTAGTACTTCTTTTTTGTTTGGAGTTGGGCAAGGACCACACACGTGTACTAGTAAGTGGTCCTTTTTAAGACCACGTTAAAATATATCGTATCAATTTTTTTCGTTTCAAAATAAATATAGTTTAAATTTATTTCATGATCAGTAAGAAAAATAATAATAAATATAAAGTATAGTTTATTAAGCTTATCCTTATTTATTTCTTCGTTCATTTATTTTTATTTATTTAATGTTTAAGGTCTGATTCTTGTATGAGCTAGTTTTCACTCAACTACCCCTCGATCTCATTTAAATGTAATTTAAATTAAGAAAATATCACAAAATATATTTTAGAAATTCAAGACTAAAGTGAACAATTATTTTTAACTATATATGTTAAAGAAGTATGTACAATAAAAAAAATTATCGATTATTTTAATATTTTTCACGCTCATTAAAAAAATAATATTTCCTATCTATGATTTCTAGAAGCCTTTATTTAGACTCTTAATTTATTATATTTAGTTGAAAATTGCATAACAAACAAATTATAGACGTAAAAAAATGATTTTTTTTTTAATTGATGGGAATTTGGTAGGTTTATGTAACTTCAAAAAGTTCGATTTAGATAAAGTCAAACATTTCTATCTTCTAATACTTCTCGATTCTGACTGAATATTTATATTAAATCAATATATATATGTGAGGTAAAATTATTTATAATATAAAAAAAAATATATGTTTCTTGCCTTCATTGATTTGAGATGAACATGTTATTCAATATAATGTACTTTGTAATATATGTAACTCTTAAAGAAATAATTTTTTTCTTTTATTTACCAAAAAATATTTTAATTTACGTTGAGATTATTATCAATTCAAAAGGTTCATAATTTCTTTTAACGAATAAATATAAATAAATCAAATATATACATTCTTTACACGCAATAATATAATTTCATCAGTTTATAAGCTTAGTCAAATATCTCTGTCCACTAAATTTCCAAATTAAAATGGTTTTTATTTGTTGTTATTGCCTTTTGATTTGGGTTAGGCAAGGACAAAAATAAGTGGTCCTTTTTTTAAGACCATGTTAAAAGCACATTATAATTTTGGGTATTTAGTTAAAAAGTCATGAATATTTCACAATCATAGTGGCATTATTTGGATGGACATTTCATCTTTTCCACTAGAAAAATATTTAATAATTCAAAAATATATTTTATTGATAAAGCTAAAGATAAGAAATGAAAAAAAATATAATTTTTTTTTGAGGTGGTCAAGAAAGAAAGGAAATATACAAACATTTTTTATTTTGTCTTATACTATGTTGCTTGCTTACATAAGAATATTATTGGGTCAAATTTATTTTTGAATTAGGTAAAATAAAACGAATTTATCCTCGTTAATAATTGAAATCAAATATGTTCTAGTCGTTACTAAAATGTGTTTTTACTCTTTATTTTCAAAAGACGCTTATGTCTTCTAATTAAAGATGATTTTTTTAAAAACAATCGTAAAATCTGAACGTTTCGTATAATTCAAAGATAAATTTAGCTCCTCTCCTTAAATTTGAGTTTTAATTTTTTAAATTCATTTTTTAAAAATCTTTTCCTATCACTTTCTCTACCACCAATCACTCCTTCATCCTATATTAAACTTTTTTTTTTTTAACAAAAAAAAAAAACATGAAATTTTCAAGTGGCTTTTAGTGTGGAAAGAAGAAAAAAACTTTTCCCCACAAAGGAGATTTGTTTTATCCAATGTTTGCTTCTCACATTCTCTCTTTCAATGCCCCCCAGGCCCCCCCCCCCACCCCAAACCATGTTTCTCAAACTACAACTACAAGTAAAAAAATATGTTTGTGTTCGAATCAGTTTGTATGTATCTCGATTAATTTTACGAGATATTTGTCATCTCCTATCGACACGAATATCGAGTAACTTCATCTAACTAAAGCTTAGACAAATATATAAAAAAATCACACCCTTCGGGGTGGCCTAGTAATTTGAGATTGAGACTTTCATGTTGGAGGTCTCAAGTTCGAAACCTCTTGCTAGCGAAAGGATCGAGTTCATCACACCGTGCTTGTCTGGTTTGGATTACCTCTCCTATGTGATTTGTGAGCTTATATAGAAGCGAGAGTTTACCTTGCGCAAGGGTTAGGGACTGGGGATTCCCTTGTCATAGAAAAAAATACTACTTGCAGTATTATTTTTTGAGAGAATATCATCTTTTAATGGAAAAACGATGTCTCTACATCATTAAGATAGGGATAGAGTCGATATACTACGTTCGATCTGTTTTAGATCCTACTTATGAAATTACACTAAATATTTTATTGTTGTATAATATCATCTTTTAATCTCTATAGATGATTCTGATTCACTTTGCTAAAGCATATATGAAGTTTATCAATTCGAATGTGTAGACAACTTTAAAACTCATCTTATATTTAGACTACTTTTGAAACATTATATCCTAAAATATGAAGCAACGATACAAATTTAACATAACACATGAATAATTAAATTATTTTAAAATGTTAACAATTCATTAATTTATGAAAAAAATACATATGATGTGTCAATTTTCTAGCTTCAATGGATGGATATGGAAACACAAATCAAAGAGTTGTCAATAGTGGCAATTAAAGCCTAAAGGTATTCCAAATTCTAAGAGACAAAAGGGTGAGACAAAAACACAAAACAGCTGTTCATTGATACTTCCACATTAAGAAGTTGACACAATAAGAAATAGAGACTTTTGTGTCTTTGGTTTTTAAGGATAAAACCAAACAAACTCAAGGCAATTCTTGTTTTGGAACAATTTCACTTCAAGCTTTGCAGCCACAAGAAAGAAAATTTGGTCCCAATGTTGACCAATTCGAAAGGGAAGTAGCATGTAAGCACAGCTATCTTGTATCCGGTATCTACTCGTAATGATCCGACTACTCCGATTTCTCACAGTGTAGGGCAAGTTAAACGAGAAGGTCATCGCCTAAGTTCGAACTTGAGACATCCGGACATGTAACCACACCTCTTGATGGTAGTAGCAAGGTGTATAATCGGAAACTTACATAAGTGAGTATCACTACTTTAGGAGCTAATTATTACTTAGATAGACTCTAGTTTGCAATATTACGTATCTTACCAGTTTTTGGTGCCTCCAGATACGTTCAAATAGGTCCAGATACATATATCTCAGATACATGAGGTCAAATTTGTTCCAGATACATTTTTATTCAAGTGGATTCGCATGTATCCGGGATACATAACAAATCTCGGTCGCCTCCCTCGCGTCTTACTCGCCACATTCCTATATATCTAGTATCCCAAGTACATGTGAATCACACCAGATACATGTATAATGTGTATATAGTGTGATTCACATGTATCTGTGATACATAATAAAATCTCACTCGCCTCCCTCCCCATCTCATTCGCCTTTTCTCCCTATTTTAGAATATCTGACAGCAATTATACATGTATCTAAGTGTATATTTCTCAATATATGGTAGGAAACTCTAAAATTTTCTCTTATAATATAACGATCTGATATCTGCATATACTAGTCATGGCCCAATTAGTCCAATTTCACGTAACGCACATTAAAGGATAAGCGTCATCACCAAAGTTCAAACACGAGATCCCTGGTTAAAGGATGAACATGTCCAATCCTACAACATTCCACCACAACCCTTGATAGTTAGTAGCAAGGTGATTTATGATATGTATGAAACTTCTCTTTAAAAGTGACAAATCTTTGCCAATTCATAACTATAGTATCAATTTTTTGTTCTTCTTGTTTTGTACTATTACACAGCTTATATTCTAGCAGTCCAGCTCTAGAGTATATTTCTGCATTAATGCAGTTCAAATTTGAGTTTTATGCTTTGTCTACTATCAGTCTACAAAATCTGTATACAATTAAGTTAAGTTGGCTAGCAACATGTACCAAACATGTAAAATTTCTAGTAAGGTTTTACCTGTCAAATAACAGAAGCAGTACGACACTTGTAATGATCGTGAGATGTGCTGGGACGACTGAAATGATCCCTTCAACCCTCAATTGGAGGTTCGAGCTTTAGCCCTGGAAATGAAAAAAGTTTCAGTAGGAAGCCCACCACCATAGCAGACTCATCCGGCCCGAATTCATATTGATAATACTTCAATTAAGATGAGATCTTCAAGGTACAATATACAAGGATCTATGAGGCGGAAAACCTGGTTTTAGCACCAGAACAGTAGCTCGACAAAATGTGATCAACACTGGTTATTGAATAATGTACACAGTAATGAAACACCATACATTCTCGAAAAATATTACATGTCAGTACTTGATCATTCCCAAGTTCTTTAACCAGGGAAGCACCTCGGACAGACCTTCTTTCAAGCTTCTTGGGTGGTAATCCAGTTCTGACTTTGCCTTATCACAAGAGTAAGCCCACTGATGTCTAAGCACGCAAACAGTCTGTTCAAGATGATGTATAAAGAGACGATAAGAATCAAGGTCTAACGAAAGCTAACAGGTATAAAAAGGGGAAGTGGGGAGGTAAAAGAAAGAAATGTAGGTCAGCCAAAACCACAACACATTGAACATGTAAAAAGCCTTTAAAGTCATCATCTTTTTTTGTGACGGGTGAAAAAATTTGCCCTGCTTATGTACTAACTGCAAGCATCATCGTCTACTTTAGTTTGGTGCAGCAAATACTAAATCTTTAAGCAGCTTGTTGAGTCGTAAACGTTTTGAAAAGGAAGACCGAGCAAAGAGACACATGTACTTCGTTAGTTATGCAAATGCAGAGTCCTGAAGTAGAGAGTTTAGTTTGAGAAATAAGGAATCAGAAATACGCAACATAATGATGGTTGTCATACATATAAATCAGATACATGATATTAGTCCTGTACTTTTTTCGATAAGTAATACTCCCAAACTATAAGCTACAAAAATGAAAAAGGTCTACTAGATATATGCTTAAGGAAACAATTTGTCACGCTTTAGAGCCAAATGTGAAGGAACTGCTATCCACATCAGAGTAACAGATCTGTAGCAATTTAAGAAGGTGGAGTGGAGACGAGCAACAATGCAGCCATTCAAACTTGAATTTCAAGAATTAATTTGGCCGGAACCTTAAAGAAAAATAGAAAAGAAAGCTAAGCCCTATGTATCTATCATTCTGATATTGCCGCAATAAACAAATTCACTCTTTTGCTAACAATATTTGGTCTTGATTCTCAAACAACTTAAGGCATACTCCCCTAAGAAAAAACAGTATATCAAATAAAAACTTGAAGTATCAATCTGTTGCTTACCGGAGGACTGATTAGAGGAAGATTTCCGGTTAATTTGGAGAAAAGAACTGATATCCAGCCATAAGCTTCAATAATAAGTAGGGGGATACCAAACGAAGGTCTCTTTGTCTGAGTGACCATGGCAGCTATGTCGAAAACCTCCTTAAAGGACGCATTCTCCCCTGTTAGAAGATATCTTTCGCCAGGTTTGCCTTTGTCCATAGCTGCAATATGCCCATCAACCACATCATCAACATGGCTAAAAGAAAACCTGTCATTTGCTTGGCCAATGTAACCAGGTAAACGCCCATTAAAGCGTTCAATTAGCTGAAAAAAGAAATATGTTTAAACTCAATACCACATAAATTTCTTATGTTTGACAAATTATATTACCGAAACTAATTAATAAAATTGTTAAAATCCTACGGTTGAAAGCTGAGCATTGACCTTAAGCACTATTTTCTCTATCTTGCATCAACAGGTAATGTACGAAAGGCAAGGTGAGATACAGAGTCCCTCAATTTTTTGATTGTGGCGACTTAATTTTAGCCCTTTTTTTATTATTTCTCTTCTTTCGTTCACTTACAGCCAGAGTAGTTAAAAAAAATGATTATTTGCTAATTCTAGGGAAAGCAAAAAACTTATAAACCAACCCTCTTATAGAATGATAATTTTGGCATCATTGAACATCCTTTAGTCTTAGGAAAAAGAAGTCATTATGCATGAAATGATAGAACATGTAATAGATTTTAATCGAACTACAAGAGAATTGCCAATGCAGCTATGACCAAATCCATAACATTAAAACGATTTACCATACAGGCAATAACATTTTCAGCCATAAAAGGAGGAAGAAGGTTGAAATATTTACCATACGGGCAACGACATTTCCAGCCGTGACCTTCCCGGGACCATAAATGACTCCTGGATAAACAGGCACTATTGGCATTCCTTCAGACGCAGCATCTAATGCAACCTTATCAGCAAAAGCTTTTGATTTCTCATACTCCGTACAGAAGAATTTCCCAGAATGAATCTGAAATCGATAATATTTAATCAAACTTCTACGACAAAAGCCCATCTAAACATATTAAATATGTCATTTAAACTGTTTGAATTGCCTCATCTAAAACTCAAACTGTCAAAACATGAGAACATTTGTTTATTTAGGGATGTATTGTGTGAAATGCCTCATATAAAAGCTCAAACTTCAAAAACATGAGAAAATTTATATAGTTTAGAAATGTAGCTTGCCTAATACCATCCAGGTCTAATGCTTTTTCTTGGAGTAATATTGGTTTATCAGTAACCCAAACATAAGATATTTGCTTGCTATGTCACATGAACCGTCTCACTGAAAGCTTATATTGTAAGAAAAAGAATACATTTATTCATTTTACATCTGTAACACAGTCACAATTAGCTTTCATACCTGAGTTTCATCAGCAACATATCCATCGGTTGATCCCAAGGCAAAAAACGATGATGTGTAAACAATTTTCTCTATAGTTCCAGTTTCTTTATAAGCTTGCAACACATTCTTCAAGCCTCCAACATTGACCTACAATGCAGTGGAAACACATCAAGTCTAAAGCAGATATAAATACTTTAAAGCAGAAATAAAGAGAACATTTCATTTAGCAGAAAATTGGAATTTCTTTTTTTGACAACCTTGTGTCCGGGCAAGCTTGCGCATGCCGCGATTAAATTCACGAGATACCTACCACCTCCCACTAACAATAGGTATCAGGTAACGTTGTCCATCAAGGCTATAACAGATGGGAAGAAATCACCTAGTATTGGTCGTCTTCTTAAAATTGGAGGGTATTGGCGTACGATTTGTAATAGTTCAAGATATATTTATCCTTTTTTAATTTTCCAAATCTTTCTCCTCATCATTTAATTCATTTAACACTATACTCTTATCACTAGAGTACTAAAGTATCCAATATCATCTAAGAAGGATGGAAACATATGATATTTTCTATATAGTTCTCCAACATCTAAATTTAAAATTTAAAACACGAATTAATCTAACTCAATTTAGCTCTGAATATAAGTTAATTGAAGTAAATATGACAAATAAAAGTGAACGGATGCTATCACAGTGTTTTCCTTTAAGCGAAAGGATTATTGTACTTACGCAGATGAATCTAGATGGATCTGGAAGCCATGGCTCGACTAATGCAGCAGCATGAAAAATTATTTGGCAACCGGAGCAAGCCTGGAGGAGTGATTGATAATCGGTAACATCTCCGAACACAAGCTCTAGGGTTCCGCCGCTACTTCCGCCGTCAGTAGGTGGAGGTAGAGAAGAAAGGTCGCTTGTACGGCGGACGAAGGCTTTAACATGGTGGCCGGAGTTGAATAACTCACGGCAGAGACGTCCACCGAGGTAACCGGAAGCGCCGGTTACCAATACCACTTTCTTCTTCATTTTCACTTCACCTTGCTCTTTTTAGTCAACGGTAAGAGGTGTCTAATTTTCGTAATGGGACCTTCATTATGTAGATATACTAATGTAGGATATTAAGATTGACTAAGCAGGACATAGAAATGAGGATATTCGGAATAAAGTAGGTATGTGAAGATGAGATGTTTAGATGCGCACTCTAACGAAGGAAGAATCGACAGAGGAGTGAGAAGTTGTGTATAAAAGACACGAGGAAAGATAGAAGGTAAGTTGAAGAAGTATCGGAAAGAGGTGACCAAACAGGATATAATACAATTTTACGTAATTGAGGACATGACTCGAGGTGGAAGAGTGTGGTGTAGAAGAATAGAAGGTAGGGTAGTATCACGATTTGCAGAGGCGGAGCTATCTTGTATGAAGGGGCAGAAAATTATATTATTATTTATACATAGTTAAAATAAGTTTATATATATATATAGTTAATACCTCATATGGTCACTCAACTTTGCACTATTCTCTCAGAAAGTCACTCAACTTTCAATTTTCCCTCAAAAAAAGTCACTCAACTATGCACTCTTCTCTCAGAAAGTCACTCAACTTTCAATTTTCCCTCAAAAGTCATTCAACTATCCACTCTTTCCTCAGAAAGTCACTCAACTATCCACTCTTTCCTCAGAAAGTCACTCAATCTATTAAATTATTTTTAATTAAAATTTATTGATATTAATTATTTATATAACTAATCAAAAATTTTAAAAAATAAATTAAATCATTTAGTGATTCACCCACCTAACCCGACCTTTTAAAAAATGATATAACCCATTTTATTTTATCTTTAATCCTAAATTAATCCCTCTCTTTAATCCTAAATTAATCTAATCATAATTCAAGGTTAAAGAGAGGGATTAATTTAGGATTAAAGATAAAATAAAATGGGTCATATCATATTTTTTAATGGGCCGGGTTAGGTGGGTGGATCACTAAATGATTTAATTTATTTTTTAAAATTTTTGGTTTGCTATATAAATAATTAATATCAATAATTTTAATTAAAAATAATTTAATAGATTGAGTGACTTTCTGAGGAAGAGTGGATAGTTGAGTGACTTTCTGAGGAAAGAGTGGATAGTTGAGTAACTTTTGAGGGAAAATTGAAAGTTGAGTGACTTTCTGAGGAAAGAGTGGATAGTTGAGTAACTTTTGAGGGAAAATTGAAAGTTGAGTGACTTTCTGAGAGAATAGTGCAAAGTTGAGTGACCTTCTGAGGTATTAACTCTCTCTCTCTCTCTCTCTCTCTCTCTCTCTCTCTCTCTCTCTCTATATATATATATATATATATATATATTATATATATATATATATATATATATATATATATATAGTAGATGTTGAACTCCCATTCGGCTATTTGTTTCTACAAATTTTGAACCCCTTATTAAAATTTTTGGTTCTTTCTTTGATGATTTGCTGCACTTAAACCGTCTTTCTACCTTTGTGAAGTGAAGTAGTGGACTAGATAAAATTTGCGTATATTCTACTCTCGTCAGATTTTTACTTGCGAAATTCAATATGTTATACTACAGTCCCCATTCGAAAGTAACGCTCCTAACAAAAAATTCTATACCTAAGAGTCTAATTTGAAGGATGAAATAATCTCAATAATGCACCACAACTTGTATGAATTATTAAAAAAACCACTAACTAATAATAATAAATAATTATTCTTTTATAATCATTTTCACATTATATGAATATTATGGGCTTGTTTTATAAAATTTAAAATAACATACATATAAATATTTTTACATAAAATGTTAAACATGAGCCAATTTCTTTATCAATTAAAATAAAATCACAATTTAAAATCATGAATTATTTTTTCTCAAAATTTAAAATTTAAAATCGAGACGCATGAAAATTAGACCCGAGCCAACCTAATAGGTATGAATTATAAGCCCAAATTGTATCGCGATTTGGAAATCAAACACAAGTTATACGAAGAAAAAGGCAAAAATTGCAGAATATTGTTCTACTATTTTCTCAAAGATTCAATCTTTAAAGAAGAAAATTTCTAAGTCTCTTCAGCAAGGTAATTTCTTGATTTTTGTTATTTTTTTGTTCAATTATAATGATTAAATGGGTATTATTGGGTGAATTCTCAAGCTACAAACACTTTTTTTTTGGTTAGGGGATTGAGCTAATCAATTTTCACCATTGTTGAGTTGGTAAAGAAGAAGCTTTAGGCTATGAATTGGTTGAGAAATATGGAATTTATAATGAGTATGAGTTGTAGAATCAAATTGTTAGCCTAAATGGGTTTATTTTGGGACTTTTATGGATATGTATATATATAATATAATGATAATAAAGTCCAGATTGGTATCTGTAAATTATGTGTTGTTGAATACTTTGGAGAACTGGGAGAAGTAGTTTTGAGCTAAAGTTTGAGGTAAGTTAAGGCTTAGTTGGTAAAGGAGAATTTTTTAGTAAAATCTATGCCCTCTATGTGTTTGATGAAATTGCTAAAAGAAGATTATGACTTAAGCGGTTTTACTCGATACAAAATTAGAATAAGAAAAGTATGTGAATACATGTATTATATGTTGCCTTGTTTGACTAGTGTGTTGCTTGGCTCAACTTCCATAATTTATTTATGATGACGAGTATCACTACCTATCATACGCAGCTGTTTGCAATATTCATGCTCGAGGTCTTGTTCAGTGACTGGTGTGATCACCTTCAGACTTAGATGGGAGAGCCAGTCGATCCCCTCTGCTTATCTTCCTTTTTTTGTGATGTGTCGTTATCACATTTTCCACAAGTTGGCAATTACTTTACAAACACTGAGAATAAAAAACATAAGTTGATAGTAAAGTGGTAGCAAATTGCTGCTGCTGACCTTTCTCCAATTGATACCTGACTATTTCCCTGTAAGTGTTCTAAGGTGCCTAGAGTGATAGGCTTTGGGAAATTTCTGGCTAGGTCTTAGATATGAGCATTAGTGCTTGCTAATCAACCACTAAATGTAGCAATTTTACGGATTATATGGTTGCTCGGGTAAGGATGTAGATTAAGTTTTGTTGACTCTATCCTATTGGGCATACGTTGTTTCTTCTCTTTGACGTTGTTGAGGGACGCCATTTTAGCTTAAATATTAAACTTAGGGGGGTGAAAATGTCTCTCGGTCACAGTAGTGAAACTAGATCTATTGCTCTTAGATCCATGGACATACTGAAGTCCAGACACTGACAAATGCAAATTATAAGCAGAGAAAGATACCCTGCTAAGTGAAAAGAAATGGGATGTGTTCTGTTGACTATGTGGTTGTAAACTGAGATGGTCAGATTGGAATTTTACTGGCAAAAGAAGTTGACTCCTTGATTGGGAGGCTAATCCATCATTGGCTGCTGGCAATGTTGGAGGAAGAAGATCTATGTGAACCTATAATCTTGTGTAAACCAGGGACCGATAGTCTCTACTTTTACATGTTAAATTAATTTTGCATCTTTAGAGGATCGAACTAGGTGCCATTAGTTTTGTCTCTGAAAGGCAGTATTAACAGTTAACTCTCTAGGATGATGGAAGCAAAGGAGTTGCCACAGCAATTCATGCCACTTTAGTTTATTCTAAGAGTTAAGGAAGTCAAGCTTTGAAATGATCAGGAATCTATATTCTGCACAGCTCTGTTGATCTCTTTCTGAATCTATTTTCCATGATTGTTGAGTCCTTCTCTAGATCCGTTACTTCACATGCAGAAATTGTACTTACAAGAAATTAAGTCTAGTATTTTAAGATGTACAGTTAAGACACAGAACATTTACTTCTGCAGGGCTATATGCAAGACAACTGTTTCTGATGTCTGCCATTAACCACTCCCAATTTGATTTGCAACATCTATGTTGCTTGGTGCTTCATTTTTCTGTACCTTGCTTGCATTTCTTCTGTGCTTTTGATTGTTTTCTGTTTAAGCAGGCCATAATTGAAGGGGTTCCGTTGTAACTTAGAGAACGGGTTTGATAATCATGCTTCTTTCAGTTTCTAAGCTTATTGCCTCTCTCTACCTCTCCTTTTCTTTCTTTGTTTGTGTGTGTGTGTGGGTGGGTGGGTGGGTGGGATTCGGGATTGTGGTTAGGAGCAAGTTGAGTGATAGGTCATATTGAAGAATGACAGAGATAAAGTAAAATTCAAGGTCCTGCAGCTCAATAAGAGGAATGATAATTTGCAGAAGAATAGATTTCTTTTTGTTATATTCTTTTGAACTTTGTTAATGAAGTCTTTTGTAAGCACATCTTGATACTTGTCCAGGAGAAAAATGAAAGAAAGGAACTGAATTGTATTCAAGATCGACCCACTCGTAATTTTGTTTTTCTTCTTGGTGTGTATTTGCAGTAAAGGTTTTCTTGATATAGGGAGCCATGATTTCAAGCAGCAACTTATTTCATAAAACCCACTATGAGATCCTAGGTGTGAAGGAAGATGCAAATTTGGAAGAAGTCCGTAAAGCCTATCGTTCAGCCATACTTTGTTTTCATCCAGACAAGCAACAAAATGCATCAGAAACATCCAGTTCTGAATCTCTAACAGAGAACAAATTTTTGGATATACAGAGAGCCTGGGAAACCATCGGCAACCCCAGGTCACGTGCACTTTATGACGCTGAATTGCTAACTTTAAGACAGGATGCAGCAATATCTGAAGATGTCAGCTTAGATGACCTTACAGTTCATGATTCTGGTGATATTATAGAGCTTTCTTATCCTTGTAGATGTGGTGACTACTATTTCATCGATTCGTTTGAATTGGCACAAACAGATTGTTCAATATCAAGAGACGGGGAAATGGTATCTTTGCTAACGTCTAAATCGTTGCCAACATCTGTTGTGCTTCCTTGTGGATCTTGCTCTCTTAAAGTCCGCTTACTGATCAATGGTGATTCTAGGCTTCCCATAGATGTTCACTTGTAATTGTAACTGTGTTGGAGACACTATTCTCTATGATATTTTTGCTTATTTGTTGGAAATTGAAATGACAAGAAGAAAAAAAAAGGAAATACGAAACTTGTTTGTCTTTTTTTTTCCCTTGGTTACTATACTATTTTATTAGCTTGTACTCTTTAAACAGCGCTTTTTAGCTTTCTTCAGATTTTCACGCGTTATAGCCTTTTTTTCAACTCTTTTACTCCTCTGTAGGGGGAAGTTATCAAAAGTGGCCATTCTGGGATGGAAAAGAAAAGGCCATATTGACTTTTAACCAAACCAACATTTTTGCTCAAAGTCACTTTATAGTCTTGTGTTTCATCTTCAAGTCAAAGATATATGAATGGACCTGCTACTGCAAGTGGTGATTATTTGGTACAATGTCATCTTTTCTCCCCTTAACTTAAGGCTAAAGTGAAAGCAATTCACCACAAATTTAGCATCTTGCTCGTGACTAAGAAACACCAAGTTTACTTATATGCAATAAGAAACTAAAAAGTCCATTGCTTTAGCTTCAGAAAATACCTTACAGGTTCCTTTTGCTCAAGTCTTCACCTTAAAAAGATTAGAAAAAATCACTTTCAAGCAGAAGTTTCAAATGGGAAATCAGAAGACAGATGACTAACAAAGAATTTAGATCGATTTCGGAACTTTGAACCTGCAAACTCTCATCAAGAAATATCAGCAACAGTTCTGAATAACATGGGATTTTGTCTTAATCAAGAATCACCAAATCATTCTAAGAGATTCAAATTACTTGTGTCAACTGTCAAGGATGCTTTTGCAAACTGCCATTCTTTCAGGAAAAGATCACATTCAAGTCCAGAAGAAGATGATACGATTTGTGACTACGATGATGAAGTACTCAGTTAAAGCCATGTAATTCTACCAAGTTCAATGCTATTAACTGCTGATTTTCTCATATTTTTCTGAAAACTGTTTCGCGGTTTTATCAGCAGGTATTTATATCAGCAGTGATAAGTCAATACATGGAGTTGAAATGCAGAAGAAAGACAGCCATCACAACTGACAAGTTTACCTGGGCTTTCTCTTCAACAACAGGAGACTTATTCATCTCTGCAAGACTGAGACAAAAAGAGGAGGACAATGAAGATCAAGAAACAGAAGAAAGGGAAGATTTTTACTCTGTTGCTAGTAGTCTATCTCCCTGCTCCAGTGCTACAAGCTTTGAGGCATTTGTCACAGCTAAGACGGTCTTTTCTCGATCATCAAGCTTAGACAGTATTGACTTCCAAGATCTCAGGAGGCATTCTGTTATTCAAGAATTATCTGACTGTGAAGGATGGCCATTTGGTCTATACCGAAAAGCCTTGTTACTTCCACCTTTGCCAAAATCACCATCTGATTCTTGGTCATGGCGTAAGAGTGCTAGAATGGTTAAGATGCACTGATAGTTAGCATTTCAAATCAATTGCCTCTATTCTGTGAAGCAATTTTACATTTTCCATAGCAAAAGGATGCTTGATCTTATGTTTTATGTATGAAGCATGAACTATGTTCTTCAATAATGGCTACAATCAGTTTGTTCAAGTGAACACAAAAGAGATAAAAAGTGAACTGACTACTACCACACAGTGTCATGTCCAATAATCAATCAAGAAAAATTAAATCACAGCGCCAAATTCATCAGTAAACCAGAATCAATTGACATAAAACACTCATTCTGAATACTCAGGAAACTGTCTCCTTGAAGAAGTTATTAGGATTAGTATCAACTACATATTGCTGCTATCACATTATAAAACTTGCGAAAGAAGAGTGCAATTTAACGGATCACATCAATATCATTCTGTATTATCTAAAACTTCCTTTTCTTTTTCCAGAAACACTTCTGACTTTTCAGCCATCATTGAAGGCTTACTTATGCTCTTTGCTCAACATAGGAACCAGCCAGTCCTGAAGTCCCAAGTACTGTAACCTGGAGTAAGAAAGCCAGAAATCACTATGAGAACAAATCCTCATAAAGTAATTGATAAAGAAATGGACATTGGACATAACTCAAACCAAAAGGCTAGCTTAAGAGATGAGGATTACCCAATACCATATAAGGAGACCGACTTCCTAAAACCCACTGATATGAGACGCATGACTAGTACTAAACATCTGGAGCGTTGGCAATATAAAATGGAGGCCTAAGATGGGTAAAACAATGAATTGGGATGGGCACGCTGATACCATGATAAAAAAAAGTGGAATTGGGCCTAACTTAATCTCAAAAGCGTTCAAAAGATGAGAATTGTTCAAGACCATAAAAAGCGACCAAATTTCCTAAACCTACTGATGTGGGACTCTTAACAATAATATCTTTAAGAGATCCCATATCGTATATTGTATATTGTATTTTGTACAAACATTTTCATTAGTGGTACTCAAGGAAGTATGATGGAAGTTTGTATTGAAACATCTATTGCAAGAAAGTGAATAAAATCAAAATTTACAACCAGATTAGTTTATTTCCATTTAAAAAGGGTAGTCCGGTGGAAAAAGCATTCGACGTTCATGCAAAGCGCCAGGATGGACCACACCCCAAGGGGTGTAATGTAGATACCCTACCCTAATGCAAACATTAATGAGAACTTCCACAACTCAAACCCGTGACCTATTGGTCACACGGAAACAACTTTACCATTGCTCCAAGGCTCCCCTTCAATTAGTTTAATTCCATTAGAATGGTAAATTTTGTATCACAATAAAATACTTAATGTATTCTACATAAATAAAAGTTATAATCTGATAAAAATAAGTTTTTGGCCAGGGTTCGGGAATTGCAAAACTAGTTAGAATAGTGAAATGCAACACAAATTTGGAAGGTTTTGAAAAATGAATGGTCAATAGACTAAGTGCAATAACAATAGAGAAATTAATTTTCCAGAAGAAACTGAACCCCACTCTATCAAAATATAATCTCAAGTTGGCAGAGGTTTCTAAACTAATTATTGGACAGTAACTTTATACGCAGAAAATTATTTGAAGGCATAGAGGATGAATCATATAAGGCTAATACTGAATAAAAGTTTGACTATCAATTTTTTGAAACAAACCAAAAGGAAAATGAAAAGGATTACTTGACCACAAATTTAGAAGAATTATTTGACTTTCTTAAATTACTCAGGTTGTCCTCTCCTCTCCCTCTGCCACTTTAATGCCCTAATACAAGAGAAAAGTAATTTGGGTTGCAGATATTGCTTGTGATGAAATCATAACCTATTAATAGAAAAAATGAAATATGTGGAACCAACTTTGCTGAAATGTAGATTGTACCTTTCCCCATTCGGAATCAAGGCCACTGCATCTCATTTTCAAGTGTATCATCTTTGTCCCTAGTTCCATCTCCACTTTCTTCTTCAAGTATACCTCTTCTAACCCAAAAGCACTTAAGTAAGTGTTGTAACGTTGAAGTATTGTTTGGAATGCTTCAGAGAATTCTTTTGACATAGGCTTCACATTCTGCAACAATATAAATAATCTAACAGCAAGATTTTGAGAAAATATGAATGAAGTCCCTAGTTTTAAACTCCACTTACCTCACCACTTAAACCAATTGCGTCATCCATCTCCATTTTCAGAGATGTGAGAATCCCTGTGAACTCCTCCACTGCCTCTGCTGCACGGAAAACATTAATCAAGGCTTCCTGACCAGCTTTGTCATCAGTACTTTTTGTCAATGCATTCTCTGCATCACCAACAACTGCATTTGCGAGCTCATCCCAGCTTGCAGCCATCAAGTCCTTAAAAGCTCGTTTGATCTCCAAATCTTCTATGTCAGGCATGTGGGCCACATCCTCACTAAAAGAACGTGTGCTTCCTATTGCCGTTGTCAAAGGATGTCGCAATTCTAGAAGTGTAGAAAAATCCATTTAGTTTCGCATTATTGAAGTAAGATCCCAAAAATTAAAAGCAGTACCATCTACCTCCACATATGATCATTAAGCTGCTTCATGATTAGCAGATACAGAACTTGTTAAGGAAAACGTAATCATTGAGGACCTTTCTACTCAATTAAAATCCTAAATATTTTGTTGGAAAACGTATTGATTGAGGACCTTTCTACTCAATTAAAATCCTAAATAGTTTGTTTTAACCCTCAATCTAAGTAATGTTCGATTGTTCTCCAGAATCCAACCAAGGAGCCAGCATTAGTACATTTACACATGCCCATACGGATCACAGGGTGAGTAAAATGAAACATTTACCAAAACCATGCTCACTACCAAGACTAATGTTTTCGCAGTGGGACAATGTCATCCTCCGAAATTCATTTGTGGTTTTTGCAGTGGGACAATACCATTGTCAGAAATTCATTTGCCTTAGAAACTAGTAAAAACTACCTTCTTTATAAGCCAAGAATATGCCTGCTGCAATCAGAACAAGTCTTGATTCCGCCATTAGTACGAATCCTAAACATCCATTTGGACATGTCTCAATCTCAAACAAGTCTGATCAGCTACTATAAATCCATTCAGACTATAAACTCTAACTTGTCAAATAACAAGACATTTCCAATTAGAGCAGAATAAAAACATGATCTTTCAAATAGGGTATGTCCAAAAACATGGGAATATATGCAAACTCACAGTAAATATACGAAAAACATGTAAAAATGCAAGTAACACGAAAAGGGGTTCTAGGAGAAGCTGAAAAATACAATCTTTCAAATTGGGTATGTCTAAGAACATGTGAATATAAGCAAAACCAAACTAAATATAAGAAAAACAGATGAAAATGGTAGTACCACGAAAAGGGGTTCTAGAAGAAGCTGAAAAATGAAGGTCCCGATGGAAGTGGTGGTTGACGGCGGCAGCTGCGGCGGTGGAAACTGAGAAAGCTGAAGATCTGCGACATACAGAACGATAGAGTGATCGTATCAGCTTCAATTTCTGCATTTTATGGTAAGTTTTTGCTTTACTTGATGAGCAGATTGAAAATTTTCAAGAGTCTCAATGAATTTTTTACAACTCCTCCCAAGTTTTGTAGTCACTCACACCCACCCTTTTTGTTTTACCCTAATCAATTTGACTAATTTTTGAATCTATATAATAGAGAATTATACGAAAAAATATTATAAATTATAATTTTTTTTATAAAATACATTATGTTATCATTTTGATACATATTCTAGTCCGAGTGATCTTTGTAGCGAATGATTAAATTTAGCGATTTTTCTCTTTTGGAGTTGTGGTATGATCCTGCATTCGAAATCGTCATTGTTCTCCATTTAATATCGCCTTTAGTTTCCTTTCGAAGACTTGAGATTTCTTTCGGAATCTAAAAATATAATATATGCTTTTTATTTTCATATCGATTGTGGTGAAAGTCTCGTGTGTGTTATATTTTTGCCTGACACACATTTTGAAGTTATATGAGTGTGTGTCCATCGTGACCTCGACTTTTGGATGGTGACAAAAGTATTGATCAAAATAAAAATAAAAATAAAACATGACATGTGAAAAAAAATAATACAACTTGTAAATAAAATGAGTTAAAATATAATCTCACAGTGTTAATTTGAAATACTGTTAGTAGTTGATTATGATTTATAGTAATATTTTCCAGTTAAGTTATAAATATATAATTCTTGCCTATCAGTGTTTGAATAAATAGAAGTATTTTTGTTTTTCACTAAAATTCAAATTTAATATCTCGTTCTTGACCGGTCATCAATGATGACTATTAAGTCATGTTTTTAGTTGTCTAAAGGAACGATTATTGTTTATAACTATTTTTTTTAATAAAGACCCTTTAGTTCTAATAAAATGAATCAATTTTTACAAACATATAAGATTGATTAAAATGAGAATGAATGAAATATGAACCATTAGCATAATTAATATGAGATCTTAGGTTATAACTTATATCCTCTTTTTTTAATTTTTGAATTGTTTCTATTTGAGGTAGAAAATAACATATTTAAGACATTTGTAAAAGAAGATTGTGCTAAAATAATACCCAAAAAAAAAATTAAAAAAAAATCAAGTTGTCCAAACATAAACTAAAGAATATTACATATATGAAAAAAAAAAACATTATACTTCATAAATCCATTAGAAAAAAAAATAATTAAAATTTAAAGAAAATGAGTTCTTTCCCTATTGAAGAAATGGGCCAAATTCTTCATCAAATCTTTGGACTTCTGATAGCCCCGCTCCGGCCCAACGCTTCGTAATAGGCCCGCCCTCTATCCTTCAAAATATCTTTTTCCGCCACACAAATCAAGACTCTACGACATTCCAGGCTCGTTAAACCTGGTGCACCTTTCGCTATCAGATTAAACCTCGGGTCATCATTATCCGGATTCGACGGACACACAAACGACCACATTCGATCCACACCTGCTTTCTTATCAGGATATAATCGAGCTCTAAATTGCTTTACACCATTTAAATTTAGACTTTAATTAAGTATACTAGTTGATTTTTTATTTTTTTTTTAAATATATGTATTTATATTATGTTCAAATTCATTGTATTTGTGATATCTAATGAAACATTTTATATCCACAAGTTTGTTATGCATATATGTTGTACTTAAAATAAGGTGAAATATTGGCTTTTTGTATGCTTTTTAATTGTTGAAATTACACTATAATTCTAAATTGAACTTTATGATACTAAAATTGAAAATTTGAAGTATACATCGAAAAAATAATTAAAACTCTAATCGTTATGAATTTTGAATTGAAAAACTGACTTAACGCGTAATATAATATCTCGACGTTTTTAACTTAAAGTTAAATTCAAAACACAATATCTTAAAGTTTTAAATCAAAAAATTAACCTTCAAAATACATTATCATAAAGTATTAGGTATGACTATGACATATATATATATATATATATATATATATATATATATATATATTATATATATATATATATATATATATATATATATATATATATATAACGCGTTATATTAGAAAAAAATGTTCTTTTCACATGGTTTGTTGTGTCAATATCCCTTTAATTTTGTGCATGACAGCATGAGCACTTATCTATTAAAAAATAATTAAAAAAAAACTTTTCTTTATTTTTCTCTCTTTTTGTGTATTTTTTTTTTTGTGTTGTTGATTTCATAATGTCTATATGTCACCGACAGTTTTATTCATTTTTAAGAAAATTGATTTTTTTTTTAAAATGATATTTAATATTGACACAATTTAATTAAAATTAATTATTTCTATTATTTTTAAATGTATATAGTCACAAAGAAAATGTATCATAACATGCATATTTGGAATCACAAATTTTAATTGCAAAAAAAAATCCAACCTTTTAAAAAAAAAATACTACTAAATATTGATTCTTGTATAACATCATATGTCGTTTGGTTGAGAACAAGTTATCTCGCGATTAATTATTATGAGATTAGCTATCCTGAGATAACTGGTCACATCACTGTAATATAAATGGGAGAATAAGTTATCTCAAACATAAAATCAAACAAGATACAAAATTTTTATCTCATCGCTATTTTATTTTTATCCCTTACACCAGACGAACCCCGAATATATCACTAGTGCTAGAAAGTAATTACTAACCAAACTAAAGTATAAGCTATGTTGAGCTTAAATTGTTTGCGATCAGGTGAAATGATTGTGATTTCTTTGCTCTTGCTTATAGATTTTCGATTAGAGTACCTGAGGAAGAAAAATATCTCCTGGAGAGCGTTGTAATTAATAAATTTCAATTCATCAAATTTTAATACAAATATGAATATCAGATATCAATTAAAATTAAAAAAAGAAACATGTTAAATTTTATGTTAGGTTTAAATTAGCCACCAAACAAAGTATTAATTAATAGTGCTGATTTTTTCAGGTAAAGATTAATACACAACTAAGGTGGTCCAAATAAGTTTGTACTGCATTTAATTTCGAATTAATCGATTTGAATATTTTTAATTTATTTTTTATTATTTTGAGTTGTTTTTTCTTCTTATAAAAAATTGAAGTACCAAATTCAATATTCAATTAGAAATCCAAATTTAGAAAAACTTAAATGCAGAACCCACCATCTAAAAAAATACAAACCGAAAATCTAAAAAGAAAAAATAAATCTCAATTTGCAATTATTATTTTCGAAACTAAGTAGGAATATAATTAAATCATTTATTAATTAAGACGTGTTTAGTATGGAGAAAAATATTTAGGTAGTGATTTTTTTTTAATATATGCGTTTGGTATACAAATAAAAATTATTATCCCAAAATTTCTAAATATTATATATATTTAAGACAAAACTGAGAACGTGGAGTGGGGTTAGGTAGGATTAAAAAAATGCAACTTCAAAAATACTTATTTTTCTAAGAAAAAATAATTTATTGATCATCAAACACACAAAAAAAAAAAATTAAAAAATTCTTAGAAATTTCATCTGAATTTTTTTTGATAAAAAATTACATTATTTATATACGATTAACCTTTTCGATGCGAATATAATACGTATTAAACCCTCTTTAGCTAATTCGTATATATTTTCATATTTTAATTTATTTTTTAATTATAAAAATTGTAGCTCCGCGACTGATTTAATTACCTCAAAACTTTTTTTATTCTTTTTTGGTCTTTTGTCATATCTCTTATGACAATTGTCATAACCGACAAGTTTTTCTTTGTCACCTTTGGAAAAAAAGTGACACTTTTGAATTTTGATAATAACAAGAAAATTAATAATTAAAGAAATAAAATAAAAAAATGATAGAGACAACAATATTTAAGATTCCATTTTATAAAATTCATAATATTATATATCATTATCATATACTATTGAAACTGATCTTTGTCAGTTTGAATTATTTTTTTTACAAATATTAATTAAAAATCATCATTTTTTTTTATATTATAGTACCTTATTACATATGTTGAATTTTAATTTCAAGATTTCAATTGACCATTTCTTTCTCCTTATTTTCCTCTAAAAACTCTTACAAGGTAGATGAACAAATATTCAAACAAATTTCTTTTTTTTTAAAAAAAAAATTATTCTTTAATTTCATATGGAGATTCCTAAATTATGGAAACCTCAGGTTAGTTTCTTAATCTAATTTTTATTAATTATATTGTTTGATTTAATTTAAGTACTTAAATAACTTGTGTATGATTCTTTTTTTTTTGGTGATTTTCAGGATTTATTTGTGATTAAATCACCTAAACAATCTTTGAGATTGGTTCTTTTAGTATTTGCTGTGCTTTGTGGAATTTATATATTATCAATGTGTATAAATCAAACAAGTAATTATTTTTTACAAGCTAAATCACTAAGTATTCATGTGATTAATAGACATAATTGTCATTATCCTATTTTTCAAGAAGAAGATATTCATTACTTGCATTTTCCAAAGCCTCAAACTTTTTCCAGGTACTTCTAATCATATATATATATACTGTTCAGACTCTTCAAAAATATTGTTACAGTACTTACGCCAGATCCTTCCAAAAATTTTGTACTATTTTTGAAGGATCCGACACGTACTATATATGACATTCTTGAAGAGTCTGAACAACATAGATTATTCTCCTAGTTTTAGGCTTACGTTGTTCAGACTCTTCAAAATATCGATTCGCACCATGTTTGACATTTTTGAAGAATCTGAGCAGAAGTATCAATTCGTACCATGTTTGATCTTTTTGAAGAGTCTGAACGACATAGATTATTCCTCTTTATGGTTTTAGCCTTATGTTGCTCTGACTCTTCAAAATATCGATTCGTACCATGTTTGACCTTTTTGAAGAATGTGAGCAACATAGATTGTTCCTCCATATGGTTTTAGGATATATTGTTCGGACTCTTCAAAATGTTGATTAGTCTGGATTCTGAAGGATCTTACACGGGTGCGACAATAGTTTTGAAGAGTCGGAAGAAGAGAGGTTTTAGTACAGAGTTAGATGGATTGAATTGGACTAAATGACATGTTTTTTGATTGAATTATAGGGAGGAATGTGCTTGCAATCCTGTTCGATTTTTCGCGATTTTATCGATGCAGAGATCAGGGAGTGGATGGTTTGAGACATTGTTAAATAGTCATATGAATGTGAGTTCTAATGGAGAAATTTTTGGTGCAAAATCAAGGAGGGCTAATGCTTCAGTAATATTGGAAATTATGGATAATGTCTTTAATCTTGATTGGATTAGTAGTTCATCAAAGAATGAATGTACAGCTGCAATTGGATTTAAGTGGATGCTTAATCAGGTAATTAGTACTAATCCTATTTCAGTTGATGATGTTTCGTGTTCGATAATACAGTTTGTGCATACTTCGACTATGTTATCATTAGTCCACCAAAACTAGGACAGATGGAAAAAATTACCCAGCTAGCGTTTTTTGCTTTTGCTGAGATTCTAGTGATATATATATATATATATAGTTATCAAATTACCCTCCTTTATTTCATCGAGTTTAACGTCATCAACCACTACATTAGCCTTTCTCGGATGGTAAAAGATGTTCATATCGTAGTCTCAGATTCAACTTTTTCCGTTAAATGAACCTTAGGTCTAATTCAACTCTGAAAGTTAGCTTAAGAAGGGAGGATTGATCAAGTTCATATAAGCATATCACCAGTAGCCTTTCTCGGATGGTACAAGATGTTCATATCATAGTCTCAAATTCAACTTTTTACGTTAAATGAACCTTAGGTCTAATTCAACTCTGAAAGTTAGCTTAAGAAGAGAGGATTGATCAAGTTCATATAAGCAGATCACCAGTCCGTTAGACATAAAGACATGATTAGGTTCACAAATCTCGCTGATTAACTCTGTTTTTAATCGTATTTTCTTCGTTTAGAGGTGCATTAGTTGACGATTTTTTTCGATGTTTTTAACTTGTTGATGTGTATGAACTTGAAGGGAGCTTTGGAGTATCATGAGGAGATTGTGGATTACTTCAACAGAAGAGGTGTATCTGCAATATTTCTGTTTAGAAGAAATCTGCTACGCAGGTTGATCTCGTTGCTCGCTAATTCGTACGATAAAGATGCTAAACCGTTGAACGGAACACATAAATCGCATACACATTCTCCGTATGAGGTAAGGCCTTCCGTCCCCTCTCTGACTCTTCAAAAATATTGTCGTGTGTATGGTGTCAAATATGCATTTTTCGAGGGTTTACACGGATGAGCCAACGTTTTTGGAGGGTCAAAGCTACATAGATTTACAATGTGTTTGATATGATGGAAGGAAACATTCTTCAATAAAAAGCCGTTTTCTTGTAAAAAGGGAACCATAACGTAACTGATAAAGTTGTTGCCACGTGAGTAGAAATAGTCTCTTGCAGAAATGTAGGGTAAGGTCGCGTACAGTAGAGCCCTTCTAGACCCTGTGGATGGTGGGAGCTTAGTGATTTGCATGAAAACATTTTTGAGGAAAACATTTCTCATGAAAACCCTAGAAGTGTCTTACGAAATCGCGATTCGTCGTGTCATTAACTTCACATTTTAAAACATGTTTCAGGCTAAAGTATTGGCTAAATACAAGCCAATGGTGAATATGTCATTACTTATACCAAATTTGAGGAATGCACAAAGGAAGGGTAATAGAGCTTTGGAATGTTTTAAGAGCACTAGACACATTCTACTTTACTATGAAGACATTGTTCAAAATCGCACCGTAAGGCTCTCGTATCCTTCCTCTCTGTTCCACTTTATATGACATTAGATCGATCATCTTAACAACGACAAATTACAATCTTTTATATATATTTTACCGTCGTTGCAGAAACTAGCTGATGTTCAAGAGTTCTTGGGACTACCTCAAAGAGAACTCAAAAGTGGTCAAGTTAAGATTCATAATGGCCCTTTATCCCAACAAATAGAAAATTGGGATGAAGTGCAAAAAAAGCTCAAAGGAACAAAATATGAGACCTTTCTTACAAAAGACTAACTATATACTAAAAATATATAGTGATACCACATACAACATATTCGATAGATGGAGATTCAGCGCGGTCAGAAATTAATAGACAAAGTGTTTCGATAATAGACCATGATAGAATTCGAAGCTGAATGAAGTTCGACATCTATGAGAGAAAAAAGAACGAATCGAGAACGTAAGATATCATGCCCCTATTCATCAATCTTGTAAATGAAAGGACTCAATTATTATCAAATTTTGAGTAGCTATTTTTTTGTTACATTTGGTTATAAAACATTATATATTTGTTATTCACATATACATCATACATGAAATCAAATACATTTGAGTGTTTTTCTAAAAAATATGCAACCTAACAGACGACGACTACTTCACTTATTTAAGTATTAGCAACGCGATCAAAAGATCATAAACCAAGAGTTAAAAGATGTGTCCACTAATCGAGGGGCGCCTTTTAGCACTCCCCTTCCCAAAAATGGACCTTAGTGTCATGTCCCGCCACTTTGCCAGTCAAATTTTGCAAAGTCCGTGACATTAGGCTAACTCATCAAAAGTTTTAGCTCATACGAGGCGAGGATTGTCCAATTCCAAAACATAGATAGAATTCATTCCTTAAAACATCGCGGAGAACTTTTACAATGTGCAAGATGCTAACTCTTCAACGTAGCGTTTTAATCATGCAATGCTGGTTTTTCTCATATTCCCAGCAGCCAGAAGCAACTAATACTACATTTACTGATGAAATGAGAAACATTAGACCATTTCGCGTTATATACAGTACTGTATATATATATATGATCTGAAGTGTCTAATGACGAAAAGCAAAGATGAACATTTCGATTAGTAGTATACAGTACTGTATATATTTGATCTGAAATGGCTAATGAAGAAAAGCAAAGATGAAAAATTTCAACCTATGGATAAGATTTCAAATGAACATCTGTCACAGCTCTTCACATATTCGATTTTGTTTTGAAAAAGGTTATGATATCATTTACCATCTAAATTCTAAAATCCTATATGTACAAAACTGACAGTAGAAGAGTCTTGTAATCAAATGAGTTATTGATTAACTGACCCGTTTGCTAATTCTGAATCATGTTTTTCAGTCTTTTCAATCACAAATTGGTCGATAATCCGTACAGTATCTACAGGATCTTGATTAGGGGAAGACGCTCTCCATTTGCTCGGGAATTTCTGAAGGTAACTTGGGTCCTGCGGATGTTTTGACTCTCCGTCCCATTTAGGATCTAGTTTCCACTCTTTCGGAACCTACAAATTGAGAGATATTATTAGAGGAATGTAAACAGCTCGAGTATGCACTTGACCTTTAGTATCACAGAGAAGCGAGAAAATACCTTATCAACTGCAAGGGTAAAAACTTCAAGATCGCCTTTGTTGTTGATATGAAACCGTGTAAATGACTTGTAGTTAGCAATACGAAGTGATGAAAAGGCTTCGTCGAAATGTATATGAAGCCAATTAATGCAAATGTATAGGTAGCTTCCGAATACCAAGAAACCACCGGAGTTGAAAAGACCCAAAAATAAAGGAAGACGGATGCATAATAAATTACAGCACCCCCTCGAGATAGTGAATCCATCCCATTCTTGCAGATAGTATTCCTAGTAACTGCCATTACCTGAAAACATGCATAAGATATAATTAAACGATTTGAGTCGTCACAAAGCAATACTCTCGTCGGGCAGAATTCTTACCTCAGGAACATCAAAAGCAGACATGAGATACTTAATACATGCCGGGTAAAGGCCAAATGTCCAGTGTTCAATTCGTTCCTTAAGACCCGTTGGGTCTGGAAAATGTTCACTCTCCACTGATTTGTACCATTCATATAAAGTATGATAACCTGGATTGCAGCATTCAGTAGTTAGCAAAGGGAAATAGATAGATGCAAAAACACGAAACAAAGAAATCGGCGCTAAAAACATTTCGGATAACAAAAAATTTGACCAACCGGACATGGAAAAACACACTCAAAGACGATCACAAAATAGAAACGAAATGCAAAATCTCACCAGAAGTTGCAAGTAGTTTATGGCGAATACATGTCTCAATGCCTAATTCGAGCAAGAGCATAAGAATCACAGCTGCAGCTAGGTGTGCAGACACATGAAGTATCCCAATTACCACTTTCTTTTTCCAAGGCACCTTGGATGGCACAAAGGATATTGCAATTATTAATAGCAGCACCGTGCCGGTCAAGGAGAAATATGAGCGTCCAAATATATACATAAATAAGCCCCACACTGTGTCGAAGAAGGTTCCCATGTGACCCGAAAATGTATCATCCTTGAAAATGTGATCAAGCCGACACTAGAAGCAAATGGGAAATAAAACATTTAGAGGAATCTGTTAGATGAAACGTCTAAACTGAACATTATATATACATAATCACACATTTGATGTACTTGAGAACAAAATAATAGATCAATTGATGCATAAAGGCACTTGAACGTTGGAAGCAATAAAAACACAACTGAAAATCATCAATCTGTAAATTTATACATTGGACCAACAACAATAATAAATAAATAAACAAATAAAAGAACAAAATCATAAGGTCATAGTTAAGAGTAAGCATTTTAAACTAAACTTGAACTCATAAAAAAACAAAAACTCAATAAGTTTAACTCTTAATGAACAGTGATTTTGTACACAGATGGATAATTTAATGATTGTTTAAAATAATGTATCATAACGTCAAACAACACAATCGAAAATAAATGTCTAATACATTATAAGATCGATAAGTTTACAATACATAGAAGGAAATAACTGATATTTCAATGATAATGATCAGATATTGCAACACAACATTTCCCTGACCTAAAACTAAGAGATATAATTATTGGCATAATACAGAAAAATACAACTCAAATTTCACTACGGGCAAATAAGCACTCCAACTTTGAGTATACATATCTAGACATCTCAAACTCGTCTCCTCTATGTCACTTGAAAACTCCAACTAATTACCAAAGGATCATCTAGACACCTCAAAAGCTTATATGACACAGGCGTCCAGTGTCCACAAGACAAAGTTGGGACAAATTGGAGTGTTTAGTTGTCAGTAGAGACTAAGTTAGAGACTAAGTTGAAGTGTCTAGTTGTGCACTCTCAAAGTTAGGGGGTTACTTGTCCATTGAGACCAAGTTTGAGTGTTTATTTATGTATTCTGGTAAGTTATTTTGAGATACAACTTCAACTTAAGATGTCATATATTAGTTTTATCAAACAGCCCTAACTGGGTTACCATGAGGGACAGTGCGGATAATGATACCTAAAGTAATCGTAAAAAGAAACAGATCGAAAATCAAATAGAAAGTTACCTGGGGGAACATAGAAAAGGCCAACATGAAGTATATGATGCCACCAATAAAATCAAACTGCCAATTTTTCTTCCTAAATTTCAATATATTTCCCAAAGCAATCTGCAAAAAAGTTATAGCATATTACAGGCCTTATTCAGAGCACTAAATAGTCTGTCTATATAATATAAAGGAGATTTATTACGTACCCTACTAGAGTCTTCAAAAGTTGGGTAAGGATTTTTGCACTCATAAGTTGTTCCGTATAAACTGTTGAAATTCTTGAAGACATGTGTCGGATGCAAAAAAGCACCCCCACAACCATTAACAAGTAAGTGCTGGACATAACCTGTTTATCCGATTTCGATTCAACAAACTTATGGCGCATATAATGATGCACATCCCCAGCAATTCGAAGTCTACATCTCCCATTTAAGTGATCACGTATCAAGTACGTGACATTCTTTCCAGTAACTTGATCGAAGTACCAATCCAGAAGCCAATTAGGTTCATGTGTCATAATGATTACAGAATCATTCTCGCCCACCTGAAATCCGTTAATCAAGGCTTAAAGTTTTCAAATCTATAGGGGGATTGGTTGGTTTGTGGGGGTCGGGGGTGGTAAAAGAAAACATGGTAAATGCACAAATTTATAAGAACGCAACAAGGCTTGACGAACCCATAAGCACCTGCATCTATCTAAATGAATATTATAAAATCATACAAATTCTGTAAACGCCAAATCAATGGATCATTAGTTCTCTCCTTATCCAATACGATCACTATGCTCTTCTCAAATTTTAACTAAAAGCTTGAATATTTTTAAATAAGAACAGAAAATAATGTAAATGAAGTTTGAACTGAAACTTCCAAGTTAATGTAGACAGTCTTATTAACAGTTTTTACTGAAAAAAAAAACAGTGATATAATTTTCCATTTACTTCTTACCATCCACAAATAAGTGCAAGAATGACACGCTTATATTGAGGGGCATCAATTTACTCCACTTTTCTTCTTCCTTGATTAAGTCCTTTCTTCTTAAGAACCATATCAAGTCTGTTTGGCCAAGCTTCTAAAATCAGCATATATTGAGAAGTGTTTTTTCAAAAAGTATTTTGGTGAGAAGCAGTTTGTGTTTGGATAATCAATTTTGGAAAGCACTTTTGAGCAGCATTTAGTGATTGGACAAGCTTTTAAAAAGTGTTTCTAAGTGTATTTTCTCAATAGTAATTCGGGAAAAATCTGCATTTTTAGCTTTTGAAAAACAACTTATGCTACTCCCCAAAAGCACTTATTTTCTCCGGTCGGCCAAACACCTCATGTTTTTTTTAAAAAGGGACTTTTGGCCTCCCAAAAGCTTAGCCAAATCTTACTCGTATCCACCTTATACTTTAAAACTTCCATTTCACCTTCAACTTTTACCCTCTCCAGTCCTTCCCTTTTTCCTCTACCAGACAGAATGCAAATGCCAGGGGAACTCAGATCTAAGCAAAGATGTGACAAAAAAGGATAGCATGAAATAGTAAGAGACTTGGTCACTCTTTTAACATATTTACATTCCAAGAAAGTTGAAACGAAAAAATTTGATCACTTCCTCCAGACATAAATCAAATATGAAAGCCAAGGAAAACCTGAATAACAGAGACATAACAAGACCTTGGCTGAGAAACAAATCAAACTGATATAACTCATAAATGTGTTGCTGCAAAATCAGAAGAAAACTGTCTATATAGAATCCATAATTACCCATCTATCATTGCTCAGTTTAGCAATGTGAAAACCATTATCTACCATAAGCTATATTGCTCGGGCTCTTCATAAATGACAGCGGGTGCGTGTCGGATTCCCCAAAAGTACAGTATTTTTGGAGAATCCATGTAGGTGTGGGCATCGAAAGTGAAGAGTCCATGCAACTTAGACCATACGAACCTTTTGTTTAAATCATTATTATCATTTACCATTTTAACATAGTGATCCAGGATGTTTTGCATAACAGCCCACATCTATACAAAAATGTAATGCCCAGTTAAGTAGAACTACATTTGAAAAAGTCGGACAAATTTTGGCATATACAGCAATATAGGTGACTCCATAAAATGCAATATGACAACTGTGGCTAGAAAGTATAAAAAAGATACCTTGTCCCTTATTAATTCTGAGAAGAACTTGAACTGGTATATATCAATATCAGAATGTAGAGCAAGATCAAGACCAAATATCCACCACCCTTTAGGAAGCTGCAAGGCAAAATAGCTCTTCTTTTGAGGCATAAACCACCCACCCAACCAGCTCTTGTGACAAATGTACCTCATGAAAGTCTGAAGTCCATCAAACCAGTCTGCACAAGTACACAAAAATGACTTCGACTAAGCAACAATAAAATCTTACATGAGCTATCTGCTCCACTGAAAGACAAACGTACAAGCCCACAGGCTTAGAAACTAGACTAACCATGATTTCCGGGGATGACAAAACACTGAGGTCCAACATACTGCTTGAGTTCAGTCACGCCGGAAGGTAATTCGGGCTTCTTAACGGCAATATGGTCTTCCTTATACCAGATTGGAGGCTGAAGAGCGTATTCAAAGGGACGAAAAAGACGCTTCTCATATGTAAATGCTGATGGGTTCGGATACCTACAAGAAAGTCAAAAATGAGTATCACTTAACACAATTTGAACACTATTCCATGTTCTAAACTCCGAAATTTAAAGAAGCACAATGTCTAGGGTCAATTTGGACGCCAAAGAACTGATGTTACAGAGAGAAAAGTCCTGCTTGGTAACATCCCAGAAACATGATTAGACAACACATCTATGCATTCAATGCAGAGGAAAATAAATTGCATTTCACACTAATTATATACAAAAGGTAGACCCAGGCTTGGTGTTAGCATTGAGGATGGCAAGTGACACCTACTTATTTTCAGACATTTCTTCACAATAATTTTTTTGAAACGGTCGCACTGCAAGGTCCTCTTCACCAATATTTTCAAGCATCAAATATTGACATGTTAATGTAATTTCATTAATCCATTCTAGGTATATAAAATATTTGTTGCACACGCAAAGTGTACCTTCTTATATTTTGGTTTAAAGATAAGAAATGAACTGATTCAACAATTTTGACTGGCAATTTGCAGGCACATGATAATGATCATTTACTTTGTGTAACATCATCAAAGACAACAGAGCACCTTATCATTACCACAGAAGTCATCAAAATTGATGAATCAACATTTTAGCACAAATCTCCCACGCCGGCCATCAGCTCTAGGATACATAAGAAAACACATCATATCGAGACACACACACAGAGATATATATATATATATATATCTCAAATCACCAGCTTGAACTATTATTTTTCAGTCTGAATTTAACTCTATTCAACACATGAGAACTCTTTCATGAACTTGGTAAGCAGACAAAATAAGTGAATAACAGAAGTAAATCAAGGTACCAGTTGAAGAAGAATATGTGTAAACCGCAGCAATGCACAATATTTTAATCCTAGATATTAAAAAGATATCTAAGAAAGATCACATTATATGCAGCCAAATGATATGGGAAGTAAGCATTTTACTGTTCGATGATAAGTCTGCTTTAACTCATAAGGTGGTGCTATTATGAGCCAAAATGCGAAAAAAATCCATGGAATTGCTCATGTGAAGTGCATAAATCCCTAATGTTATAAGAAAAACTCTGAGCTTACGCAAGGTCACCCCCAATAAGAAGCAGGCGTCCACGTGGCAGTGTAAGCTTGGAATCATTATTTTGGGCGCGGATTGAAGGTTGAGCAAGAAGGCGTGCCACAGTGTAGGAGGAATTTCCGCCATCACCAGTATCGGCCATGAAATCAAACCAGATACCATCCTCTTCACTAAACTGATCATACAAAAGATCGTCCTGCTTAGCTCCGTCTTCAATCTTGCTCATAGCAGCCTGACAATGGGAAAGATGAGGATGTAGAGGTGAACCTACTTGTATCCTCTTAGGCGAATATACAATTTAGGGATAATTATCTACACTTCCCACTGCACATTTCATTTTAAGAAAGTATAAAATCCGCTTTGAACTCTGTCTATATGTATCATTCTCTGGAAATGTAAGAGAATGCTTTGCTGAAAGTATGAGGAGACACATATCCTTTATCCTTTAAAAAGTCAAAGTTCTTACAACACAATCAAGTATCTTATACTCCCTTCTTTTTATATTTTGTTTGTTAGTCTGCTTCAAAAAAGATGTCAGTTACTACATTTTGTAACTCTTAACACCCAACATCTTACATGGCATATTTGAGACCACAAGATTCAAATGACATTTTGGTACATTAACACATCTTTAGTTTAAGATCACGAGATTCAAAGGTATTCTTTATTTTTCTAAACTCCGTGCCAAGTCCAATTAAGACAAACAAATTGAAACTGAGGGAGTAATTCTTTAATAGGAGAAATATCACACTGAAAGCTGAATGCTTTTAGCATGAAGCCAGAGCATCATAATGTACCTGCATCATGCGCATGTCAAAACGCCCAACAAATACAGTTACAGAGACCAGAAGGTCAAACACTGTCTTGAACAAATCAGCAGATGTCCTGTAATTGCGGTAAATAATGAATGATGTTATATCAGGAAATTTAATCAACCTTCTTCCCTAAGGATCTACATTGCCAGTGGTTTAAAAAGGGTCAGAAAGAGACACAGGTGAAGAGCATACCCTGAATACCAAGGAACCATATCCAAAAACTCTGGTTTCATCTGCTTTTTCTTCAATTTCTCGAACTCCTTGAGTGATAAAGGGCGTGATAGAGCCCATCTGTCAATAAGTACACATTAAAACAAAAAAATCAGACCTTGAAATATCACATAAGACCAATTGTGCTAACAATCTCCTCTATGCAGGCCAGCTAAAGTTTATAACTAAAAAATTTATACTCATAATCTAACCAAATTGCCCATATTAAGCATTAAAACGTTTATATAGCACCAACCAGGTATAATATTTAAAGCATAAGAATATGATGATTGGCCAGGAATTAATATATTGTGTTATGGAGATAGGCCAGTAACGCCAGTTGCACGTTTGCATAAGCACGGCAAACCATTGTGGGGAGCATATAACCCTGGTGGCTGGCAAGCTTAATCCTTTCATCCATTTTGGAACATTAGCTTATTGACTAGTAGGTAGATTTTGACAGCATCTTAATCCAGCATGGAATCGATAACCTAGCACAAACGGTGAGGATATTTTCCAGAATAAGACTCTTAACATTGTTTATATTCAGATCTAAACCCCCTTATATAGAGTTATCCACATCCAACTTCACAGGGAAAGAGAAAACAAGCTCTAACATGTGAAAGAAAAATTGAACTACTCACCCAGATGACCTTTCCACAACGAAATTTGCCATATATAGGCCAATAAAAGTGGCCCACAATGAATAGATTGGAGAAATTTCATCTGATGATTCTGCGCATGAGCCGCCGCAAGTCAACTGGAAAGGTGAAATTCAAATTTTAAAAGAAAATTGCAGCATAAGGTCCTCAAGGTCTCTCAGATGAGAAGTATGAAAACCCTTATATTGTGAGAGATAATACCTCTCCATAGATGACCCATTTGGACAAGAATGGGTAATCACTAGCAGACCCAACTGGAGCAAACCAAGATTTGCAAACTTGATCTTTGAATTCCGTCATGCGGATGAATTTCACAAGCCATGCATTTCCCTCTCCCTTATTCCACAAGGAAAACCATATAGAATTCCTCCAGTCAAATGTCTTCTCCCTTACTATAGCGAGGTTCCCACAGTGGCTATAGAAAACACAGCAGGCTATACTTATAACCTAAGAGATGATGAAGCAATAAGATAAGGACCAGAGTAACCTTAAGTTAGAGGTTAAAATGCATTATCAAAACTTACAAAACAATTTTGAAAGACTTTCATAATCTCAGGCCTCCTTCCTGCCACACGAGCAACAAGTCCAAGATACCAAAGCCCGATAAATATAACATGGAAAACAAGAAGAAACAAAATGGATGATAAGTATAACGTCAGAAACAAAGAGAGGTTCATCCTTAGATCTACTCCCATTGATTGAAAACTTGGAAGGTGGTATAAAGCTGCCACTAATATCCAGGCAATATACCTGCAAAACGGAATTTCTGTTGTTAGCTAGATTTTACTGATTAATGAGTTACTACGACATAAATCGAAATAGATGACTTACCAGCGACTGAAATTTGAGTAACTTGGTTTAATTGTTTTCCCAATAAATGGAGACGAAAAGAAGTAAAAGAATCCTAGCAAACAGGCATACATAGACCACCATTTGATATCGAATTTCTGAATAAGTGAGTGCATGTTATCTGATGATATGAAAAACAAGCATCCCACAACCACAGCAATCACAAAATGACGTGAATGCTCGTGGGGGTAGCGATATGAGGGAAATATTGTCCTGACTGTCTCCATTTTCAGAGTATCAAGAATACCACTCGGCTGCTTATCGATCCCCATTAAGCAGCCTTGGCTTCACGCCACTTTACTTGATAAGAGTTATAGCTGATTAATTCTAGATCCCAAGAACCAACTGCAAAACAGAAACTATATTTGAATGTTGGATTTAAATCCAAATAATCAACTAGACATGCATTGAGCTTACAATATTCATACATTGTCCATATTTCGTATCAATTAGTCACAAGAAAAGGAGGGAGGGGGAGGGGGGAGGAGAGAGAAGAAAAGATTATCTACCACAAAATGCTATACTCAGCCAGGTTTATTGAGAAAGATTCAATCAATTTGAACCGCTCACATCACAATAATAATAGCATAATAGTGATAAGAATTCTCTCTTTCTATGACAAGGGCCTTTGGAGGCGCACAAGTAAATCACACTAGGCAGGCCCTGTGCGACAAATCGACCCAAAAGGCAAACCCCTTGCTTTCACTGGCAAGGGGTTTCAAACTTGAGACCTCCAACATGGAAATCCCAAGACCAAACCATTGGGCCACCCTAAAGGATAAAGTGATAACAATTCTCTATATGTTTAGCTCTACCATGTCCATTCTAATTATTAGAATACTGGTAACTAACTTGTCAGTTAAGGCATATTACAGATCCTCTAAAATTAGAAGCACTCTAAAGTCTTAACTTACCCTTCCCACCTGAACCTTAATGTAAACTTAACAACAAAAATAAACTAACAGGTTTAAAAATTTTGTATTGCTCTTTTTCAAAACATTAGAAATGCAAATTATTCGACGAGGACCAAAGTACCCCATGAACTAACAAAAGAAACTACTCCATAAACCATAACCTTAACCCTGCCCCCAAAAAATGATTTGCTGCACTACCAAAGATCACCTTTTTTTTCACAACCATAGTGTCCCGGCTAGCTTACGCACACTTCAACTAATTCCCACCCTAAACCTCTACCTCCCACCAACTCCCAAATAACTCTATCAACTGAAGCTCAGACGGATGGAAAAAATCACCTAGTATCTTTTCTCTAAACCGGAAACTGGACACAAAACCTCACGGTTATAAACCCACCTCATTGACCACTATGCCACATCCTTGAGTGCACCAAAGATCACATTAATTAAACTATTCCTAAAGATAACCGCACCCCCATTATAAAGATTCAAACTTTACTGAAAAAGAAAGATATTCGAAGCAAATCCAACCCCAATTTTCTTTATTAAGCCACACCCAATCAAATTCAAAGATCCTTAATCCAAAACTAACTAGGGTTCCCTGAAAAAACATATAACTTCCACATTGCAATGTTCCAACTGATGAAACAGGAAAGAACAATCAAACAACCAAACAACCAAAACAATAACATCAATATAAACTGCTACATACCCATAATTCTACAAACTGAAACAGGAAGAAAATGGTACCTGAATTTAAGAAACACAAGCCAATACAGAAATAGAAAGACAGACAGCAAAAACAGCAACTTGGGTCTGCTTAAATATGGAATATAAATATGTGTTTGGATTAAGGAACCGACTCAGCAACATTTATTATGTGAGGATGTCTGCAAGAAACCTTTTTTTTCACGGAACATGTACAGCATATTCCTCTTGACTTTTTTTTAGGACAAACTACACAAATTATTACACAAAATTGAATCTTTTTATATGGGATTTGGAAAAAAATTTAAGTTTTACTTTTCTATATTTGGAACTTTGTGGATTAAAGACAGATGGATTGAAGTTTTGCCAGTTTGTTGTTTGCTGATACAAGTGGCAAAACAGGAAATGTTTTTTTTTGCTGTTCTTGATTCTTTGGTAAATTGTGATTTTACCCCTCAAGTTTGATTGGAGTAAAGTTTCACCTTAGAATAAGTTTTAAAAGTCAGATTTAATCCTCCCCAGACCACAAGTATAGATAGAAACGCAATTTCTTGTCCTTCGATTTATGTTACTATTTGTTATTTTTTGTGCTTTGATTGCATTATTTTGTAATTGTTATCTTTGAATGTTACGTAATGTTTTCTTTTCATTATTTAATGTGTTAATAAGTTTTTTTTAATAAATGAATAAAATGATTTTTCTAGTAAAAGTAGAAAAAAAAATTAATAAATAACATTTTATATTAGTCGTGTTCTCTTTACCCTCTGACACACCTCATGATCTTCACCCACCACCTCTCTTTGTATTTTTAAAGATCATATACAAATGCTTTAAGGTAATACTTTCTTCGTTTTTTTACTTGTCAAATTTTAACGTAACACATATTCCAATTAAATAATTAGTGTGATGAATCTACTGTTTTAACCATATTAATTGATGGTTTCCCATATATATTCACTCACCATGTTTTTCTAAATTATTAACTCACTCCAAATATATTTACTAATCATGATTTTTGAAGTCATTTACTCACTGTTAATAAATTGAGGGTATAGATAAAAAAAATATATACTTTCTTAATTTATATAATAAAAATTAAAAAAAAAATATTTAAAAAATAAATAAAGACAAAAATAATATTTTTTTTACCTACCTATGTACAAAATAATAAGTTAGATGCCACTTATTTTCCTTTTGAAAAAATCAAAAAAATATTATATATGGAAATTTTCCTTCCTATCAAATACTTTTTTTATTCGTTTTTACTTGTCACTTATTCTTAAAATAAATTTTTATTTTTACTTATCATTTTTTATATATAAAAAAAATATTTTATTTGTATATTTTATTCTCAACACTAAATACTTATTTTCCGAATTATTTTTCAAAACATCATAGGATAGTTTGACTTGGTATCTTGCATTCTAGTCTCTCTCTCTCTCTCTCTCTCTCTCTCTATATATATATATTATATATATATATATATATATATATATTATATATATAGATATATATATATATATTTATATCATGTGTCTATTTAATAAAGAAATGATAAAAGAATAAATGTTATCTAGAATATATCATATTATATATGGTATATTTTTCACTTAACCCTATTATTTTATATTAACAAAAGGAATCAACATAAATAGCTATTTGAACAAATTGTAACCACTTAATTAATCATGACTTTCTTAACTATCTTAATCTTTAATTAGATATCCAAATTCTCTGGAGAATCTATTTACTTGTAACATTGTAATCACAACTAAGTAAAGTTTCATTTAACTCTCTTTGTTTTTTTGTAATAATAAATTAATAAATGAGATGTCCATTTGTTGATCTTTAATTAACTAATTTCAATTATAATCATTGTGTATTCACTAATTAAATATTTTTAGTGACAAAGTCAACAATATTAAAAGGATAATATAAAGTTATCCATTATCCCCTATTATGTATGTCCTATATTAAAAGGATAATATAAACATTTAATAACTTATTATATTATGATTGTAATATAATAAGGTGTTAATACTTCATTGGTTATGGTTAGGAAAAATGGAAAACATGATAAAAAGGTATATAATTTATTAGTATTATTATTATATTATTCTAACCATATCATTTTAGCGATGTTTTAATTATAAAATATGTTTTAAATTTAATATACAGTCTTATAATACCAGTCATAATAATTTTATATTATTAAATTCAATTCAAACTTTTAGAAAATAAAAAGACTCGCTTTATTTTCTTTTACAAAACAAGGTAAATAACATTTAATGATGGTGTTCCTCAAGTTTTTTCAACTAAAATTAATCACAAATAAGTAACGAGTCTTCAATTTCCTACCGCACATAGGAAAAAAATAGAGAAGCAACAGTAGCAGTATCACAAATGAAATTTCGGCGATTGTATATATTTGAATGACCTTTTTAAAAGAATAAATCACCTAACTATACATTATTTTTAACCGAAAATTTCCTATCATTCGAAAAAATAATAAAAATTCATATTTTCCTCACTTTCTCATATTCTCAGATACATTATTCTTCTTCTCCCCAATTCACGCTCAACTCCCCCAAATAATTCATGCCTAAAGTCACGCGATATATCAACGTTTCCTCCAACTCATTATTCTAGTTTTCTTCTTCGATTTCAAGTTCTTAAAAAGATAGAAGGATTTGACTGTTTAAAATAGGGTAGGTTACACATTTGCCCGTTTGACCAAAATTATTTACCATCGCTAGACAATATACATACACACATATATCATATACTAATTTTATACACATATATGTCAATTTTTTATTTTGTTGAACGACTATTTAGGTTAATTTTCCTTGAAACAAGTCGGTTTCCTTATCGGATTAGACCTAAGATGTGGTTAATTGGGCTTGCTCTAAATTGACATTTATGTTGGGCCGTAAAAATAAGAAGCCCAACTATTTTGCTTCCAACAAGCCTGCTACTTTCAGCCCGATTACCAATTTGATACAACCAACAATATTTTACGATATAATCAGATCTCTTTATAATATTATTTCATTATAACGATATAATTTTCTTCAACATCGATTTTCATGTTATATGTTTTGTATACTAACATCTTGTTATAATAACAATCAAAAAATATTTTTAAAATAACATCGTATAAAGAGGTTTGATTGTATTCGATTAAGTTAGCAACTAATCACAATTAGAAAGTTGAACATCACTTTATATTCATCTAAATTTGTTTAAACAAAACCATGAAAAAACTAAATTGTTGTCCTAATCCCATGCTATCATTTCCTCTTGTGAAATATCAAATATTTTTGTGTGTCTGTTAATTATCGAGATTTAATTTAATTAACTTTCAAACTCAAATAAATTAGAAAAAAATAATGAGTTAATACCTCATATGGTCACTCAATTTTGCACTATTCTCTTAGAAAGTCACTCAACTTTTAATTTTCCCTCAAAAGTCATTCAACTATGCACTATTCTCTCAGAAAGTCACTCAACTTTCAATTTTCCCTCAAAAGTCACTCAACTATCCACTCTTTCCTCAGAAAGTCACTCAACTATTCACTCTTTCCTCAGAAAGTCACTCAATCTATTAAATTATTTTTAATTAAAATTATTTGATATTAATTATTTATATAACAAACCAAAAATTTTAAAAAATAAATTACTTCATTTAGTGATCCACCCACCTAACCCGACCCATTAAAAAATATGATATGACCCATTTTATTTTATCTTTAATCCTAAATTAATCCCTCTCTTTAACCTTGAATTAGGATTAGATTAATTAGGATTAAAGAGAGGAATTAATTTAGAATTAAAGATAAAATCAAATGGGTCATATCATATTTTTTAATGAGTCGGTAGGTGGGTGGATCACTAAATGATTTAATTTATTTTTTAAAATTTTTGGTTTGTTATATAAATAATTAATATCAAAAAATTCTTATTAAAAATAATTTAATAGATTGAGTGACTTTCTGAGGAAAGAGTGAATAGTTGAGTGACTTTCTAAGGAAAGAGTGGATAGTTGAGTGACTTTTGAGGGAAAATTGAAAGTTGAGTGACTTTCTGAGAGAATAGTGCATAGTTGAATGACTTTTGAGGGAAAATTAAAAGTTGAGTGACTTTCTGAGAGAATAGTGCAAAGTTGAGTGACCATCTGAGGTATTAACTCAAAAAATAATATATTTCAAAAATGCAAATCTAAACTCACATGATACAAATTTCACACAGAAAATGTCATATAAATTGAAATAAAGAACGTACTAAATAACTGAAGTAGACAAAGAAATATCTTTTGTGATTTTTCTAAAGTCCGTCAAAAATATGTACTTTTTATATCGACCCAATAATACATGACAACTTGATAGATACTTTTTACATGAATCGTTATTGATTAATGAATCATACTTGCTTATTCATTCGTACTTTTATCTTTAAAATGACAGATATTTTATGAAATCAGTCTACGTGCGTTAAATGTGGGGTGGGGTGGGTTGGGGGAGGGGGGCTCAACAATTATTCTAAAAGATACAAAGTAATTAGTTAGAGTTCCTTTGGAACTAAGTGCTCAAATTTCATCTCAATCAAATTAAAGTAAAGATCAGTTAAATGTAACATCATTTTCATTAAGAATTGGACCCATTATTACAACAATTATATGAGTGGTCAGACATGTCAGCTTTACAATGGAAAATTTGGTGGATCATATAATTGTTAGTCTTTTCTTTTTCTATTTATTTTATCAATTTGGTGTGATTTATCGATTTTTTTAAAAAAATTATTATCACAATAAAAAGATGATTACTTCATATAATGATTTTCAACAAAAATATTTCACTTGAAACCAAATAAATATAGTCGTCAAAGTAGGCTTAATCAATGGGGCTGGCCCAACTCAACTCGCTACTGGGTAGGGTTAAGATATGATTAAATAAAATAAATTTAAAATTAAGGCTATAAGGCCAATCCGTATAAGCCTCTTGAGGCTTGATTGGGGCTAGACCGGGGTCGGTCTGTGTGCCGAAATTTTTTATTGAAGGGTGGTAACTTATGATAATTTCACTATATATAATCTAATTATTTATATACGCGTTATGTTGTATTATGAATCATACTAGATTTTAGTACGTCCAAAGACAAGTATCTCGGAACGCATGGACTCAGAATTAGGTTAATATGTTCTAGATACACTCTAATCAAGTAAATTCGCGTGTATCTAGGTTACATAGATAAAATCTCGTGTCCTCGTTCCCTCCCATCTTGTTTGTCACTCTCTTATTTTGCTCGCGTATCTAGTATGCGAGATACATGCTAATTATACTAAATTTTTTTACTAGTGTTATCGAAACAAACACCATTGTTTGCCATATTTGAGTTGAAAATCTTCTCATTTTCTTGATGTTATAATATTGTAAGTTTGAAAAGAAAAAAAATGGAAAAAGAAGGGTAGGTCCTCGACCCTTCTAAGGTTGGGTTGGGTTGAACACTTTCAGGTCCTTCAAAATGAAGAATTGGCTCGCCCTAACCCTTCAAATTGCTTGGCCCACGAGGCTTGGATCGACCATTTTTGACAGCTAACAAACTTATCTTCTTACCTTTAATTTTAAAGGAAAAATGCAGGTTTTTAGCCTAGCTAGTATGTCGCGGCAACATACCAGGTTTTTAGCCTAGCTAGTATGTTGCGACAACATGTCACACATAAGAAAATTAGGATTTTTAAGTTTATAAATTTAGAGCTCTAGAAAAGACAGCTTACAAATTCTAAATAATTTATTTATACATTTCATTTAAAGTGAACCTTTAAATACAAATATAAAATTTGAACTGAAATTACTAAATCATACCGAACTTACGAACAAATTATAACTCTGTCTGATTTGCCATGTCATGTCTTGTGCTTCAAAACCATGTGTGTACGCCTAACCAATGTCTAGATAATATGTCTTCACACCTAAAATTTAGTCGATTATATTGTTGAAAATGAATTCGATACAGAATTCAATAGTTTTTGTCTAAACTTTGTATTTATCTTAAAGAATTTATCTAATATATATTTAAAATCAATAAAATTAAAATTTTAAATGTATAAACTTCAAATTCTGATTCGATCGACGTCAAAAGTGGTTGATTTCATGGACATGACCACCAACTTTTTTTTTCTTTTCAATCTCTCCATGTGATATATGATAAGGGAGTAGGCCAGTGTTTGTCCATAATTATATTGCGATCCATTACACTAAAGAATTTGTGGCCACATTGTCAAAATATATATAAAATAAATATTACTTAACTTTTGTTTGAGTTACCAATAAAAGAATCAATTTTAATGGTGTCCATTTTGACATGATGTGTCTATAAACTATAAAAGGGACACATGTTAATGAATGATTTTAAGATTTGTGGGGAAAATGTTACATATTTTCTTTAATCTCTCTCTTTCTATATATTAACTTCAGCTTATCTGGTATTTATATTTTTTAACTTTGAATATGCTCAAATAAATAAATGTATTTAAGTCTGAACAAATCGACACACATCCATTATGTGAAAAATATACACAGGACGTCACGTAGAATGTCATGTATGGGTGTGATTTGCCACATAGAATGTCAAATAAGGTGTGTGTGTCTACTTGTTCAACTCTATATACAAGTTTAAGTGCATACTTGTGGAGATTCAAAGTTGGAGGACGTTAAATGCCAAATGAAGTCAAGTTAAAATACAAGTTTATGTAGCCTAATTTATATAAATTCAACTTTGAGTATGCATAATAGAAACTTAAACTTATCGAAGGTCGAACAAATATGCACACACGTTCTACGTGGTAAATACATACAGGACACCGTGTAAGATGTCGTGTAGGGAGTGGTCTGCCATATAGGACGCCAAGTATGATGTGTGTGTCTACCTGTTAAACTCTATACAAGTTTAACGACCTTTTTATACGCATGCATCCAAAGTTGAAAAACAATAATAACAGATGAGACTAATTTAAAAGATACATTATATATAGTATACCTTTTCATATACAAATACGAGATGCTTCGTACACTGAACAACACTTTTACATTAGTTTTGAGATATGAAAGAATTATATATACCATACTTGTTACAATTGATAGTTTTGAGATATGAAAGAATTATATACCATACTTGTTACAATTGAGTTGAAAAGGATGGTGATCACTTTACATATATAAAAATGTCAAATATAATATTAAAGTAAGTATCAAATTGACAAGAGGGGGTATAACAAGCAAAGTTTTGGCCTTTTGGGGATGGATGAATTGAACCAATAATAGTGAAAAAAATAAAGTAAGATAAAAAAGGCATAAAAGGAAATTGATGTTGATATTCCATGTGATATTCAGAAAGGCACATGCAAAATATCATACTTAGAAGAAAAAAAGAAAATACCTTTTTTCATCTCTTTTTTTTTTTTGCACTCAATAAATTAATTTTTGAGGTCCAACCATATAATATACATGTATATATATCTTAGATGAAAAATCCTAGTATTAATTTAGCAGTAGAATGACAATTATTTAAACTTTATGTAACTTTATTTCTATAAAAATATAAAAAATAGTGGTAATACTCCTTTAAACCTAATTTTTAAAATTATTAATGAACAATGTTAAGTTCTTTACTATTTGTACATGTACTTTATTCTTTTTGTAAAATGAAAAAATATAGAATTTGATTGAAATGAGAATACTATACTGTGATGTTTCCTTCCATTCAATCTTTTCAAAATAATAATTTTTTTTTTAAATTTCGTTATTGCGATACTATATAATGATGTCTATTTTATAGTGAGCATTTCGTGTGTATTGAGTAACTCTTTCACTATGCAATAGTATATAATTTTACAGAAAATGCAAGTCGAACTAAGCAAGTCCTATGCAAAAAACTCGACTTAGAAGACATTAAGGGAGATCAATACCAAGTCATCCATGTAGACAATCACCCTCTAAACCAACTGAATCATTCCAAAAGACTCGTGAATTATATGTTATTACTGACATTAATATAATAATAATAGTAACAAGAATTATATGTTATTATTATTGTCATATTAATGTCAATAAAGATTATTTTTATTTATTAATATCACGTATGTTTATTCGCAATTTTAAATAATACTATTAAAATATGCAAAAAAAAAAAGATATATAAAGACACCCAATATTATTCCAAAATCGAATATGTAATAAGAAAATAAAAAAGAACAATTTATCCAAAAGAATATGTCCATGAAAGTTCAAGAGCCCCCTTTTTTTCTTTTATTTATTTATATTATTTGTTTCCACTTAGGTTCTATATTTATTTTCAATTTTTCATTAATAAAATTATCTAATCATTCATATCTCAATTTGTTTTTTTTTAATCGTACAACTCTCAATTCTAGAGTACACCACTCTATAATCACTATTTCTAGCTCACATCAAGCAATCACAATTTCGATTTCTATCGGCTCACAATAATCAATACTGACGATCATTATTATCAATAGTCTTTAATGTATATTTAATTTATAAATAAAATCAATCTTTTATAATAAAATACCAAATTAATTAATATTTCTACAATTTTTGTTGGATATAATATTTTTTAAAATTAATAAATCTTTAAATAAAATTTAAAAAAAAATGTGGCCATGTCTTTCATTCCCCACTTGAAAAAAATAAATAAATCCCCATTTCAACCTAATTCCAACAATAAGCCTTTTCCTAACTTCTCTTATATCATTTTCTCTCCAAACCTCACATATTTCTTTATAAAAAGAATTCCACCATTTCTCGATTTCTCGATTTGTATATGTCATTCTTACGTACAGATCATGCTGATCTCTTCTGTATCGTAACACATCAACCCTATTTTCCTTTATAAATAACAAAACACACATCAAAATCATTGATCTCTCTCTCTCTCTCTCATTTCCCTCTCGTTCAACAAGAATGGCCTTTCGATTCAAGAACCAAAACCCTAAACCATCTTCTATATACTCTAGTAGCCCTTTCAACCAAATCGAAACCCCTCCTTTACTCTCGTTACTCCAACGTACCACGAATCATTCAACAACAACAACAACAACAACAACAACGATTAATCCTTCTAACACCAACCCTAAAAAATCAAGAAAATCATCTACTAGTACAAGTGGTGGCATTCTTAAAATGTTCAAACTCCTTCCTATGTTAACAACAGGTTGCAAAATGGTTGCATTACTAGGTGGACGTCCAAGAAACAACCAATGTTAACAGATAAAGCTACAACCATCACATTATTTGGTTACAAAAAAGGTAGAGTAAGTCTAGCAATACAAGAAGATCCTCATAGACCTCCTATTTTCGTCATCGAGCTACCGATGCTTACCGGGGTTTTTCATAAGGAAATGGGATCAGATATAGTAAGATTGGCATTAGAAAGTGAAACTAAAACACATAAAAAGAAAGTGTTGGAGGAGTTTGTATGGGGTGTGTATTGTAATGGAAGAAAATTTGGTTATTCAATAAGAAGGAATAATAAAAATATGAGTGATGATGAAGCACATGTTATGCAATTATTAAGAGGTGTTTCGATGGGCGCGGGAGTTTTACCTTGTCCAATATTATTACATGATAATAATAATAATAATGTTGATGGTGAAATAACTTATATGAGGGCAAGATTTGATAGAGTTGTTGGATCAAAAGATTCAGAAGCATTTTATATGATTAATCCTGATGGTGCATCTAGTCAAGAATTGAGTATTTTCTTTGTTAGACTTCATTGATCAAGACGTCTCTAGTTTGAGTACCTACTTCAGAAAAATAACTTACGTCCGGTATACATGTAAGGAATTTCTTATATCGGTGTTCTCAATGGGTGATTTGATTTTTTTTTTATATATATACTTCTGAAGTTGAGTCAGACTCAATAATGTTTATTTCTTCGTATGATATCAAAGTTAGACCCATTGATGACTTATGTTGTCTATGGGAACATACGAGGATGTCAGAATTTTATTTTCAATGGGCGGTTTGATTATCCCCTTTAATGGTCTAGGACGATCTTCACTTAAATTCAGAGTTAGCTTTCGAAGTTAAGTTATGTAAATACTTAATTTTTTTTTAAATATTTGATACGAATCTAAATCAATCGAACGTTGAGATAAAAACATAAAGGGAAAGGTAAATATTTTCCCTTCATTTTGTTATATGGATTTTTTTTTTGCAATTTTTATATTTAACGTGTATATATAATAGATAATAATTTTTTTTAATAAAAATTCTATCTTCGTCACGAATAACGTGGATTCAGTCCAATAAACAAGAGCAATCGCCTGCTTTTTTGTTTTTGATTTTGTTTGATTTTGTGTGTCTTTTTAATAAATAAATTATTTTCCTCTGTTTTACGTGACCAAAATTTCCAATGAATTAATAATTCTACAAATTTGAATAATTGCAAACATGTTTATTGATACTAAAATTTAATACCGGCCAAGGTGCTTATAATAATAATAATAATAATTATAATAATATAATTAATATGCTCTATTTTTGTGTATGTGTCTCCAAAGCTACGAATAAATATATTATTTTGGCTCGTAGATACATAAAGGCACTTATTATTACTCTGCTATCTCCATACTCATCTCGTCGCATTATTCATTTTGATATCGGCTAAAACAATTCAAAGCTACTCTAAACATGACGCGAGGAAAAAAAGTCATGTTGTTTGACTTAAAGTGGACAATATCACGTCAAGTCAAGTGTATCTTTTGATTTCACATCATTCAAAGACAACTTTATTAGATCGAAAAATTGAAATAATAAAAAACAAAGACTCTACTAAATAAAGATCTCTACTAAGTTGCAATATTAAAAATCTATTTCCAGTCTATAAAAGCCTTTTATAGCTCAAAAAACATCAATTTCACAAAAAAAATTAAAGATGTAGTCAATGTACACAGGATACAATACTTCAACTACTATGTGCCCTTTTTGTCTCTAACTAATGTAATATGTACAAAAGTGTGACACTCCAACTTACGATAAGAAGTTTCACATCGTCAAGATGTTGTGTATACAAGTAACCAGGTCTTCCAACTTACGATAAGAAGTTTCACATCGTCAAGATGTTGTGTATACAAGTAACCAGGTCTTCCAACTTACGATAAGAAGTTTCACATCGTCAAGATGTTGTGTATACAAGTAACCAGGTCTTACACACTTCCGCGCGGATCTAAGTCCAGAGCAAACAATATCACAATATCACATAAGCACTTGTATTTTCAGTTCAAAGGAGAGAAAATACTATTTGAGGACTTGGCTGGTGCAAATGTACTAGGGTTCAGCTCTGGTGAAGAAATACAAGGAAGTATTTCGAGTGTTGAACGAGGAGAGTGGTGAGAAGTTGCTCCATAATCGCACGTTACAGAATGTGATTGATGGCTTGTTTCACTGAAACATGAACACAAGTTTCCCTTTGTTGTGTAAGATAAGCATAATGGTCAATTGGAACGATCGATGATTTTATTGACTAACGAGTACTCTTGAAATGAATCAAACATTCACGAAAGCAAAGAGAAGGGCTCGAAAAGTCACTAGTACCCGTTATATGGAGATTTTGTTTGCCTAGATGAATTCAATTCCATGATATGGTTTGTCATGTCCTTTGGACTCTGCAAAATGTCGTAAAAGAGGTAATGAATGGGAAAGTTGAAACAACTCGAGAACAGAACAGAGAAACAGAAACAGAAGAGGAATCTAATAGCATAATGTTAAGCATTAGTAAGCTTGTAGTACTTACATGTAATTTCATCCGCGAAAAATCTTCTGAGGAACCTGAAACAGTAGCACTATTTTCACGCGAATAAGTATTACTTAAGAAAGGATGCTCAAGTAGCATCAAAGCTGTTGGTCTATCTGCAGGTTTCCTCTGAAAGCAGCATCGGAGGAAATCCTTTCCTTCCGAAGACAACTTTTCTGGTACAGGTGGTGATTTGTTTAGTGCACTGAACATAGCTTTCACCTAAAAAATGAAATACGCGATGGTTTACACATCACATTCGGAATCACAAAAAATATTGGCCATGATTTTGTCTTGCTTGTTCCTTCTCAGCTATGCTTCTCGAACTCTTCAAAAACAGTATGGGTTGCATGTCGGATCCATCAAAAATAGTGAATTACGTAGCATTTTTGGAGAGTCCGAGAAACATAGCTTCTTAGGCATATGCTAGTATGTAGCTACATGATGGGCTCGAAGTTTACTAACACGGCTTACCCCGTCTAGTCCACTCCAAGGGGGCTGTCCAGTAAACATTTCAATTACAGTACAGCCTAGACTCCATATATCAATAGCACAGGCAAGTTCTGGATTGGCATCTTTCCGTAACATAGCCTGCATTACCTGCACGAGACGAAAAAAAGAAAGCCTTAACAACAAGCAAAAGAAACCAGCTCGCTAGTATTAGAAAGTAGCTCCCGAATACCTCTGGAGCCATCCAGTGTGGACTCCTTTTAGCGATAGCTCAGTTGCATGACTCGACAGCTGAAAAAAGGGAAGCATAATCATATTACTGCAGTAATGCTAGATGATTCTGCTTTATCAAGTAAAGTATAACCATACGTTATTTGATGCAATCGTTCAATTTTGTAAGATAGAGTGCTGTATCAAGTATGAAGTTCATTCTACAGTCTACACGAGAAATGAAATTGGCCGAGGACAACAGAATTGAACGATTGCATCAAGTCACCTATTCAGTCAACACATCTTAGTTTCCCCCCTTTTACAGTTCACTTCTGTCATAAGGGAAAGGAAGGAGATGCAGTACTTCGTGATCATCGAGCCATGCCAAGATTACTCTATCACGTGTGCTTGCTTTACTTTGGAGTAGAAAAAGGTTTTTGCTTTTTTTTACGTTTCCTAAAGGATCCGGTCTCCCAGGAGCAACTATACCTCATCCAAAACGATTAATGCTGGAGAGAGGGAAAGCAGCATAAATAGGACGGCGTTCAAAATTGGCAACCTTAATAGCTGAAACATATAACTCATTTCATACTACACGGAATAGTACGCAAGAGAACTCAAAAACGTTACAAAAACGTAATGAAAGAGATTAGCATATTCTATTAAGCTTTAGAACTTTCCGAGCATACATGTTTTGCTAATCCAAAGTCTGCAAGCTTGACGATTCCTGATGCATCGACAAGCAAATTTGCCCCCTTTATGTCCCTATTAAGCGAAACATCAAGCCAGAAGAGTTGAGAGTCATATCAGCTAACCAGATAAAGCATTCATTTCAGTCAATAATATAATTTAATGAAATTCCTCAATCATATACTAAAGACGAAGCAAAAATTGAGACAAACTGAATCGTCGATATATAGACTTTAGTAGCCTGTAAATGGATCATTAAATCAACTAACATTACCACCTTCGTTAAAACAGGCAATTTACCTGTGTATCGTCTTAGTGCTGTGCAAGTAAGCCAGGCCTGATACTATATGTCTCGTAAAGTTTCGAACTATTGACTCTGTCATAGCTCCACCATGATCCCGGACAAACTTATTAATTGATCCTGGATGAACATATTCCAGATATATGCAAAAACTATCTTTCATCTGAACATCCAACAGCACTTAATCCATCAAAATGTTTGAAAGAGATGTTCAAATTGTTGGTATAGAATTGTTCGAAAGAAGATGTTCTTACTATTTCACTGCCGTAATATTGAACATATTTTGGTGCTTCAACTGTCGGAGAACTCGTATTTCCTAAGACAATAAAAAAAATAACTAAATATGTTCCTTTATAATCTATCTCATAGCATAAACTGATGAAAAACACTTAATAGCTGTTCTTGTATCCTATAAGCAGGACATTAGGACTAACCTGTTCTAGCTGCTTTATACATTCGGCAGATTTAGGATCATCTGGATTGAGATCAACTTCTTTCATGGCACACAAAGCACCGGTTTCACTATAAGAGAAGAAATGAAACGTTACATCGAAAGTTAAAGTAGGAACTCCCAAAATGCTAACTTTAATACTTACCGGTTAGTAGCTTCATATACACTTCCATAAGTACCACGACCTAAAAGTTTCCCCTTTTGCCATTGGCCTTTTACATATGGTATATCTGGTTTATCCGTATTGTTTTGAGTGGTGGGTAACTGTGGCTGTTGTGAAACTCCGGGAGGAAGTGGTAGAGGGTGCACATTATTGCCTTCAGGCCAATCCACAGGACTTTCCGGGAGTGATTTGTGATGTGAATGCACAGCAACATTTTGGTGATTCAAAGTTTTGTTTACTAGATTTTGTCGAGCCGGGCTACTAAGGGGAGAATGATCAGCACTTTGTGTAACCCTTGCTGTCAAAAGTTGGGCAGAATAACCTACCCATCTATCCGAAGAAGTGGCTGTAGGTGGTGATGCCTGATGAAATGTAGGATGGAAAAGGTCTACTGTGCTATATCTTATCGGGCTAAGATTCGGACTTGTAAAACCACTGCCTGGAGCACTTCTAGCAGGGACATTAAGCCTGAAGTTCTCTTCAACACTTTTAGAATTCTGATCCTGACTGAAACGTCGACGACGATAAGTTGGAGTAGATGATCTTTTATGCACAGGATTTGCCATCTCCACTGGAGTTTGATGAGAAGGATCCCTGCAACACACAATATATTTGAGTTTTGACATATTGTTAATCATCATCTCTACGTAAAGTACTCCTATCTAAACACAAAATCTGCTGCCTCCACGATTTCCTATTAAACTAAGTAGGAGTTATCAACATATTCCTTTAATTTTTGCGTTTCCACGAGGAGGGTTTTTTATCATTTCTAATAAATTGTTCTTCCAAGAGAGGTCAGGCACAAGGGATCAAGAATTCTATTAATCGGTTCGACAGGAAACACCAAACCGATGCCTTTGAAACAGGTAGACCAGTTACTTTCCATCAACATCCTTCATTATGAAAATTTGGTGCATGAACAGATTTAAACATCAACCAATTACCTACAACACGTCTTCTGGACATAGCATGGATAAATTGAAAAAAAAGAAAAAGAAGCTTTTCAATTCTATCAATCGGAGTTTCACGTAGCTAATTCCAAGTCCATATAAAAGAAGACGAATGATATAGAATATTGATGCTGGTGAAAAACTTGTTAACACATGATCGTCCTCTAAACACCGAAAACAGCTCAGTTTTCTTACCAATAACAGACATTGTATAAGTACTAGAAACAAACAAAAGAACTGGTTTGAGTGGAATGAAATGGACATACAACATTTAGAGGTGTTTGTGTAGGCTTAGTAAGAACCAGACACACTTACGAGCCAAGTACTTATTAATGAAAATCAGTCGAAACTCATTAGTTGGTCACCTCCAACTTATGACATCTTAGCTTATAATCACTTATTATTTTATCTCAAATATCTTTTGTAATCCCCGAAATACCATCTTCAAGACAGAACAACTAACTCCGCCTCATTCTATTTATGTCGTTCGTCTTTATCATTGTATGTATACTTATTTATCAAAACCATCAATTAAATACTATCAGTTCCAACAACACTTCTATCCAAACACGTAACTACTTATAGATATGTTTCATTATCTAACACGTATTAGCTAAGTTAGGATACAGACAGTTAACAAATGATCAAAATTGTAAACATTTCCTCATCAAAAGCAAAAATAGTGATCAAGAAATTAAAACAACAGACCTTATAACAACAGGATTTGAAGCATCCCCTTGGAGTACTCTGGTAGGCAAATTAGCATCACTAGTACTTTGTTTTGGCACAGAATTGAACTCAGGTAATGGCAAAGGCTGAGGCTCGACAGATTTAGACCAACGACAACGCTGTTTAATCCGAGTTGATTGAGACCCTGATGATCCTGAATTCTTATAGGAATCAGGGGAAACAGGCATAGATTGAGAACCAAAATCATTATGCTGCAAATCAATCTCATCATCACCAACATGTCTCAATTTACGTAAACGAGTAAGCCGCTTTCCTCCTCCACCTCCATAAGTCTTAGGAGACTCATGAGAAGGTGAAGTAGAAGCAGAAGAACTTAAAAACAATGAAAATGTTTTCCTCGAAAATGGCATTTCAATTGTTCAAACACGCGAATTCAGGATCCAGAGTCAGTAGATTCAGGACGAGTATCAATATATCAATATATGTACTTAAGGATCAAGAAAAATAACAACAATATCCATTACTTAAAAAACATGTCATATGAACCAAAATTGAGCAAAAAAAATCAAGAATTGCTTGAGGGTTATAAAAAGATGAGCATTAAATCTTCACTATGCTTCTACTAGTACTAAAAACATGGCATAAGGACAAAGTTTGAGCAAAAAAATTTCAAGAATTGCTTGGTGGGGTTGTGGGATTTAGGCTAATTGAAACTCTTCAAGAATAGATTAAAGAAATTAGACTACTATATGCTTCTATTAGTACTAAAAACATGTCAACATCACAAAAAAGATGAGATTTTTTTTTCAAGAATAGAGAAATTAGAACACTATCCTTCTATTAGGACTAAAAACATATCAAAATGACAAAAAGATAGATTTTTTTTTTTCAAAGAACAGAGAAATTATAACACTTTGAGTACTAAAAACATATCAAGATACAAAAAAAAAGAGTTTTTTTTTTCAAGAATAGAGAAATTACAACACTATGAGTACTAAAAACATATCAAGATACAAAAAAATGAGATTTTTTTTTCAAGAATAGAGAAATTACAACACTATGAGTACTAAAAACATGTCAAGATGACAAAAAAATGAGATTTTTTTTTTTCAAGAATAGAAAAATTACAACACTATGCTTCTATTAGTACTAAAAACATGTCAAGATGACAAAAAGCTGAGATTTTTATGTCAAGAATAGATAAATTAGAACACTAAGCTTCTATTAGTACTAAAAACATGTCAAGATGACAAAAAAATGAGATTTTTTTTTCAAGAATTGCTTGTGGGGTTGGGGATTTTTAGCCTTTAAGGCTTATGAAAATGGAAATTCTTCAAGAAGTAGTTGGTTTTGTTGTTGAAAAAAACCATAGAAAATTCAATTTTTATGTCAAAATGTTTGAATTTTGAATATGTTAAGTACACTTTCTATGTAAAAAATAAAAAATAAAAATTGGAAGTCAGAAACACGATACCTTTATTTTGTTTTAATTTTTTGATGTATGTAGTATAGTCAATTTGTCAGTATATACGTGTGTGAACATCCTTAAGAAAATGACATTTTTTTTCCAATTCTTTACCATGTCAAGGTTGACAATTGACATTTGACAAGTACTAAATACCGTGTGAAAATAGAAAATAAAATAAAATAATCACACGTACTATAAAAAAGACACCATGCTAGTGAAGTCATCTGGTCATGAGTCACCAAACGAGAGATCGTGATGAAATGATAAGTATTTTTTTATTATCAATATGAGTTGTGGTACATTACGAGAGTGTTTCACTCTTAACCTCAAAAATTTCAAATTCAAGCCTTGAGTATCGAGAAAAATCGTGTTGGAGCGTCACTCTATAGTCGGAGCTTCAATATGAATTCTAGAAAGTAGGGAAATCAAAATAAAAGTACTCTTTTATTTTTAGTCAAAAGTTTCGAATTCGACTTGTCTTCACGATGTAGTGGTAAAGTTGGTGTTGTTGTTACAAATTTGAGTGATTTTTGTGAGACATTATAATACGAATTCAAATTTAGTTAAGCTTTAATGTAATACTGAATACGGTGATAATAAAAAAAAATGGCCAGTCATGAGTCACCTCCTTTTTTTTAAAAAAAATGAATGAATAGTTCAACTATATTGTACGGATTTTTCTAATTTTTTTGAAGAATTTGCTTAATGATTTTGAGATATACTATTTTTTTTTATAAAAGTAGTACAAGTTGGAGCTGGTTATAGATTTAATTTAACAATTTAAAATTAACTAGTGTCACTATCAAGTCATTAGCACACGACTTAGTAAACTAATATTAATATTAGTACGTATTATTAAAATAAAAAAATTTATATATATGAAAGAATAATATATAAATCCTTGTAAATGATAATGAAATAGCTAAGATATTTGTTCGCGTTACATGTTCACAATGTACCGGATATGAAGACGAGTGACTTATGCAGATCTAATATTTAAAATAAGACGAATCAAATTGTATATATTTTTTAAAAATCTACTGATTTAATAAATTTAAATTCATCGAAAAAAATATCAATTTTTTTTGTTCCATTTTAATTGATAAACTTTCTAGAAATAATTTATTTGACTAATTCAAGAGACTAATACATATTAAAGTTAGAGTCAAACACATCTTATTATAGATAAAAAAATTTCTTGCCCTTCACTTTATTTGATGGTAGGTAGCTTCTTAATTCTTGCTAGGCAATTGTCAACATGCTTAATTATTGGAAAAATATGTCACTACTATAGTAAAATTAGAATAAAATGTTGAAAATAATTCAAGGATTATCATAATTTGAAGTTTGTTTGAAATATCCTAGTGAGTGTGTTTAAATTTTGCTATTGAAATTAATTAGACTAAGTTAAAATAAAAAAAAAAAAACGTACTCCTACAACAATTTCGTATACAAATTCATTTCCAAGATTATATTGTATGAGTTTAAAGAAAGAAAAACATCATCATATATTAGATAATAATCTTATATTAAGAGATATGATGATGTAATTTTATATGTATTTAATATTTTACGTGCTTCATTCATTGCTTAATTAATATCCTTGGAAGATTGGTGGCGGTGGCGATGCGTAAATTGAACCGATATTTGGTGGAAGGACAACATGTTCGAAAGGTGGTGGTGGTGAGTGGACCGGAGGTGGAGGAGAGTGGACACGTGGTGGTGGAGAATGTACTTTAGGTGGCGGTGGGGAATGGACCGGAGGTGGTGGAGGGGAGTGGACGGGTGGTGGTGGAGAATGTACTTGAGGTGGCGGTGGGGAATGGACCGGAGGTGGTGGAGGGGAGTGACGGGTGGTGGTGGAGAATGTACTTGAGGTGGCGGTGGGGAATGGACCGGAGGTGGTGGAGGGGAGTGGACGGGTGGTGGTGGAGAATGTACCAGAGGTGGCGGTGGGGAGTGGACCGGAGGTGGTGGAGGGGAGTGGACGGGTGGTGGTGGAGAATGTACTTGAGGTGGTGGTGGGGAGTGGACCGAGGTGGTGGAGGGGAGTGGACGGGTGGTGGTGGAGAATGTACTTGAGGTGGCGGTGGGGAGTGGACCGGAGGTGGTGGTGGTGGTGGAGAGTGGACGAGAGCTGGTGGAGAGGAAACAGGAGGAGAAAGGACACGTGGTGGTGGAGAATGTACTAGAGGTGGTGGAGGGGAGTGAACGGGTGGTGGTGGGGAATGTACTAGAGGGGGCGATGAAACGGCTTGTGTAGGTGGAGGAGAAACCTTCTTCGGGGTGGGTGGTGACTTAGGGTTAGGTCGAGGTTTTGGTACTGGTGCTGGTGCTGGTTTCGGTGGCACTTCATTTTTCTTACTTGAAGGTCCTCCACATTTAGCCTTACTACAATCAACAGGCTTATTCACAATAACTTGACATTCTTTTTGAGACTTTTGTTTCGCTCTACCAGGCAAACAATTATTCGTATCATCTAAACTCATATCTTTCCTTGAACGCGCTTCACAACCTTTAGCCTCTCCATTAAAGTAATTAAACGAAAACACAACTTCTTCAAACTCAACGATGAACATAGATTCTCCGGAACAAACCCTGTTAAAGTATTATGTGAAATATCCAATTCCTCAACATGTGAAAGACCATCAAGTGTCTTTGGCAAAATCCCAGAAAGCAAATTCCCAGCAACATTAAACACTGTTACATTCTTCAACAACCCGACTTCAACGGGCAAACATCCACCGATATCATTGTTCATAAACACAATCTCATCCAAATTCGACATTTTCCCAATGCTACTGGGAATACAGCCATGAAACTTGTTATTAGCAAACACAATGACAGAAGCAGAAGAGTTACCAAGAGTCTCAGGAATAGTAGACACGAATCGATTATCATTCAAGAACAAAGCATCAAGATCTTTATCAAACAACTGTGGAGGCAACTCACCTTCAAAGTTGTTAAACCTTAAGTCCAAGTACTTAAGACTAGACATGTTCAGAACAACTTTAGGGAAAGGGCCAACGAGACGATTATTACTAACATCAAACTCATGCATCAACGTAAGCTTCGAAAAACTCTCAGGAACAATTCCACAAAATCTATTGGAATTTAGATGAAACAAAGCTACATCTGTCAATAATCCTAATTCTACAGGAAAATAACCTGCTATATCTGCATGATTCATATCAATCCCAGCAACAACAGTGACATTAGGATCATCTAAAGCAGGCGAACAGAAGACGCCTTTATAGTTACAAACATCTGGACCTTTCCAATTGCTAGTGAATTCAGAAGGGTCAGAATATATAGCTTCTTTCCATGACTTCAACGCAATATAAGCACGTCTAAGCCTAGAATTAGGAAATGTATATTCTACATTCACCTCGAGTTCATAGTTATCAGGTAAATTACCATTCTCAGGAAGTGTTGAGAGTTGTCGTCGTGCAAGCAATGATGCTTCATGATCAGAGAGTGCACAAGAGGAAGAAAACAGAACAGCAGAGATCAGCAACAAACTGAGGAAACATCGATACACCTGCATTTTTTAAGGGGAATTTCCGACTAACAAGCTGCCTCGGAAGAACCAACCCCCAAGGCTGCCCCTAAGGAAGATGATATACAAAAGAACTATATATTAAACACAAAAAACAATTATTCAAGATAAGAAATTTTCATCATATAAGAAATGAAGATTGATTTTTTCACTTTTTTTGTGGGAGATATAGTTGTTGTATGAGGTCAAATTATGTCAATGCAGTGTATGAATTGAGTCAATAGGGCAATGGTAATGAATCATACAATAAATTTCACCACAGAATAATAGAGGAAACAAAGATAAACCTTAAATTGCTCTTAACTCATTGGTTTAACATTACTCACTATATAAACAACAAACAAATTGAATGGATCATTTTACAAACAAGTAGGGAGATTTACTTTGGCTTAACATGATTTTCTTGGGCTTTTGTTTAATTATAATAAATTTATAAACTTTATACTCCTTCCATTCCATTTTATATGAATTAGTTTGATTTGCAACGGAGTTCAAGAAAGAAAGGAAAACTTTTTAAAACTGTGATCTAAAATAAGTAATAGATATTTGTGTGGCTGTAAATCATTTCATTAAAGGGAAAATGACCATTTTAAAGTAGAACTGTTACTTGATTTTAGAAATGTGTCATCCTTTTTTGGACCAACTAGAAAAGAAAGTAAGTCATATAAACTGGAACAGAGGGAATATACATATTTATAGATGTATCGACGATAATTAACAATCAATATATGCTTTCCAAATGTTTACTCGTATATGTACGTATGGGACATCAGTGGTTTAAAAGGTGGAAGACCAACATGGTTGTGGTAGAGTAGAAAGTACTCCTTCATCCTTAACCAAGAGATCTCGTGTTTGAGTCCCTTTGGTATGGAGTCTCTTTGTTAGGGAATGCTTTATACCCCAATATGGGACTTTCCGGTGCAAATTCAAATTTAGTCGAGCTCCAATATGGGTACCAGACAGCGGTGGGAAACCAAAAAAAATGAGAAAAGAGATGAAAGTGTTTCACATAGGTCTGGCCGAGGCGTAAGGCCCATGGATATTTAAATTACTCATAATATTGCTAACTTTTGAAGAGGATTACAAGGCTAATTTCACAAGAATTACATAAGAACCATGGGGCGAGTTTCGAGTGTAGGGTGTAGGGTGCATTCTAGGCATCCGGGAGGCTGGGGCATAAGCCTCGTGGCCTCACTCGGGGGAGAACCCCAACTCTGCCTTTTTAAAGCACTGAAACATAATCCCATGGAATCTGTGTCAATCAAACGCACGTTGGCTGTAACTATCCAAGCTTCAAAAAACTACAGTACACATTGCGAAAAATGAATCAATAACTCTATCAATACAAAACACTTTTGTGCAGGAACACTCCCGGATCATTGGTGAAACTCAGAAATGTAATAAATATTCAGACATGTAAACGCCAAATGATTCATCAATATATTCTAATCTTTCATAAACCAGTACATGTCAAAATTGCTAACCAATGAAATCCCTCCACGTCAAATTTGTTCGTAAGATATTTTAAGATTACGAAGCCTGACTTGCAGAGTGAATGGTAAAGGAGGACATAAAAAGCTTTAGTCCAAATACCGGATAGAACATACTCATTGCTGAAGAACCATACACCAACTTCCATGAGGAATAGCCAATGAGTAATCAACTCAGTTAGACGGTCTCTGGCATGCAACAAACATTGCCAACTGATAAAAGCAATCAGCAATGAGCTGAAAAGCTCAAAGCCAACTACTTTTGGAAGGTGCCACCCCAAGCCTCGCCTCAGATAACTGCAAACACCACAGCAGTAGCTTAGCAAGATTGTTTTTTGAATCAGACATGAAAAAGACGACTAAAACAGAAGCAATTATTTTCTTCAAAGAGAAGTTAGTGCTCCAAGATCAGGTTCTCAGCTTACATATTCATGTCAAATTAAAACTGGACAAATAATTGCTAACTTAGCAACGAAAACCGACCCTGTGTCCAGCCCATTTTATGTTATCTTTTATTTTTAGTGACTCAGAAACCCGTAGGAGACAACCCTTTGGACCAACAGCAACCTTGGAAACGCGAGATGATGGGTCCATCCTTCTACCCTTCTCCACTTAACAATTGGAATTAGTTTGCTTTGACGCATGGCTCGAACTTGTGACCCAAGACACAAGTCCCTCAACCTTTGCCAACTGAGCCAACCCTGGGGGGCTTTATGTCATTTAGTTTCTTTTTTAGTTTCTCGAGCATAAAAAAATGTTTATCCACAAATATCTTGGACAATTTCTGATGTTTTAAAACTAAAATTGCCAAAATTTTGCAATTTATGTGCGAAGGGCCACACAGGGTGAAAGGACTATCAAAAGTGGGGGCAACTAAATGTGATGGTGGTCCATTTGGACTGTTAAACAGGAGGGTCAATTAAATGGGACGAAAAAGATTGATACAATTACGTACATGATATAAAAATTGAAAAATATGCCACTGGAGTGCTTACTAGATACTGGAGAGTATTAAAAAGTTGATACGGTTCGAAAAGACAACATGAAGTTTCCTAAACTAGAATTGGTTTCTATTATAAAAGACAACTAATGTAGATCAAAATGGACTTCTTTTTAACTTGGTCTGTACAGAATGCATTTTGATAATTGTTATCCTCCTTATTCCCAGCCTAAGCTGCTCAGATTTGGCTGCGGATCTAGAGCTCAGATCCTTCATGATCCACGTTCTAAGATTCGGGGTTACGGATCCAGGTGTGAATACAGGTGCGGGAATTCGGCTAAAAACAATTCAAATACCTAAAATTAAAGTTACAAAAATGTCTAAATCGTGAGAGACATTCTATGGAAAACTTACAAGATATTCTAAGGAGAAAATATTGATCAAGAGGAGAATCCCGAAGATAAAGGGAAAAGGACAGCCACATAAATTGCTATATACAAGGTATTCCATTTTCTTCAATTTCACTTCAGCTTTAGTTTTAATCAGTCCCGAATTTCTCCATCGTTTTTGGTCAAAGTGCCCAAAATTGGTTGACCAGATCCGGTATGGATCCCACACCCATCGTGTCAACACTGGTGTGGCACCAAAAGAGAAGAGTCCAAGCAACTTAGTGTCCGGCCATATCCACTATTATTGTACACAATTTTTCTACTTCTAAAGGATCTGCTCGGGCAGTAGAAGGATTTACTATTACAATCCAAAACACTGCTTCATTCATGTGAAACAGCTACTTAATTGTTTCAAATTTTTTAGAGAGACCTATGTGGGTCACACCCCTTAGAACCGACTACACCATTTCAAACTCGGGGATAATGGCCCTACCCTTCTACCCTTCTCCACTCAGTGAAGCAGCTAATTGATATTTGCATTCATTCTGGATTAATTTACTATAATAAGAAAAACAGACCTGGTTATGGTTGGCATTGTTGCCACAATCCCAGCACATGCATATATGATAGGTATCAAAGTCTTGGGTTTGTTTTTCCGAAGCCACATAAGAGAACCCAATGCTGCTAGTGATATACTGAAAACCTGAAGAACGAAATAAGACCAAATGTTGAAGTCAAAAAGTCTTCATCTCAACTCCATGCTGCGTAGTAATACGTTATACTAAATACGAAGGTGATGTTCTCTCTTCCCTCTTCCTTCTTTTCTTTTGGGTGTGGGAGATGGGATTACAGGGTTGGGCATTTTGAGGGGAAGGAGGTGCTACACTGCAAAGGCTAACAAATTGACCACGAAGAATAAAATTCTACCAAATTTGCATTTGCTTCTAGGCCTTGCAAGATGTAGTCCCATGTGAACTCCAATCCTCTAGCACCAAACCAAAGAGGTACCAGTCTATGCAGAACAGAATCAGCAAAAGCCCACCCTGTGAATACAAAAACAATGACGTTAGAAGCAAGAAAGTTGCAGCAATTTCAAAGGAAACTATTCTTTCTTTTTCTTTTTGATATGTACATTTGTTTCAATTGCTACTCCTTGGTTTAACTTCACAAAAATATTTTAAAGGGTCACAATGTTGGTAGATCTATGTCTAGAATTTCATTTTTATCAGAATCAGTGTACCACAATAAGATCACCATGATGCAACTAAAAATTATGTCCAACAAACGAGAAAATACTATTGCCATGTCTCCACTTCTTAAGCTGCAAATACTGCCATTGGAACTCTCACTCTCAATCGTACGGCTCTTTGACCACTAATGCCTGCACCTTTAATAATATTTGAAATGAGGCAACATGACTTTACCTATTCAAGTTTGTGCTTTAACAAACTTTCACAAGAAGAAATGCTGTCAATGAGAAAGACAGTAATCCAATTTCTATTAAGTCGGATATATTTGGTAGCAACTCAGTTCAATTCACAATTCACAACTTTGCTAAACAATCATGACATGGTTTTCTGTCTCACTGGCAAAACATGTAGGAAAGCTGTTAGGTGGGCATTGTTCATCCTAACAATGGTACAAGACAAGATACTCGTTTTCCCATTGGTCTCAGGTTAAACAACTCATGTCTTGGAAATTGGAACAAAGTATAGTTCATGATTTAGGTAGTCATACCGGCCAGTGGCGGATGCACATTCAAGTGTATGGGTGCTTGAGCACCCACTACATTTGGGAGACAACAACAGTATTTTTTTTTTTTGAAAATGGTAACTTAGACAACAACAGTATTATTATAAAAAGAACCTAGGAATTTGTATGAATATGTAAATTGAGCACCCATTTTGGTACCAACTTCAAATTACAAATAATTGAGCACTCATAACCAAAAAATTCTGGATCCGCCACTGATACCGACCATAACTATACTATCTTCTCATATAGCTAAAAGCTTCAAGCACACAAACGGACGGTTATTGAAAGTTAGCACAGTTAAAGTGTTACTTCAGGCGATGATACCCCATTATCTGCCTTCCATTTTATAAATACTCTTTTACCTTATCCAGTGAATCAATTAAAACAGGTATTCGCCAAATTATATCTGCCAGCATTTTGAAACAACTAATTCTCAATTGCTGGATTTCCAACTGACTTGTCATGCTAAATAGGTTTACTAACCCAGTAATCAAAATTTGACCAAGGCATGTTATTTCAGGAAGAAATAAATCATACTCACCTAGTCCAACAGCTTGAAACTTATGATTCTGGGAAATATTTCTGTGGGTCAACTGTGTCAATGCAAAATATAGGCCTGCAACTTCGATAAAGCCAAATAAAGCCTTCAACAATTCCTATAAAAAGGGAAGGAGCAGCTTATGATCAGCTATTAGCAAATTTTGCTCTTAATAATATACTAACGCAAAACCATATTAAATTGCAAAAAAGTTTGAACTTTTTTTTCTATACATCAAGAAATTACACCAAAGATCAACCTCCATTGAAAAGTTATTAGTGTATGGACCACATAAAAGAACACACATTGACCATTTGATTCATCATTGAGCCGAGTTTTTGTAAAATGGTACAAATGTAAAAACATTGTCCTCTCATTAGTTTCAACTGAATCAGCCTTAATGCTTTGAGTTCCTGTTTATTTTGGTTTATCATTGTGATCAGCACGGATTCAATTCCTAGGCAAAGAAACCAAAACAAACATTCCTCCTTTCATGTTGAAGCAACGAAAAGAGAATTGGAATGGGTAGCTTTGTGGGTTCCAGTTGAGTGTTTCTCACCAAGTTCCAGTTTCTCATGTCATCCAACTCTGAGGGGTTTTCAAGTGATTGCTCGACAGGACATAGATCTGGTCTTTGAAGGAATGAAAAAAAAAAGAGGAGAGACTGGTAGAGCCTACATGGATAAAATCAAATGGTTGGGAAAAGGATGCTTTAAGAAAAAGAAGATTCAGAAGTACTTCAAGCTCAGTCTATACTGCAAACCTACACTTCATCAAACCTTGAAAGATGTGTCGTCTAAACTCTAAAGACAGTTAAATTAGTTAAATTCAATTATGATTATACGAGAGCAGTTTCCAAAAAAAAAAAACATCCTTGACAGCAAAACAACAGCTAAAATGCCAAAAACAAGATGATAGTGACCATGATGGTTACTATGATAAAAGAAACATATTAGAAGAGGGATAATGAAATACCTGATATGGATCAAAATTGTCGCTTTCACTTTCAGATACATTAAGAAATGTTGCTAGACAAACTAGCTGAAAAGGAAAAGAATCTAAATGAGCACGATCGGATATATTAAGGAATAAAACAAACAAAGTAACGACCAGGAAATCAAGTTTATATTCTTAGGCATTTTTTCTGGTTAAATTGGTACACGGAGGTAAAACTTAATTCATCTCTCAGCTTCTTTTCTTCATATTTTTATTGGGAAAAGCTAATTCCATCAAGTAAAACTAGTTTGATCAATGGTCATGGACTAATGGCATAATCAGTTACCTTAACTAGTGCGGTAAAAAGGTAAACAACCGCAGATTTTATTGAAGTCCACAGTGTGTCATACTCAGACCTGCATAAAAACATCATAGTTTCAACTTCTGTTCAAATTTCCTTAAAAAACAGAAAACTTCTGTTAAAAATACGGTATTGATTTATAGAGACCTCCCTTCCATGTCATGGAATGTGTCACAAATGATTAGGTTGACTTGATTCTAAAATCATAGATTAAATAGAAAAAGGAACATACTAGAATAACTCACTCAAGGAGGACGGAGAATGGTATCATACATAACAACAGTCCAATTTTTTTTTGACTAACTTTTGAATCCATAACAAGAAAACAAATGAGGAAATATAATTTTATCAAGTATCAGTTTCAGATATTTAAGTCTAAACAAGATAATATAGGGAAGAAGATTAAACAAGCCTAGCAGCATAAGTATATCTGTAGATCTATGTTTGCTTGGACTCTCCAAAAATGTTACCGCGCCCGTGTTGGATTCTCCAAAAATGCTTTACTTTTGGAGAATCCCACACGCACCTGTAAACATTTCTAAAGAAACCAAGCAACATAGATGTGTGTGTATATTTATAAGCTTGACCAAACATTAATCAGATAAACTGATGGCTACAGTACCAGCTTGAAACTATTAGAACAAAATAAAGCTGATCCACCACGATATCGTTCACAACAGACTCTCCTGTGCTGGAATAGAAAAGGATTGCCTAAATATTTTGAGGAGACACTGGAATTCTACACCTGCTGCAATATGATGGAGCATTTGGGAGGAGAGAAATAGAAGAAGCTTCCATGGACAGAGGAACTAAATCAGGAAAATCAAGTCTTACTGTAATCTTTTGGTCTCTTTTTGGTGTAAAATGGACTTAGTAGAAGATGCAGATACACTGTTACGATTCATAGAATCTTTAGTGTAGATAGCCATGGTTGACTTTTTCTGATATATTTACTGTACTTTCTAAGTGCTAGATTTGTTATCAATACTAGTTGCCTTTCAAAAAAAATATATCATTCAAAACAGACAAAATCATAGTATCGAAAAACCTTACCTAGCTTATGCGCTTAACAAATAAATGCATCATTTTTTGCACAAACTTTTGCTACTTAAGCATGATAAAAAGTAGAGGTGGATCTGGATTTAAAAGTGATGGGTTCCTGACATCTAAAGTTATGATTAGTGCCCAAACGGATTTGAACCCTCGATAAGGAAGGCCTTAAAGCATAAGCAGGTTTCAATTCTACCACTGGACCAAGAGGCTAATTTGTTAACGGGTTTCCAACACAAATTGCTTATATGTTCAATAAATTTGTCAATAAAGATACTGAATTTCTGAACCTACGTAAAAATTTACTGGGTTCCAAGGAACCCCCACTCAAAGCCCAGCATCCTACCCTGATAAAAAAAATACACTTGAAACTTCAGATATCATGATAAAACACCTAAGAATTGATCGGCTCATGATTAAAGTAAAAGATGAATTTTAAGCCATAACTAATAACAATGTTTTAATCATAACCTATAAAGACAACATCTTTTGAATAATTTGACTAATACTATCAATCAAAAAATCTTCTCACTGCTTAACATTAACTCCTAGAACTAAAAGATACTCCCTCCGTTTCAAAAAAAGAATGTCTTTTTTCCCTTTTTGGTAACTCTTTAATTGTAACTCTCCACATGACATATTCAAGACCACACGATTAAAAGACATTTTGATACATTCTACGTAGCTATTAGTTTAAAACCACAAGATTCAAAAACCGATTTTACTTTCTTAAATATAGCATGAAGTCCAAACCAAACAAACAAATCGAAACAAGAGGGAGTACTAAAAATTCAATGCATACCCAGTAACCAGAAAATCAAATAAGAGTCAACACAGATCATTAAATTGCCAATTAACACTAAACATCAGACTAAAAATAAACTTAAAACTTCAGATATCATGATAAAACACTTAAGAATCGATAACAGCTGCTCACAATTAATTTTAAGTCATAACCAATAACAATGTTTAATCATAACCTATAAAAGATAACATCTTTTGAATAATTGACTAATACTTAAACATTAACTCCTATAATTAAAAAATACTAAATTCAATACACCAGTAAATCATACAAGAGTTCATTAAATTGCCTATAAACACAAAACATGAGACCCCAAACAAAATCACCCAATCAAAAACATGGGAATTGGAGAAAAAAAACCCCAAATTTCATATAAGGAGATCAAAATCGATTCTTGAAAAAAAATAATCAAATCAACTGATAGAAGCAAAAAATACTAAATACAATGCATACCCAGAAGCCAGAAAACCATACAAAAGTTAATACAGGTCATTAAATTGCTTAACATGAAACCCCAAAATCAAAAACATTGGGAATTGAAAACAAAAAAAGACCAAATTGTATATAAAATATCATTGAAAAAACTAAGTTTTTAGCAAAAAACTTACAAAGGGGTTGCTGAGTAATAGACAGCATGAGGTCCGAATGTAAGGATTGCACAGTTAAAGAAGTGGAAAACCGTCATCTTCTTTTCTTCTTCTTCTTCTTCCTTGTTTGGATCAGTAGAGGAGATCTCAAGGTAAAATTGTGCTACTTTTTTTTGTGTGTTTTTGTCTTTCAGGTGGGTTTTTTTTTTTGGGCTTAATTTGGGCTTTTTCATTCACTTTTTTTTTTGGGCCAATGTTTGGTTGATTTAGTTTGGTGGGCTTTTAAATTTAGATTTTGAAAGAAAAAGGGAGGTTGGTAGGGGGTGGGGGTAGGGGGGTAGCGACTTTTCGGGTGTATTTTACGAGAATGATCTCGGAGGTGGATTATTTTGAACTTTTGACCTTATTGTCGGCTACCACGTGATGTTATTATGTTATTAATAGCTTGTATAGATACGAGTGAATTCAGGATTTTCCTTTAATTGTAATAGATAATAGATTCAACTTTTAAGATCTTTAGCACTGAATTCATTATGGCGTTAATATTATGAGCTTAGATCTAAAATTTATTAGGATTTTAATAGATTGTTATATACATATGAGAGAGAGAGCGTGTGTTTATGTTGAAAGTTATAGATTCAGATTAATTCGTAACTGAAAGACTACGTACGCCTTTATTTGGATGGTTATTACTAACTATTTCATATTGTATTATATAATAATATTTTGAAGGCGAGATAAGGTAAAGTAAATAAGATTACGACGTGATCAAATCAAATTAGATGTTATATAAAATGACACTTTTCATTATTTTTACATAACAATGAGTTTAACAATACAATATAGTAAAATTTAAATAACAATCAAAATAAATATTATACTTAAAGTGACACTACGGTGTATGAATGTATAGGTAAAAACTAGTCTTACTCACAAAATATTTAAAAAAAAAACTCATTTCTCAATTGATATCGAATATCTATATTAGAGCCCGATTACTTCTAGATTTACACCGAAAAAATTCATATTATGATAAAACATTCCCTAATATATATACACACTCAAACAACTTGAAGTTTAAAAGTCATCAACGTGACATATGATAAACAAATACTCTATTAAGTCAATGAAAATTAAGAGACTAAAACATGCCATCAAGTTTTAAGGAATGCTTCATGCTATATAACTAAAAAAAGTTGTTAAAATAAACCTATAAATTGATTCAAAATTTCCCTTATAATTAACTTAAATTTCTTTCATTTCCCAAAATATTCAATCCAAATTATGGATACCTCTTCCTATATACCACTCATAGGAGTACTTATTTTCTTATATTTTATTTTCAAAAAAAATAAAAACAGCTCTACTTCGAAACAAGCACCCGAGCCAGCCGGTGCCTGGCCCATAATCGGCCATCTCCCCTTATTAGGTGGCACAGATCAACTTCTATATCGAACGCTCGGTGCCATGGCCGTTAACTATGGGCCAGCATTTAATCTAAGGCTCGGCACTCGCCGAGCCTTTGTGGTTAGTAGTTGGGAAATGGCTAAAGAATGTTTTACTTTGAATGACAAGGCCTTAGCCAGCCGGCCCACAACTGTGGCTGCAAAACATATGGGCTATGGTTATGCGGTTTTCGGGTTCGCACCTTATAGCCCTTTTTGGCGCGAGATGAGAAAAATTGCAATGTTTGAACTTTTATCAAATCGAAGACTTGATACCCTCAAGTATGTTCAAGTGTCCGAAGTGGATATGGGGATCCAAGCGTTATACAAATTATGGGTCGATAACAATTCTGACAGGTAAACTTAGTTGAGTCAAAATTAACAGATAGATGGTCATATGATGTAACATTCAAATTTTGTACTTTATTATATCATGACCTAACTTTAACACCTTTAAACTCGCAGACCAATACTCGTAGAGCTCAAAAGGTGGTTCGAGGACTTAACCCTAAACGTTATCGTTAGAATGGTAGCCGGAAAACGTTATTTTGGCGCCGGAGCCACGTGTGATAACGATGATGAAGCTAGAAGATGTCAAAAAGCAATAAATCAATTTTTTCATTTAATTGGAATTTTTGTACCATCAGATGCATTTCCAATTTTGGGTTGGTTTGATATAAATGGACATGAAAAAGCCATGAAAAAAACAGCTAAAGAGCTTGATTTTATACTTGAAGGATGGTTAAAAGAACATCGTGAAAAACGAAAATGTACAAGTATTGAAGCTAAGAGTACTACTGATTCCGCGGTACAAGATTTTATCGATGTTATGTTATCACTAGAAGAAGAAGGTAGACTCTCTAATTTTCCATATGATGCTGATACAAGTATCAAGTCTACTTGCCTGGTACGTTCTCGAGTTCAAAAAAGTCTAATTTTAATTATACGTAATATATTTATCAAGAGACTAACGTGGTATATGTATCGTTTAAAGTATTTTATCTACGTAATTCAAATTTTAATTTCAAAATCACTATTAGTATAGTATATAGTTGTTGTAATGCTATATTAATTATTGTCAAGTTGCCAAATTTTAGGAGTTCTTTGGACTAAAATCAAAACATAAAGGGTATAATTGTCCTAATTTTTAATAGTTAAGGGGCAATTTTGATCTTTACCCTTTTTACATATATCGTTATATCTGTGTGACGTAGCCGTAAATGTATAGTTACCTTTAAATCGATACGATGTGTAAAATTTATATATATGACGAATTTAACCCTCCTTGCTCACCGAAGGGAGCAACAAAGCTTACGTAGGTTTTATCTTTTTGTCACGAGAACAAGAGCATGGTTCTCAACAATATTTTTATTCATACAAAAGTTACTGAGTTTTCGAGAATCCGCGTCTGATATTTACAATTTTTTTTTTTGTGTAGGCACTTATTCTTGGAGGGAGTGACACAACAGCAGGGACACTAACATGGGCCATTTCATTACTACTAAATAATCCTAAAATATTAAGAAAAGCACAAGAAGAAATTGATAATCATATTGGAAAAAATAGACAAATTGATGAATCAGATATAAATAATTTAGTTTATATTCAAGCTATTATTAAAGAAACGTTACGTTTATACCCTGCTGGTCCATTATTAGGACCAAGAGAAGCAATGGATAATTGTGAAATTAGTGGCTATAAAATTACCCCTGGTACTAGATTAATAGTAAATGTGTGGAAAATACAAAGAGATCCAAGAATTTGGGAAAACCCTAATTGTTTCAATCCGGATAGATTCTTGACGAGTAACGTTGATGTGAAAGGTAAAGATTTCGAGCTCATTCCCTTTGGTTCTGGTAGACGGTCTTGTCCTGGTGCGTCTTTGGCTCTACAAGTTCTTCATTTGACATTGGCGCGTATTCTTCATGCTTTTGAGTTTACTAAGCCTATTGACGATCAACCTATTGACTTGACCGAGAGCCCGGGGTTGACTATACCTAAAGCAACGCCATTGGATGTTCTCGTTGCTCCGCGCCTTAGTGCCAACCTTTATGGTTGTTGATGCATATGTTATCGATCGTTAGAATCAACCAGTTCAAGTTGATCGATTAACCCCTCCTTTCTATCGAATAATAATACAAGTTTGTACCTTTCATTTCATAATATATGTAATTTGTTTATCTATTCTGCTTTGTTCTCGTTCATTTAGACGATTCATCACTAAAACTATTTCTATACTAGATGTCAAACTGTATAACAATTCTTCTTCTTTCTTGAATCGAACTCAAAACTAGTTATATTTTTCAAAACAAAGAGTATTACAAACATTGGTTAGAATCCAATCCCTCGAAAAACCTAATAGGGTTTCTCTACAAGGTTCGTTCATAGAAAGTGAGTCAGAGCGGAAAATCAGGCTGAAAGGCGTATTCGATCGACACTAGGTGAATATTCCTGTACTAATCCTCATTTAAATGATTCCTCAGTAAAACTATTTCTATGCTAGACGTCAAACTACCACAACGATTCTTTCTTGAATCAAACTCAAAACTAGTTATATTTTTCAAAACAAAGACTAACACAAACATTCGTCAGAACCCAAACCTCTCGAAATAAAGACTAACACAAACATTCATCGGAGCATAAAAGGCCTACTCCATTGACAAACAGGTGAATATTCTAGTACTACCCCTTGTTCAACATGTGAAAAAGAACATTACATACCAAAAAAATTATATACTTATATAATATAAGAAACCAATGGCCAACAAATTTACACACCATTTAATTGTTACATATCTTACAATTTTACATTTTTCCATAACCCCCCAACAAATCTTCTCTCTTTCCAAAAGAGTGTAAAAAAAAACATAACACACAACACACATCAAACACTTTTTCGAACATACCTAAGTTGCTCAGACTCTTCACTTTCAATGCCGCACCAGAACCCGACACGCACCCCAAGCAACATAGACAAATTACAACATCTATTGAACCTCTCCATTGTGCATAATTGGTGCCATTTCAGAAACACTCCAAACTTTGACAGACTTATCAAGACTCCCACTATAAAGTACCCATTTTTGATCACTTGTTGTTGATTCTTTATCTTGTTCAACAGCCAAACATTTGACAGGTCCATTGTGTCCTGTCAACATAGACAAACATGTATGAACACAACCTTCTTTTCTCCAACACAAATGTTCTTATCTGCTGATCCACTAAACACAAGATTACCAGCTGATTCAAGACACAACACAGCCAACTTATGACCTTTTAGTACACCACCATGTGTCCAACTCTTCTTCTCTTTCTCCCAAAAGTTCACAACACCATCAGATGAACCACAGTACACAACAGAACCAGACTTGTTAACGGCTAACGCAGTCACAGCACACTCCTGATTCAAAAGTGTGTGAACCAAAACATGTCGTATCGTCTTAGGTGTGAACTCTCTTTGCCATATCTTGACAGTACCATCAGCTGAACCGGTATAGACAACGCCATCAGCACTAGCTACCACTGAATTAACAGCGTCTTCGTGTGCTTTAACTGATTCGAGACATTTTGAACTGTCTGCTCTCCATACTTTGAATGTTCTGTCCCATGATGCAGAGTACAATAGGCCATGATTATGATCCATGCTTAAACAAGATATTGCATCCCAATGTTTGATCCAAATTGAAGCTTTGTTGTGTTTTGCTGACATGAAGTAATTGCTTGGCCTAATTGAAGCCTTGAAAATGTCAAAGAATGTTGGTAGAGTTCCAGCAGGCTTGAAACTACTAGGATTGTTAGGTTGCACCTGTTCAGATATAAAGTCTCGTAACTTTTAAATGAGATGGTCATACGAGTTTGTAAAAAGTATGGATTTGAGAAAATGCAAAAACATTTAGGAAGTTCCGCCTTTTTTATCTCATGCTGAGTCACAAGAAGCGCCTCAGAAAAGATGGACGAGAGCCACATACAGGGAAACTTAAACACGTTCACGCATGTAGGAACAAAGGTAATAGACGCCTTCTATTCAAAAGGCGAGCAACCCTTAATCAAAACTTTCTTATAACAAAAAGTTTCAAAAAAATTTATAGATTTTTCTCTGTTTCAGTTTATGTGAAATATTACCTTTTCATATTTAAAAACAATTTGAATTCTCATTTTATTCTTAATAAGATATATTTATTGTCATACAAATAACAAATGATTATTAAAGACCCATGTACAAACAAATACTAACACATAAATTAAGATAAAAAGTTATATATACAAACAAAATTTCAATTATTTCTACTCTATTAACGCGGTATAATTTTTCGAAGAGGGGGTTTCAATTGAATTCCAACTCATTACAAGCATCTCACCGCCATCCATTATCAAAACGATTTTTCACATGCTTTTTCCCATAAAAAAATAAAATAAAGGTAAAAAATACAAATATACTCACGAACAATCACAAATGGTATGCAGATACCCTTTGTAATATTTTAGGGACATTGTTGCCCCTACAGTCCAAAACTAGAGTGTATATGCCCTTAACTCTAACGGAAGTCCAAATAGAGATACGTGGCATAATCTAATCCGTTGGTCCGATGTCGGATAGGTGGATAAGATTATGAGATGTGTATGGTCGTTAGTATAAAGGGTATATATGGTCTAGTTTTTGGACGGCAAGAGCACCAATGTCCGTAAAATATGATGGAGAGTATCTCCATACCATTTACGATAGTTCGAGGGTATATTTATCCTTTTTTCCCCCTAAAATAAACCAAGACGTGATCAAGAAACATGTTGAAATATAACATAATCAAACAAATAATAGTATTACTATTTTTTTAAAAAAGAAATAGTATATATGTTTTGAAATTTAAACGAGATGATCACAGAATTCAACAGTACCTTCCAAACACGAACTTTTCCATCTTGATGACCTGTAAATATTTTATCTCCTGAAATAATAATAGCTTTAACAAGTCCACTATTTGATTTAAAAGCTGAAATTCCTTCATATCTTTCCATACACGTATATTTTTGCTATCAGATCCGGTATAAAGAAGATTATTTTTCGTAGCTAAAGAATAAATATGTCCTTCTTCACGTACAAGTGAACCAATTAAACAATTTTACGATTATTTTTCGTAACATCATCGTTATCATCATCATCATCATCGTTTGTAGCATTTAAATTACAACTTTGGTTCCATGGTGACATATTCATAGGAGAATTTTCACAACTAAGACGATCATACGCCGAAAATTTACTTTTTTGAACGTTAAATTCATCGTCGTTATTCATAGTAGATGACATGTTTATAAGATGAAAGGGATTTTTTTTTAATTTTTTTTTTTTTTGGAAATTATGGTGGATTATGGATTTATTTTGTTTGTTGTATTTGACATTCTAGTTGTTTTTTCCACCATAAAAGAAACAGAAGAGATTTTTTTTTTTATGTTTAAAATATGAGAAGAAAGATGGAAAAGAAAATTAATGAATTTGGAGAGAATGGATGAGAGGTTTTGTAGGGAATATGGAAGGAGGGGAAAAAGAAAGAATGTTTTTTTTTTTTAATTTTTAAATATTATGAAATTTATAATAATAATATAGGAATGGAAATGAAGGGGTGATAAGGATATTAGACAAATATATAGATAGTTCTAGAGTCAGAAATTTATATAACGGTTTATTTTTGAATCGTTCATTTCAATTTTAAAAGGCGTAATCGAGCGAGCTAATTTTTTTGGTTAGCTGGGGTTTTAACTTATGAGTTATGAAGTGAGATAATTTTTTAACTGCCTTCGTAAGTCACAACTACATATATTTGAATCTTTTCTTGTATCAAGGAATACAAGCGTTTTTTTCTTTTGGTTTTTTATTCAGTGCTCGATATATGCAGAATTATTTATGAGTTATCAAATAACAATTTTTTAACCGCGTTAATAAGTTATAACTACATTTTTTTGTGTTTTTCATTATGTACTTATTATGTGTATTGGATCCCGATTATTTTATATTTCCGCTGCATAGAGCTCCATTTAGGAGGAAACGCTTCCTAGTTCCTACCAAGAAGATTTTGAACTTGAGACACCTCTGATTAAGAAATGAACAGTCTCGTCTATTGCAATACATTTTTAAATTTTATATTAAATATCTCATATAAAACAAAATGAAAAGAATATTATTTTATCACTAGATTTGTCCTATTATATTATCCTTTTACAATTTTAATTTCTATGCTATATTTTTGACACATAGAGTATATTGTTTAATTAACCAAGCAATATTTCTTTTTCAAGAAATATTCTAAGTGGAATACATCATTACAAATCCTCAAAAAAGGTAAAAATAATTATATTTTTTTTATTTTACCAAATTTGAACCATCTTTTATCACTACCAGTACCTTTCACATTCTGAATTTATTCAGAAAAGAATGATATTATTCTATATTTTGTAGCAGTTAACTTTAAATTTTTCACTATATTTTTAATAAAGTGATACAAATATTAATGACTCATATTAGACCATAATTATAATAAATCTTTCTTAATTTTAAAACTCCATGCCAAATATCAAACACTTTCATATAATTGCAATAAAGTAAATATATAATATGGCATATCAATAAATATCGTGTACGAATAAATATTTTTTTCGAATCTCCAAACCATACATGAGCTGCCAGGTGAGGAGTTAGAAAATTCTACAATTGCCTATTAAGGTGAAACACAAGAGGCACTAATCATTGCATTTCCATCTGGTGAACTATGACTTTTTTTCTTCTACCGATATTCATTTTGATGTTCGATTAATTTAAATTCGCATAAAAAAATCTTACTTTGAAGATTAAAACACTCCCCCATCATTCAAAGACGATTTAACACTCAAGACTCGAATCTAAGATATCTGATTAAGGATAAAAGACTACTTCACATTCCACCGCAATAAAATATACTTGTGTTCAATATCCGTTTTGAGGCCTGATTAATCTAAATTCACACCCAAATATCTTACTTTGAAGAATAAACCACTCCCTATCAAAAAACGACTTGATAGTCAATACCCAAGACTCGAATCTGAATAGCGGATGGAGTAGTAGTCAGCACCCCATCACAATCAAACAAAGCAGTGTTCCATATCTGTTTTGAGGCTCGATTAATTCAAATTCACATAGACAAGTTTCACTTTAAAGAATAAAACATTCTCGTGATTCCATATTCAAAACTCAAACCCAAAATATACTTGTTACTCTACATAACCCTATATTTGTAGGTAGGAATTCAAAAAACAACAAAATACTTCAAGGCATAACTAGTGAAAACACTTCTTTAATAACTAACAGATGAATTGATATGTAGTAACATAAAACATTTCTTCCTCCACAGTTACACTTGAAAATAAGATCTTACAGAACTCATACAATAGCTTTAAAAGAAAACAAAAAAGGCGCGAGGACGATACAGGCAAATGCTCTACAGAAAACAAATAGACAACATACTCTACACACACTTTTTCTAACAACTAAAACTAGAATCGAACTCACAAAAAGCTTCTTTACATGGCTGCCAAAAGATCGCGCATTTCTGAAACAGATGGGACGTTCTCGCTGGGGTATATCTTAGCTACGAGCTGAGCAAAACTTTCGTACTTGTCCAAGAACTCTTTCTGCAAGAATATGAATGTTGTAGGTAAATTTGCTATACGAAAAATGAACCAAGGGAAGATGAGATCAATATTGGAAGGGACCAACAAAAGTCTAGGCACAAAGAAATTTTAAAGCAACTCAAAATGGCGCTATTGTATCCGTTGTCCAGTTCACTGTCCATCTCATCACATAGCGAGGACTGAGTTCTTTAATAAGAGAACTTGGACAAGGCAATGGCCACAGGATTCCCCGGAATTGTCTCAACGGTTTTACAATGTGAGTCCGACAAGGCAACGTATAATTTATTTCTTATTGAGATTTTCAAGTGATTACTTTCAATACCCTATTTTGCTAGATATACCTTGCATTTATCCCATAATGAAGGCAGCAACTCCTCTGAGGTCAAGTTTTTCTGCAATCTCTTATACATTGCACTGATGGACTTATCCGCCTAAAGAAGCAAAGTTCGAATATTTATCAAAGACCCAGAAATGTAAGACATTTTTAGTTTTAAAAAAATAGAAGATCAATTGAGGACATTGACAGACTTACCCCAGATAAACTGGATTTTACCACCTTCCGAAGATCCATCTTTGACAGCCCAAGTTGGAAAGGAATCTAAAATATTTAAAATGACATAGATCATTAGCAGCTGATGATCTATTGAAGCAGTCAAATAAGAAGCATTTGCATTTAAGTTATGGGACAAAACATTTTTTTGTTACTTCAAAAAGAGGAAAGGAACAACTTAGCTACAAATAAGGGAACCAAATTTTTGCTCAGTGTCAACTTAAAATGTCGGTAATTCAAAACTAAAGTTCCATCTGCCAAAGAGATTACAACTTTATTCCAGTATTAGTAATTAAATGTCATGTAGTGGTTCAAATTTGCATCAACTTAATAACAAAGCAGGAAACTAATTAACAAGCAATATTGTCCTCATACAAGGAAAATTAAGATATCCTTAAGAGGAGAGCCGACAATAAATGCTGTAACTGAGGAGAAGCTTAGATGAAACAAAAAAAATATAACCTAACCTCTTCAGGTGGGATTGTGTACATCAAATCCTCGATTCTTCGAACAAACTGAAAAAGTCGCTCAAATTGCTGTCGGAAGTACAGGTTTTAAGGTATATCATCAGAAAAACTTGGACCTTAAGAAGTACTAGTAACAATATAAGCAACAAAGGAACTATTACAAAATAAAGAAGCAAGACATAGGGAAGCTTACATAGAATATAATCACATTGATATGGCGTGTGCAAGCTTGTTCATAAGATTCACTGGCTTCATGATAGAATTTGGCTAATGTTGGCACCATATTAGCCAGGTCATAAAGACTGCACAACTGCTTCCCATCAGCACTCAAACTGATTTGACGGAATAGAATATTTATAGAGCTCTGGAAGTAACACTAGAACAATACCTATTCTGAAATGCTGCATAGTTTTCTAAAAGCATAATGTCTTCATATTTTGGGTCTGCTTTAGCAATTTTATCCAAAGTAAGGAACATTGTAGTGACCTGCAAACAATGTCCGAAACAGCCACGCCACAACATTACATAAGGAGAAAAGTATTATACTATTATCTGACGACAACAAAGTGTGTATTAAAATCATCACACAGAGAGGAGAAAAGATTTGTATAGGTATTTCCTAATTTGTATTTTGCCTTTTCCCCCTATATCCACTTTTGCATGATGTGAGTTATAGAATATTAAAAGAGCAAATAATAGAATTATCAACTGCTATACTAACACCAAAAAACAAAAAAGGAAAACAAAACCAATCAATATTGAACCATTTTAAAATCTTCAGCAGTCGTAATCTCACATATTAATAGTTCTTCACACTCGTTTATTAAGAAACACGTCAGAGATAAAAACACTCACAAACTTAGCGTACGCCTGGTCAACCAAATCCCTTGATTGTCCTTGGATATACTGCTCCATACGGGTTGCAAGCGTGGCAAATCTACAATACCAAATGAAATTGCTGATTATTAAAGACAAAAAGATCAATTGGCAGCAGTCTGAAGGGAAAATAAGTAGCAAATCAGATTTTGAAGTACAATTACAACAAGATGCCCAGCAGCTACAGATTTCTTCAATTGAAAAGTTGTTAGAGGAAGCACACAGCAAAAGGTAAAAAAGAAGCTAATTAATCATAACAGAGGTAATACAGAGATGGAACGAGTGTGAAAGCATATGAGTGGGTTCATAATATAAAACTGGCACTAACTGAAGAAATTTATTGGGTTAATGATCGAAAATAAAAAAAGCTGAGCAAACTGTAAGTTAAAAAGTTGGAGCAATTGATTTCTTCAAGCAAAAGCAGTAATTTTCTTGGTAGTAACAATTACAGTATGAAAATTGAGAAATCACTCTCTTTTTCAAACTGGGGGAAAGAATGTTCCCAAGAAACAAACCCATGCCATTCTCAGTGTTAACGAAGGTCAATCCTTCAGTAGAGAAAATGTGATATAAGCGCCTATATTCTAGCATGTCTAAATGCACTACTGATCAGAATATCAGACCACATAAACTAGGAGGGTAAGATTAAAGAAAAAAGACAAAAGCTGTAACTGCAATGCACTAGTTAAGCAAATCCTCCTGACACCAAATTTACATGCTTAATCAATAACTTTACACCCCAAGGAATCGTTTGGTAGAGTATATTAACAAAAATAATGTTTGCATAACTATGTATTCGTAGTACCTTGTTTGGTACCCTTTTTCATGCTATGTATAACAAATTCACTCTATTGTGTATTGGAGAGTGCATTACTAATACCATGGATTTCTAGGTATTAGTAATGCAAAGGGATTTAATGCATGCATTAGCACTTTAAAGACACAAATACCCCTCAAAAGCACTTTTACATCTTTTTCACCATAATGTGAAGGATATTTTTGTACAATACATGTTATTTTTAATACACCAAACCAAACAATGCATAAGATATAATGTATGTACAACTAATGCAAGCATAACTAATGCAAAAATTACTAATGCAAGTATTGCTAATACACTATATTTAGCATTACTTTTATACACTCTACAAAACGACCCCTAAGTATGTCAAGCACTATTCAGATTCCCCAAGTTGAACCATTTAACTACATATTTGACAGAAAACCTGTTCCCACAGTTAAGGCAAGTATACAAAACTAAAGGCATATGAAACTCATTCCACCTTGGTATATATGACAAGACTCCCAACTGCCGAACATTTCGCTCATTTCTTTCAATTTGATGACATGCTTCGTCAACAAACTGCAATTGAAACAAACAGAAAAGAAAGTAAACATCATCATTTATGAGTTCCAAAAGCATATATTATGACAAGAACTCACCCGACTGAACTGCATTGAAATTCTAGATTCCAAGTCATCAAGCAAGATGCGCACAAATCCTGCAGCATCAGCCTTCTGACCTGAAATATAACGTTCTGTAATTCCATGCATTGATATGCAGCGCAAAGGATCAATCTTGTATGCCCAATCCACCACCGCATAGAAGTCTTCCTACACGTGAAAAGAAGAGAGTTTTTTCAGATGTTTCAAACAGAATATTGAGACAATAAAACTCCGAAACTACAAAGAAATTTAATCCGCAAAAGAGAAACTAAGCTATAAGAACCATAGAGATAGGTAAAACTTGCTTGAAAACATCCAGCACTAGCTCCTCATGACAAGGAAAAATAAAATATTTCCAGAAAGCAATGACTCCCTTATCAAGGGCTGGTTATACAGAACAAAACTAGCGACGGTGGTGCTTCATAAAGATTTACCAATTTGTACATAACAGCTGAGGATAATAGGCATTTTGATTACAGAAAAGAAATATTATGAAGCTGTCTGCTGAACAATGCAAAACCAGTGTTCTGGTTCCGACTTCTGTCTTAGTAAAAGTTTGAACTCTATCGGGATGAGTACAGTTATAGCAGGAATTCGTTGATAACTACACATTGTACCAGATAAACAATCAAGCATGAAGGTGTGAACATTGATCATATAGATCACATAGCTCACAGAAGAAGAATCACCAACTTTAAACACACCTACAACTAAGATCTGTATTTTATTTAGCATCTCAATCTAATACTAACAGAAGCTAGCTTGATTCCCGTAGGGCCATATTTTCACTTCAAGTTAACACATTATTGTGATTATAATCAAATAATAAGGCTATTGTAAGAATGAAATTGTCATTACTTGTATTCCATCAAGTAAATCATGAAGTGATTCGTTCAGTGCCTCTAGCTCACCAGTGTTTTTACCTGCAAGATGTGAAAAGTAGCCTTAATTGACCATAAATCAGGCTAGGCAAGGGAAGGAAAAGGACAAAGCAGTACCAGCTTTGTTGTCAGTTTCATCAATATCCATAATACCCAAATCATCATAGTTTGCATCATCCTCATCATGAGCACTTTTATTGCCAGTAGCAAGACCTCCTGGTGGAACGAGTGCAGGAACTTCAAAGCACATAAAGTGAGCAAAGAAAGAACTCTGCATTTAGAAAAAAGAAACAAAAAACTTGATATGGGGAGTGAAAGCAACATTGACCAATTATGTTTATGAAGAGCAACATTAACCCATTATATAAAATATATTCCAGAGAGAGAAGAAAGTAGAGGAGCACCTCATCCACAAGTAGAGGGATAAATATTGTCAGCATTTTCGCATATGCATCCGAAACTGTTGAAGTGTCTGCACTATTCACATTTTGATTCGAACCCACCGAACCTTCAAGCCATACAGTTGGATTTCTTGACGCCTTTGTACTAGCACGAAGCTCATTTGCGAACTCACGAGCCTGCAAAGTATGGCATACTTAAGGAATCATTACTTCAAACTCGAACTGTTCTTCATTAAGAATATATTGTGATCCCTATACTTTTTCCATTTTCAACTCTGAAGTTTGGTCCAAGGAGAATCACAAGGCATGGTAAATAAATAGGAATATTACATCAGAACATAAAAATATTAAGAGGTACACCAATGCAGATAAAAACCAACAGAACAAGCAATGCAAACCACATCCATCTATTAGCCAAGATGGCTTACAAGATTCAATTCTCAATACATTCTCCTTTGAGCAATTTCATCTTGCATATCTCAGTTTCTCTCATTCCAACTGTGTTTTGATTGTACACAACATTTAGGAATCAACAATGATGATTTTTTTTAAGGGGAATTAGGAATCAACTAGTCTCTACTAACACAAATATCAGCCACCCATTGATGTATTACTCTCCTCATTATTCCCCTCTTACATTCACTATTTACTCCCCTCACAGAATAAGGAGAGATCTGCTACTTACTCATTAAAATCTCCACTAGTTAACAGATATGCTTACAAAACCAGCTAGAGTTTGAAGATTGATTATATTCGCAACAAACAAGGAGTTGCCGCTACGATATGTATTTTTCAACTTGAATAGGATTGTCAAGATACTCGTGAATATCTCGCAATTAAAGGTGTAGGTTAGAAACTAATATGCATATCATTATATCAATGTGGACAAGTAGTCGAGTACTTATCATTGGGATGATATTATGCCTGTAAAAATATGATTCTTTCCTATTCTAAAACATCTGTAGACATTATTTTTAAACCCTAACAACTTGAGGGAAACAATCAAGCTATACATTTAGTAATTCTTCTATTCTCCTTTTTTTTTTTAAACATCGAAAATTGCAATTTGGCATTGATTTCAATGTGTGTCTGAGTGGGAGTATATTGTTTTGCTAAATAGAGAAGGGAGTATGGTTCAGCTCTTTCTTATAAATTAACTGAAATTTCTATGAGACTCGTCGCAAGGGCATCCAGAGATACACACAAATGAAAAAAATAAAATAGACAGCCATCAATGCATAATGCAAATATGTTTTTCAATCTTACTAGTTAGGTCACTCTTAGACGATTAACCCTGCTTCACCCTTAATTTCTGCTCACATGCAGAAAAGAAGAAAACTGTTGGCAAAATGCACACTCTCAGTTCTGGACTTCTGGCTGCCCAATGTGAAGATTCTTTTGGTGTCTGGGCCAGCTAGCCAACTGTAAAGCCTATGAGCACAGAACATGCAAGAACATTGTTTGGTCCAACAAATAATGTCCTTGGTAGCTGTTTTGAGCTATGTCTCTTTTGAGTGAGAAGGCAGCTGATAATTGCTTTATCCTTTTAAGTGTGTTCATAGGTCTAAGTATTCTAGAACTTAGCTAGTTCAGTTTATTTCAGGACCTTTTCAAGAGGATTGCGGTCCAGTTTCCTTTAATTCCCTAGTGCTGAGATTTTCTTGCATCAAGTAAACTTGGTTGAAGTCCTCTAGACTAGGCCTCCACAAGCTACTTGTACGTGAAGTAATTCTTTTCTCCAAATTTGATCTCCCAGAGTCCTATTCATTTTTCCTTGCACATCCAGTTTGTATGTATACTAAAAGTTCTGAGTCTAATTATAAATCAATGTCTTTGAGTGGCTAGTGTTGTATTGATCCCTTGAAAAGAGTTGGAATTTGGATTCCCATCTTCTCATTTTCTTCTTCTACTGCTGCCACTTCATTTTTTATACAGCTTGTTATTGCTTTAGTGAACAGCCTGCACTTCAGTCTCATTTTTAGAGAAGTCTGCACCTCTTTTACAATATATCCCAGGAACTGTCTAGCTATGAACGTAGGTTACAAGTAGATTAAACTTGTCCAAAAGCAGGTTAACTAGGCAACTCTTTGATGTGGACTGAAGGTTTGAGATGAAGAAAACAGATATTCAACTAGTTTAGCAGAATCTAAGCAACCTACTCAGCAAGAAGAAGGAAATAAAAGTAGTTATTGAAAGACATGAAAAAACAATTGGATTGATATCAATAACTTTTCTGACCTCCCGGCGCAAAAGCAAATTAAGGGATGTACAATAAGCTTTTCTTAAGGAGCCCAAGCAATTCTTGTCAAGACTCTGTAAATAAAGGATAGAAAAAAAGACATAAGAAACTACTAAAATAAATAATAGAAAGTTAACAAGAAATTGTATCAGTCTGACCTTCAGATGTTGCAAAAGACGAGCATATGTCCTGCACTTGTATCTCAGATCAGCATGGTCGGGCCTCTTCAATTGTCCTCGCTGTTTAATTCATGTTATCAGCTGTCTATAGTAACTATTTACAAAAGAAAGATGACAATTGAGTAAAAAGTAGAAGTGCCAGCGGAAGAATACCTGAGAAAAATAACTCTTATCACTTATCATAAAATCCACCAAACTGGTAAAATAGTTTCTCAAGAACTCAGATGCTCTTCGAACAAACGTCGTTTTTAACTTGTCAAGCTCTGCTCGTTTCTCCTTTACCTACAAGAGATTCAAAAATATTTTCACAAGTTAAAGTGAGTTCACACTTACACACACAAATTAGAGAAACATCCACTGCCAATGAGAAATAGTTTATCTGCAAGGCAGGATTAATTGGTTTCACTTCAATTGGCAAACAAGCACATAAGATGTAATAATACAATTTACATAATTATCATCCATAAAAAGTAATAGATCATAATCCCCCAAAGAACCAACAAGAAGCTTATCAATAAGAATTAGGTGGTAAAATAAAAGAGAAAGGACGAGTTCCCCATCCATTTATAAAGCCAAGGCTCATCAAGGCCAGTCACATCACATGATACAACAAGTACCATGTATTTGCAATAATTCAACCATTTTTTATTTCCCCAATCACCTGAGAAACAACAGTTATCCAAGATCTGATCAGGCAAAAATTGTGCTATGCTTCAAATATGTATACTTACCTATACTAAAATTTTCTACCCTACATGATGAAGCACAGCACTGATGAAGAAATAACTAAAAGAATCAGAAAGAAAGAAATGATCAACTGGACATACAGCTCTCATGTTTGCATAGCTAGGATCCAAATTAGGAGCTTCAAGACCACGTAAAGCATTAGTTAACCACTCGCATGCCTCAATGTTTTGAAGCATTCTTGCCTCATCAAATGAACCGCCTGTTAAAGATGCTGCATACTACAAAACAAGAATGATCAAGTAAAAACATTAGTTTATTTCTGAGTGTCCATTAACAAGCTCGGATACAGACAGATAGAGAGAGAGACCTCAGAGGGTATACGCAATCTCTCAAGAAGCTTATCAAGTTCCTCAATCAATGCTTTGTTGTTAACTGACTGCATTTCCAGCTTGTTGTTGCGGCTCTCTATCTGCATAGAGAAAGGATTAGCAGTGCACTAGCAAAGGAGATGCATTCAAATAATAGGCTGTCAAAATTCTAATGCAATTCAATATTCGAATTGTGCATATGTAATGTAGCAAACTCAGTCTTACACCAACTATAACCATGCAAATATAGAACTATCTTCCTTTTTCCTGGAAGCATATATACAGACAGATCAGACTTCTAGATAACCAAATTTGGTTCATGTCAGGAAAGAAATGATATTATCTAGGTTTATCCATTGGTCATTGCAGTGGAAAGAAAAACTACATATCAGATAGATGCTCCAACGACTAGGACACAAAACTAATTTTCACATTCAAGATATTCACAAGTAAAGAGCAGGCATAGGCAGATCACTTTATAATAGAATACACATACAAAACCAGTGGACTGAGTAAGGCAAAACTTATCTCCTTACTGCTAATACTAGATAATAAACTACAAAAGTGAAATGCCGAGATTCCTACCGATTCAATGTCTTCTCTCATGTGTCTTAGCTTTAAGTTGAAGATGCCCAACCATTCATCCATATCTTCAACACAGCTGGTGGCTGCTTCAAGCCCTTGCAAGACCTGCAGGACAATTATTTCAAAGGCAAAAACATTCTCCCCTAATCTGAGAAGGCAATAATGTATATCTACGAATATTTTTTTTTTTTGATGACGAAACCGCAGCCGCTACCTTTGGGTGCGCACAGGGTAAAACCCCCACTCCTATGCAGAAGTTCTATCTACGAATATACATATAGAAAATTGGAGGATTTGGAAGAAAAGCTGAATATGAGGGGACAGACAAAGTTTGGTGTTAACTACAATTGGCACAAAAAAAGTTTAACAATGCAAGAGCTGCATAGCCTATTCAAGTAGAAGGCTATTGGTTGTTCCAAAAACAACATCAGCAGCAGATCATCGAAAAAAAATATAACCAAAAGCTCCTCTAACACAGGTATCAAAATAATAGGAACTTTTTACAAAAATATTGACCAGTCACCTCATCAATTAATGGCTCATTCTCCAAAATGGCATGCACATTTGCAGCTTCCAGAGCTTGAACCTCTCGCTTTAACCGCTCTGAGAATGCCTCAGCTTCACCAATTCCCATTACATAACTGTAGGAAGTTGGAAAAACACAATCAGGACAAGGAACCAAAATGTTACCCAGATATATCAGGGACTTGGAAACGAAGAACAACTACAACTAAACTAACTAGTAAACCTCGAACTAGAGAACAACTAACAAGGGGAAAAAAAGGTAAGGTCTATCACTGCTGCTATCTACTGCTTGGTGTTCTCCAACACAGATAACCAGCACGGGTTCTCAATGACTTGTCAGTGTCTTCAGTCCCAGTTTAGGGATCAAACTTGGCATTAACTAATTATATGTACTAGTATATTTTTACGTAATATCTGGATTTGGTTTTAAGTTTTTTCTTCTTTTTAGGGGCGGGGGGGGGGGGGGGGAGAGACAAAGAAATTTGTATTTTCTTTGAGTTGCACACTTCAATTGAAGGGGCATACCCTTAGCTTCTACATTATTGCTTAAGCCTCCAACAAACCTTCTTTTTATGCTTTTCACTCTCTAAAACACTTCTTATACCGAGTCCGCATGAAATAGGCCATTCTTACAGTTGTTAACAGTCCTAAAAGCACCAAATCATTACTGTAGGAGACATTTAGCCATTATTATGCAATTGCTCTCACAATTGTGCCAAGGGATGGTTTGTTGCAGACATAAGCAGCTTACATTTCGAACCGAAGATGAGATAATCAAATGTCAAAACAAGAGAGAAAAAGAGGTCACATACGTGCCTAAAAGAGCCTCCATGTCTTCTTCCTCCGCTTGAGACACAAGTTCCCTTTCAACAGTTACTTTCATCTCACGTTCTTCCACAGCAGCACTGACAGGCCCATCTTGGAGATTAGTATGTTGTTTGGTAAATGTTGGAGTATTTTCCTACAAATAGATTTATATAGATTAGAATTGCATAAAGCACCAAATTTCATTTTAGTTCCTATGCGGTTGGATGCTGGGGGATCTATATTCATAAACCCTCCAAAGAAACATATAAAAGCAACTAGTTGCAAAAGAATATGTATTCCAATTTAACGAAAGCACGTGTTCACTTCGGATGTAAGCAGTGTGTATAAAGTCTTCTCGAAGGGCCTTTTTTCTCTGAAAAGTTATGCTCTTCCAAGGTTTTTCTAGTTTTGGTGCAACCATGAGGTCCCTTTCATAACAGATGATTGGTATCTTCTGTAGAGAACCAAAGTTTTGTGTAGGTTCTCTACTTTTTGTTATGTGTGAGTATTCCCATATTAATTAAAAGGAATTTGGTACACAGCTTGTGTTTGGAAGTATTTCCATATTAATAAAATTATTGTTTGTCCATACATAAAAAATAGACCATATCCTTTTCAAAGACAATTTAACTAAAGAAAAGAGGAGATGTAGGTGAACAATTTAATTCTGATGACTTTTTGCATTATCATGATGATGATGCAAGCTCAAGGGCAGGAAAATTCATCTTGAATAAGAAACAGAATGAAGCAACACTTTATAGAGACGCGGCCTACAGATGTGCTGTTATGAAGTTCAAAGCAAGTTGCAGAACTATTATATGTACCTTTGCCCAAAGAGCCATCTCCACCACATCAATGCCAACAACCTTGGGGAGACGACCCAAAACATCTTTACAGATGTTCAAAATGCAAAGCAATACACGGTTCCTACAACAATCAAGGAAAAAGTTCATCGACAAAAGGGTAAAAATCATGTTGGCATAAGAATTCAGATAAATAGGCAAAAAAAATTGAAACAAACCTATCATCAACATTACGCATTGTCCACTGAGGAGGAGCGACACTTTGACTTCTGAGATTATCAAATCCCTTCATGAAAAAATCCTTCAGAATAAGTTCCAAATATCTCTATTATAGGAGTAAGGACAATACAGTACTTCAGTAGAATTACCAGCATAAATGTACAACCACTTGGATCATTAGTTACAACCTCCACCTTCGATAGATGCTTAAGCTTGTATAATTTTGCAGGCTATATGTGAGAGCAGAACAGAATTATTAGCGAAAACATGACATTTCGACCCGGATTTGCTTTAATTGAAACTTGCTAGTCTAATATGTTGATTTTGGGAGATCCAATTTGGTTCTTTTGGAATGTTTTAAAATGTGAATGCACTTGGTAAGGTGCTCAAACAATGTTCAGAAAGCAAATTGCTCAGGGTATCAAGTAGCTACTTCTCAAAATTTCTTGTAACTAATTATATATGTTTACAGTAAAGAAAAAGATGGAAGAACAGGAGTAAAACGAGGTGGAAGGGAAAATTTAGCTAATCATCTGCTACAAATTAGGGTGACTATTCTTTACAAGACTGAGTTACCCCCTTCCCCAATTAGTAGTAACTTCAAAGTCCAAAGATAAAACAAGGAACTGATTGCCTGAAAGTAAACATCAGGAGTAATGTTCAACCTTGGCTACCACCAAGCATCTTGGTTATGCTTCAGTTTTGCCTTCCATAAGATTGGTTATGTCTAGGACAATTCAGCAACATAAATACTTCTGACCAGTATTATATATCATTGTAGCTTCATCATGCACATTATAAAGGTTGAGTACAGAAACTGTCATGTTAGATTATGAGCATTTTCATAACAATGAAGTCATAGCTTCATTTTTGTCCTTTTGATAACCCATAATGAAGTCAGAGGTTCGTATTCACGTGGGTGGACAACTACACTATTATCTGGTTAAAGTTCTAAGATTAGTGTCTGACCAGTAGGAAAAAAATTAGTAAAAGAGAATAAATCAGAAGTATTTACCTCAAGAACTCCTCCAGTGGAATATTTTAACACATGGAGAAAAGCTTTAGTTCGTTGACCTTTTGCTTTTGCTGCACAAACCATGCATCATGATAGAGGGAACAACCAGAATGACCAACTCTGAGCCAATTTAAAAAGAAAAGGAAAAACTGAAAGTACATACAATCGCATTCCATTTTGTGAGGTGAACATTATTTGTTAAAATGGCACAATCATTAGAGGACTTCACTAACAATATTTACGTCAAAAATCTTGGATAAAGGAAGAGCTTCTCACTCAATTAGACCGTTACTCAAGAACTTTAAGGTGTTTGTCAAAATAAGCTCATCTTTCATGAACAATCTCTTACCCTAAAGAGTAATTAAATTAAATAAAACTTTACACTTAATTCCCTTAGTTGGGAAGTGATCATTTCTTTCAAATTGTTTGGAATGGCCGGACAGAATGTGAAAGAGATACAATTCTCCTTTCGTACAACTCCTGAAGATATTTGGGTATCCAATGGCCTTTTCTTCCTTCTATTTTTCCTTTCTTGGGATTCCACTGCACTGATTATTCCACTTTCTGTACCCATCAAATATAGTGTAAGGTTTTCACCCTTCTTTTGGACAATGTGGTACCTACCAACCAGTACTCTGGCCCACAGTAAAAATCCATGGCATGTTTCCATTTATTGATAATAAATTTACTAACGACTCATTTTTCCCTTAATCCTTCTTGTTTTTCAGAAGGTGGTGTTGGGGCCAACTTTTCTGAGAATTAGTTCGGATTCATGCTGGGGCAATCTATTACAGAAGTAATCCACCTTGTGAGGAGACTGGTGGGGCAGTATAAAGCGAGGAAGAGGGACTTATATATTGTGTTCATTGATCTAGAGAATGCTTATGACAAAGTCCTAAGGAGATTCTATGGAGATCTTGGAGGCTAGAGGTGTACATGTAGCTTATACTAGGGCAACCAAGGACATGTAAGATGGAACCAAGACCAAGGTGAGGCAATGGGGAGGAGACGAGGAGACTCAAAGGCCAAAGCACTTCCCATTCATGATGGAGTTGCATCAGGAATTGTCTTTTAGCCCGTTTCTATTGGCCTTGGTGATGGATGACTTGATGTGGCACATCCAAGGTGTCATGGTGTATGTAATTTGCGAATGAAACCGTACTGATTGACAAGACTCGAGGAGTTAATGCAAGGATGGAGGTTTAGATAAACCCTCGAGTCAAAAGGGTTCAAGCAGAGAAGGACCTAAACTAAATACTGTTAAAGAATGACAAAAGTCTCACATCGGTGGTTAATGAGATGGGTGGACTCCTTATAAGGTTTGGGCAATCCTCCTCCCTTTGAGCTACCTTTTGGGGTGTGAGTTAGGCCTAAGACCTAAAAGTCACACATCGGTGATTAATTAGATGGGTGAACTCCTTATAAGGTTTGGGCAATCCTCCTCCCTTTGAGTTAGCTTTTGGGGTGATAGTTAGGCCTAAGACCTAATTTCACAAATAATTTGAGTGTAGGTCAGTCAAGAACTTTCATGTTCTAAAGAAAGTTCCATAAATAAGGATGTTAAGGTAGCTGTGTGTACATACTAGAAGAGATATGATTAAAAATGAAGATATCTAGCACCAACTATAAGCTCATATTGGCATCATTAGTTAGCTTACTCTTACCAGAATGGCATGTTACTTCCATTAAATGGCGCTTTGTACTCAGACTTCGCTCAATTCTTTTTGGCCAGACAAATTAGTACAACAATAGTTGATCCTTTCCTTTTTCATTAATATGGTAAACTCTCCAACCAAAAGCCAAATAGTTGCTTTTCCCACAAGAAATGAGCTCAAGAAGGTCTCCTTATTTTTATTTCATCTTTTTTTTTTCTAACATGGTAAAAGACCTACCTTCCAAATCCTCCTACCCAAGTGCCAAAAAGGGGACTTTGCTCTCTTTGTAGCTAGAAATCCTAACCTCACAGATTTCTCCTTTTTCTTTTTTGTTCTTACTTCTCCTCCCCCACAAGTCCCCATAGGAACTACACATTCCTTTCAACGTTCCTCCCTCGTTAATCCGCAATTCAAACACGAAAGCACATCCCTTTTTCTTTTTCTTTTTCAATTAAAAACGAACAACCCCAAAACCGCCTAGCATGAGTCAAAAGTGTCATTTCAGACTTTTGTTTCCTCATTAACTCAAACTCCGCAACTCATGATTACTCTTCCCCTTCCTCTAAAACAATTTACCATCACAACAAGTCTAACTTCCCTAAGCTACCTAATGCCTTCACGCACACAGTACCTTCTCTATATTGTTCCAATTTTATCATACATCCCTAAACACGCCTAAGCTAGCTAAACTCTTACTAAACTCATTTCCAAACTCAAATCATTCATCAAATTAAAACAGATCACGCAGCATATAAACAACACAATCACTCAACTTAACTTTCCTCTACATTTCATCAAATACTAAAAATAAACTATCTACTCAAAACTAAATCTACATAGGTTACATACTTGAAATGGCGATAACTCTTGGTTTAGCAGTATGACTACGACCCAGTTTTCCAGTTTTCGCCCAGATCCCACGACTCTTAGCAACTCTGATTGACATCACGATCTTCTGCTTAGTACTTTCTAACGCTGCTTCACAAGCTCTCCTCAACTCTTCATCATCCGCACTCGATTTCGCCATTTTTGCTCTTCTCTGAAGCTCAATTTTCAGATTTCCTATTTTACTTGTAACGACAGTTTTACAGCTTTGAAAAGTTGCAGACTCCCTTTTTCTAAGGAAAAAATGTAATAATATAATAGTCCAAACCTTTTCTTATTCAACTTCTTTTAATTTTATTTATTGGAAAAAAAAAGTCGGGTTGAGTCAAATTTAACGGATTTTTTAAAGCGAAACTTACATAAATATATTATAATAAAAAAATATTTACCATTTATAGCAATAACATTTTTTTTCACTTGATCACTTTTAATTTTATTTATAATACAAGTTTAATACATATTACAAAGAACAATTTACTATTCACATATAATACAAGTTTTAATAATGGATAATGCATTTATCACACATTTTAATACACTTATAATACAATTTGACAATTTTTTACCAAACAATCATAAAATGTTTCAAAAATAATTATAATTCAAATATATTGCATACATAATTCACTTTTAATACATATTACAGATTTATCGCAGTATTACTATAAATGATAATAAACAAAAAGTATCGTTAAAATCAGTAATTATTTTTAAAAATGTATTAATTCATGTAATTTTTCCTTTTTAAAATGTTATAGTGTACGAGTTAGATTGTGGGCATTTTATTTGGCAAAATGATAGAAATTTCACATTTAAGTTTTTTTAATATCATTATCCCTATTAGTTTTATAAATCTACAAAATACCTCATTTTTATGATCCGATTAATGTATCCCGCGCATTAGATTAGTGTATCAGGTATAAAATGTACATCATATTAGTGTATCATATTTACTTAACAATTAATATATCACGCATTAGCGCTTTTATTATTGTATCAATTTACGAGATTTCTGTAATTATAAACTTATAAGTGACAAATGACAATTTACTCAAATGTATGTGAAATCTATCATTTGCCTCAATTTAATTGTTTATTTAAATTATGAGTATTGGATAATATATATATTTTTTTTTTATAATATCTAACATTATGAATCGTTAATTACTATTAGGACGGAGAAAATTTGGAACTAAAACAATATCTTATTTTTTTGAAAAAATGATTTAGTTGAATTTAGATTGGTTAAAGATATTATTGAATATAAATTATAAAGCGATATATCAAAAAGAAAAAATGGACTTGGATCAAGATGAGTATAGTCCAATCCACCTAATTGCAAAAAATTGTCTAATTTGATTAATTAATAAGAAATTATTTTGTTATATCATAAAATAAAATTATAGTGTACAATTTTTTATAGGTAATTAATTATCCAATGTTTTCTTTTTTTTTTCTTTTATTGTTGGTACTTGGTAATGTTAATTGACATTATTTAACTACTTGCGATATGTAGATGTAATTAAATGTGTTAATATGCAAATTAAATCTATAAACAAACATTTTCTATAAAAATATTTTTCCATTACATAAAAAGACATATTTAATAAGAGTATTTTAGTTTTTTTTGTTAATATTAATGGCTATTTATATTCTTTCATAGTAACCTATATGCTTTAGTTGTGAAATCCAATCTATATATTCATTTGTTATTTCGTGGGATTCTGTTTTATATTTAATTTTTTTATTAAAGAGTATCACCTATCTATTTTGTTTTCACTCATTTTCTCATATTTTTTAAATTTCGTATCTAATTAAACTACATCACATATATTGAAACAGAAGAAATATAAGCCAAAAGTTTATCGTATCAAGGTGATAGTGTTGTGACGTAAGTTGTGCGAACTCTTCATGTTGAATTTCTACATAAACCTTAAATTGATATTTATGCTTCAAGTTCAACACCCATACACTTCTAAATGCTTCACGGAAGAAAAATTCTATAACGGAGAAAGAAAGCAATAACGAAAAGTTGAAGATATTGCAAAGAAAGTCCTCATAGAAAAACAATGTTATAGTTAGAGATAACGTCTCAACATATCAACATAAAATTGTTCATTGTTTAATATTACATATGCACTAAATTTACACTCATTTTTCTGCTACTATTTTTTCTTCTTGATCAACAATTTTCAGCATTTTCTCGATTATTTTCACTTGCAACTTCTAACTCTCTTATCTTGTCATGTTGAATCGTGCAATTTCTGTAATTCAATTTCTGGTTGTGAACTTCCGTAAGTTGATTCTTAAATAGTATTAAGAAATGACCCTTTAAATTTTAACTCTGAAATTGATTTCTACCTTAAAGTGATGAATGACTTTGCATATCATAACTTATCAAATTCTTCCATTATGAAATTTATGATTACGATTAAAAGCAATATCAATGTACTCATTTATTAACTGTAGAGGGACAAAATGATAATTCAACTCTGCAGTTTGAATCTTCCCACTTATAATAATATATGATATGATATGGCCAAACGAAAACCAATGTTCACACATTGTCTTCAACTCAAACTATATGTAGTTAAGAATCTAGACTAAATTCATATCAAGTGTAGCAAAAGAATATTAGATGCTGTAGTAATCAAACCCTCTAGCATAAAATTGTAGATCAGCTCATGAGAAAAGGAATGTGCATCTTTTCTTGCCTCTAATTGAGAGTGCTCACATGCCTAGTGTTGGTGGAATGTCAATTAGGAAGTTCTGATGCTTTCGCCACTCCCTCGGATCTATAATGAGCTATGGTATGATTCGCCTGCTGTAGAGGAAGCAGTAAATCGTTGTCAATGCAATCGTACCTGCAAAAACAAAAAATCCAGGAATGAAGCCTCACTTGGTAGACACATTAGCAATATCCAGATCAGTCAGTTTCTACAGAACATAAGTAAAGATCACTGTTTTTGCCTTTCTTGTGATTCTAACCAAAGGGCATTATGGTTGATACTCGTTTAGAAAAGAATGAGTTTCGTTTCCCTTGAAACTGAATTGTTATATAAAGGACCTTCTGTAGATGACTTCTTTAACATATCAATGTACTTGAAGAACCTAACGCAAATATAAATAATGCATAGCTAGTTTATTAGATGTGATGCACACTTACAACTCTTTGCCGAGGTTGTCTGTTAGTACGGAGAGAGTGATGATCTTCGTTCTAGTCTCCAAAAGTTTATCTTCAGGATATTTAGCAAATGGTTCTTCCAAGAACATCGAAAGTCTCTCAACGTTTATTTCAAGTTGCTGCTGCAGGTTTTCAAAAAGGTTCTTCTTTATTTCCCTATCTTTTTGTGTCATTTCATCCTTGAACAGCGTCTGATCAAAAACGTAAAATGAAACTGGATAGGAACAGGAGAGAATTCGCCTCAATTCAAGGAGTCTATTACATCCATTTTCTACCCAGCTGAAGTCCTTTGATTGCAATTCCCGTGCTTCGAGTTTCAACACTTCAAACTTTAGTTTTTGCTTCAGGTTTGCTTCAGCCTCCAACGAATCACGATGAACCATATAGCGCTCATAATAATGAGTATAGCGCAAGAGATCATTTCTGACAGTCGTCGACTTATCCTCTTCCCCTTCCTTATAAATGCCACAAGTGTGACCTCGAATGCTACTCCATGTGTGGTCTAAACCAGTAGCTCCACCGCACAACCAACTACAAAGTACAAAATAAAATGCATACACAAATATAAGTGATGGAGAAAGAGAAAGTACTGGGATAATTTGGCTTGGCCAACATGCTTTCAATAAATTAACCAATACGAGCAAGGAAAAAAAAGGAGAAACTACTATGCCATACTTTGAGCTTGTAGGTAAGAAAAAGGAGAAATGTGTATTTAACTGTTACCCTACACTCAAAGAATAACTAGCTACATCTCTAGCAAGGGATGGATAACCTTAGGATCTTAACTTCTAACAACCTTGAAAATGCTCTTTTTCTCTTTCTCTTCCCGCTCTTAACAATTGAGGTTATGCTTCCTTTTCGTTTGCCCGCTTATACTACAACCACAAATATTGCTACTTCTCTTTGTCCTTCTAATTCTTGGTCAAGTTTTCATTCTTGGAATAAGGACGGATTATCCGTTTTATCTGTTCAACTCTCTTAGCATTTGCTCTCCTTTCCCCCTCTTTCTTTATTTACAGTTTCCTGCTTTAAAAGTCATCAATCTCTACTCCTTGGAAGTCCTTGTTTGCATCATATGCAATTCATGCATCACAAGACTAATCACCCCCCCCCCCCACCCCAAAAAAACTCCCGGGAGACCAAAAAAAGAGAAGGAACAGAATATATAGTTAAAAGACTTCAATAGAAAAATATATATATAAATGAAAATGGTATAGCAAATAAATGGAATAAGAATAGAACATATAAATTAGAAAATTTGAAGAAAATAAAGACTGCAGACATGGACAAAGTCTCACCAAAACGGCTGTCCACATCTACATCTTACAAGGTTGCATCCCCCATTCTTCTCCACGGCATTGTGACAGTTTGGGCAATGTTTGGCATTTTCACTTATCCACGTTACTGTCTTCCCATCGTTCTTGCACTTCTTCATCCAAAGTTTCCACATCAGACATGAACAAGGTGAGTGCGCTTCTGATAAACAATTAAAACAGAACTGTACACCACATGCACATTCAACCTCACAGCAGTAATCATCATCCTCAATACGAATTGCATTTCCACAATGAGGAACACTAGGGCACCATTTAACCCTCTTGTTATCATCAATATATGACTCTAACAGAAAACGATCAAATTTCTCTGCTAAAGCAGGATCTCTTGCAGTGACGAGATCCCTAATCTTTCCTTCATCACAGATCACATTGCACTTTTGGGCCATGCAAGTTACTTGCTTACTCTGACCCTCATTTATTTTTACAATGAAATGAGTTGTCCAACCTGCATAGAACAATTATTGGCAACCTTAAGCCTACACCATCGTTTGTTCGAGTGACCAGAAAAGAGAAAGCACCAACAATAAATGCAATAAGTGAATCTAGATCATCAACTTTTCAAGCTGCACTAATCACTTTGACATTAAAGAAAATTAACAAAGACATAGGTTTGCTACAGAAAAAGATTCTAAATGCTATTGATGCCATTAAAGATGTACGGAATCATCAGTATTTCAAAGTTAGGTAGTTACGAAAAGGATCCCAACAGCTTTCCCACTTATGTGAGGCATACAACAGAGACTTCAACTGTTGGGACAACAAACTCCAGATCATGTGTGTCAAAAGTGACATGTCACTAGTATAATGATTAAATGGGGACAAGAGATAAGAGAAACATTGTACTCGTACAGAGATAGAGGCTCAGGGAAGGGATGGGAGATGCTCACATTCATTGCAAAATATATGGTTGCAGTCCATTACAGTGGTCTTCTCAACAGGGGCATCTTCGAAGCAAATTTGACACGTCACTTCAGATGTCGACAGAGTGGAAGTATGTTCATCTTTCCCTTCCAGTGTCACACCCGCTTCAGCATATAACATTTCTATCCCTCTCTCAACAAGAACCGCAAAGACCTTGTCAACTTCCCATCGGTAATGAATAAGCAAGCTTCGAGCATGATGTTCCTTCAGAGATAGCAAGTCCATCACTCTTTGCAAGTCTTCTTTCTGCAAGTTAAATACCAAGTTTCTCATGTCAGTTAACATATATCCATATGAAAAAGTCAAAATTTTGGGAAAAGTTGCTCACCTGTGCAGCTAAAAGAGTCTCTTTCCTGATTACCTACAAAACCCAACAGTAGGCATGAAGAATTGAAGAAATTCATAAATCATAAAAATGAAAATAGCAGACAACTTCACAATTCAAGGTGATTTTTTCCTTCCTATACGTTCCTGATAAGTAATTATATATCCTGTACTGTGCCTCATGCACTCACTTCGCACAGGGTATTCATTGCTTCACAGGACTTAGAAAATGATTGTATGTGGCAGAAACTCAAAAAGTTAGGCTGCTAGCCAGAAGCTAATCTCATTTAAAGAATTTCTAGCATAATATCAAAATATTTAAAATCATTAAAACTCTTTTTTGTTAAAGAAAACACCATCCAGTATACAACAACATACCCATCATAGTCCCGTAAAGTGAGGTCTAGGGAGGGTACTTGTACACCGCCCTTACCTTTACCTTAAGAGGTAGAGAGGCTGCTTCCTACAGACCCTCAGCAAGAAAAAACAGTCCAAAACAAACAACGGAAGTGAAAGTATAACAAAATATACTTACGAGAAACAACAGAAATCGAAGGCAAGAAACTACATTAGCAATACTACGACTCCTAGTATGAACGGATAGCGAGACAAACCACTACACCATCCAGTGTCTTCCCCAATATTTAATCACTGAACATGCATAAAATCTACTAGTACCAATCTTTCAACTGAAACAGTATTAAACAGTCATTCTAGAGTTCTAATGTACTAGAAAACTGAACATTTCTGATACGAAGCATGTATTTTGTGTATGAAAGAACTACAACCAAAACCAGAACAAAATATGAAGGAAAACCTAATCAAGTCTCAAAAGGGACACCTTTTTTTTCGAAAACAATAAAATTAAGCATTTGCATGAAAAGGGTCACAAGGGGTGTATCGAAGATTTAAACTTTATATGTTAATTTCTCGAAATCCTTTATCGGGTTTCGAAAAATAAAGCTATTGAATTCGTTTAAACCCGTAAATTCTACTTTTATCATACTACCTTGCATGAAGGACCCTTTCCAGAGATTCCGTTTCTCTCTTGTTCAATTTCCGTAAACCCATCAAGAAATTCACCATCATCATCGTCTTCATCGTCATTATTGCACTGTTGATTGTCCCATTCATCATCATCGCTGCTCCCATAGCTATAATCCTCCATAATTTTTCACATACACTAAAACCCCCACAGAGAAAAATCGAAAAAACCGAAAAAGTTTGCAATTTTACGCTTTGATGATCCCTAGGTTTGTTGATTCTTGAAATTCCTTCGTGGGGAAGGAAGATTTTTGGATTTTCTTGGAGAGTTTTGATCGGAGTGAAATTCTGTCAAAATATTGGTTCACTATACTGTGCTACTCCTATGCACCTTGGTCAATAATAGTCTCACCCTCTTTTTGGACTCTTTTCGACGGTCGAGATTTTACGTTTCGAATTTGAGCTTTAAAGAAAATTATAATTGAGATATCGATATTTAAAATAAGTTTATAACGTGTGAAACTAGATTAATCAAATTTCGAGTTTTAGCTTTGGAGAAAGGTATGATGAAGGCGTTATTCTAACAAAAGTTTACAATATGTGAATTTGGACTAAACGAATTTCGAGTTTGAGCCATGAGAGAAAATTATGATGGACGCACGCACCTATCAAAAATAAGTTTGTAACGTGAGAATTCTGATCGAACACGTTTTAATTTTGAGCGTTCGAAAAAGTTAGATTGGGAGTGTATTCTTATAGATGGGCGTTGTAATGCACAAATTTAAATTAGTCTAGTTTCAAATTTTAAGTTCGAGCTTTTAAAAAAAAAGTATGATGCACGAAATTAAATTAGTATAATTTCAACACGAATATAAAATAATATTTAATATTGTATGAGAAATTAAATTGTTTAATCAAGTTTCATTTGGTGTATTATGTTGTTAGGCTAAATTAGGTCAAATATTTTTAGTATGGTATAATATATCTCAATTTTTAACAATATATACCTTGAGCCAAGTTTCATGTTATCTAATATTATTATTTAAAGATTAATTATGTGTCATTCACCTCAATAAGTATTTAGGATCACCAAACTTAAGATTATTGACTTTTTTTTTTGTAAATTTATATCGTTGAAATTACGATTTATGAATATAACTATACGAGATAGCAAATTCGCCCGTAGATGAGCAAAGACTAGTGTTGGGCCTTATGCCTCACTCCATCATCTCCACACTAAGTTGGGCCTTATGTCAAACAGGCTCTAAGTATATAGTCGTATTGTGTAAATTAAAATACTAAAAATTTAAATAATCTTGAAATTTATTTTTGTTGCACAAAAAAGCAATTCAATAATTCTCTAGAAGAAAAAAATTGTTATTATACTTTATGAATTACGTCACAAGTAAAATCTATTTTAAAACGCTATAAATAAACTAGAATCTATAATAAATCTGTAAATAAATTAAATTAAATCTACTTAAACACAAACTAAATGTACTTTACATGAGAACTGATAGCACAATTACAAGTCAAATTTATTTTATTGAAAAATATAAACATTTAAATTTATTCAATAAAAGTTAATATATTATGTACGTATAATTTATTATATTATTTTTTAAACATCTAAATTAAATAATTATAAAAATTTAAAATTGAATCTAAAAAATATAAATTATTAAATTATTATATTTAACTTTTTAAATTCGAAATAAAAAACACAATAATTTTACTTGTTGGACAAAGAGAGAGAATAATGTTTGGTCAAATATCATTTGGACTAGTCATGTGAGCAATGTGCCTATTGTATTTGCACATGAAGATAATGTGTATAAAATTCATCCTTGCTCACCAAGGATTTAATATTTGATGGAAGTTTCTTCCCAAATTTATAAATATATTTAAAATTCTACCTTATTTGATATTTATGATTTTTAACTTAAAAATTATATATATATTTTATCTGTTCATTTTTTATTTGTTATATTGTGTTTTTTAAAAGTTAATTTGATTATTTTTTAAAGTTAGATTAGATTATGTTAATTTGATATTTTTTCTATTAAAACTAGATATTCAAAAACTATACGAAAAATACTATAAATTGCAGTTTTTTGCATAGCAATATGATGAGAATATATATCGCAAAATGTTGATCAAAATTCTTATAGTTTGACTCTAAAAAAGAAAACCATGACAATTAATTATGGACGAAGGGAGTACTTGATTCAAACGCACATAAAATTAAATAACTAAACGTTTTATTCAATATTTTACGTAACAATTTAGATTTCATGAATTCTTATAATATGATCGAAATCTATAGAGTACGGACCTTAAATAAAAAACACAATCAAATTATGAATCGAATCAAAGAACGCATGAACCCGCATGCCTTGTCCTTGTCCCTTAACGGCCCGTTTGGCTAATGTGAAGTCTAAGGCGCATAGGCTCTTGTACGCGTCCATGCGCCTTGATCACTTATATTGATAATTTTACTCTAAATTTGTATAAAATTAAACATATACGGTACATGATAATTTGCGTGCTCGATTTATTGGATTATAAATAGAGAGTTTGTATTTCATTTGAAAACTACACAAATTCAAATTCAAACATCAATGGCGGAGAAGGATAGAAGACGCAAATCCATGGAATCGAGAAGGAGAAAGAGAACCACTAGCGAAGAACATTCATATGCTGCTGCTGCTTCTTCTCCATGGGACATTGTGGCTCCTTCTCCAGTTCCAATTAGGGCATCGGTAAGTTCTTCAACTTCTAAGTATCCTGCAAAAAATCACAATTTTAGTGCTAAAAGTAATTTTATATCTGAAATAGGTAGTAGAATTGATTATTCACGAACTAGAAAAAAAATTGTCGGTAAAAACTGGGAGGATCATCAGCTTTTGAGATCTGGAGCTGTTAGAGGTAACAAGGTGGAGACGGGATTTGATGATGATGAAGAGGAACGGAAGGTGATTCTTCATGTTTGTGATGTAAAGCTGCCTCCTTTTTTGGATGGGAGAGTTTTCACTGAGCAAGCTGAGCTGATATTGCCAATTAAGGATGCAATGTCTGATATGGCAGTAATTTCACGAAAAGGGTCAGCTCTTGTTCGGGAATACACGAAAAACAAAAGAGGGATAAGTCTAGGCAAAGATTTTGGGAGCTAGCTGGGTCGAAACTCGGAGATATTCTAGGTGTGGAGAAGGGTGTTGATGAGACTGATGCAGATACTGTTGTAGTGGGTGAGGATGGTGAGGTTGATTTTAAGGGAAAAGCCAGATTCTCGCAGCATTATCTGTCGGTGATTTTACAAAATCGAAAACAATTTCACAGCAACGACAGAATTTGCCCATATTCTCTGTGCGAGATGAGTTATTGCAAGTAGTTCGAGAAAATCAGGTGGTGGTTATTATAGGAGAAACTGTTTCTGGAAAAACAACACAGCTAACTCAGTACTTGTATGAATATGGTTATACAGTTAATGGAATCATAGGTTGCACCCAACCTAGATGTGTGGCAGCGACGAGTGTTGCCAAAAGAGTTAGTGAGGAAATGGAAAGTGAGCTCGGGGATAAAGTTGGATATGCTATTCGTTTCGAAGATGCCACTGGGCCAAGTACTGTTATCAAGTACATGACTGATGGTGTGCTCTAAGGGAAACTCTTAAGGATCCTGATCTTGAGAAATATAGTATGATTTTGATGGATGAAGCCCATGAGAGATCACTTGACACTGATGTCCTTTTTGGCATTCTGAAGAAAGTTGTAGCTAGGCGACGTGATTTTAAGCTTATTGTCACTTCTGCCACTCTCAATGGCGAGAAGTTCTCAACTTCTTTGGGGGTGTACCAATATTTAACATACCTGGAAGGACTTTTCGAGTTCAAATATGTCATAGTAAAACCCCGTGTGAAGACTATGTTGAAGCTGCAGTTAAGCAAGCCATGACCATCCATATTGCTGGTGCACCTGGTGATATACTCATCTTCTTAACTGGTCAGGATGAGATTGAAGCAACCTGTTATGCACTTTCAGAGCGGATGGAACAACTTATCTCATCAACAAAGCAACCAGTATCCAAGCTGTTAATTCTTCCTATATACTCTCAACTGCCTGCTGATCTGCAAGCAAAAATTTTCCATAAGGCTGAAGATGGGGCTCGCAAATGCATTGTTGCTACTAATATCGCTGAGACGTCCTTGACCATCGATGGAATTTTCTATGTCATTGATACAGGCTATGGTAAAATGAAGGTGTACAATCCGGGTATGGATGCTCTGCAAGTGTTCCCCATTAGTCGAGCTTCTGCAGACCAACGTGCTGGTCGAGCTGGTAGAACTGGTCCAGGGACTTGTTACCGACTTTATACAGAGAATGCTTATGAGAATGAAATGCTGCAAAGCCCCGTGCCAGAGATTCAACGGACAAATCTTGGGAATGTGGTTTTGCTGCTCAAGTCTCTCAAAATTCAGAACTTGTTGGATTTTGATTTTATGGATCCACCTCCTCAAGATACATCCTTAACTCCATGTATCAGTTGTGGTTACTAGGTGCACTGAATGATGTTGGTGATTTAACGGACCTTGGACGAAAAGTGGTGAAGTTCCCGTTGGACCCTCCCCTTGCCAATTGCTCCTGATGGGGGAACAACTAGAATGCTTAAATGAGGTTCTGACAATTGTTTCTATGCTTTCAGTGCCTTCAGTTTTCTTTCGACCTAAGGATAGGGAAGCGGAAAGTGATGCTGCTAGGGAAAAGTTTTTTGTGCCAGAATCTGATCACCTTACATTGCTTAATGTTTACCAGCAATGGAAAGCTAATGAATACAGAGGAGACTGGTGTAATGACCTTTTGTTACAGGTCAAAGGTCTGTACAAGGCTAGGGAGATAAGATCCCAATTGCTGGACATCCTCAAGACGCTCAAAATTCCACTCACATACTGTGGTCCTGATTGGGATGTTGTGCGGAAAACAATCTGTTCCACATACTTCCATAATGCAGCTATGCTGAAGGGGATTGGGGAATATGTTAATTGCAGGAATAGAATGCCCTGTAACCTGCATCCCACAAGTGCTCTCTATGGATTGGGTTACACTCCTGATTACGTGGTTTATCATGAGGCGATCTTGACGACAAAGGAGTACATGCAGTGTGTGACAGCTGTGGAGCCTCACTGGTTAGCAGAGTTGGGGCCAATGTTTTTCTCCATGTAAGATTCTGATACATTAATTCATAAACATAAAATGAAACAGAAAACTGTTTTGGTTAGTATGTGTTAACTTGTTTAGAAATCTACATGTGATTTGTTGTTGTTTAAGTTGTTTTGGATATTTTTATCATTTGATGAACATTAGAAAAAGATCATTCCAAAAATATAAGACTAGATGATGTACCATTAAGCATTTGTTTGCGTGGTTGTTTAGGTCAGAGAATGAATTTGTGTCGTTCAAGAAAATGGTACACACCATATTTAAATATTATAGCTTGGATGTTTGTCAAAAGTGTAAACAAAGCAATTGTTAACCTGTTTCTTATGAGCTCTTGTTTAGGTCTATTATTATTTTATTAGCTATAAAGAATTCTATGACTGTATAATTTGAGAAAGTATTAGATGAAATTAAGTGTTGTCCAGGGGCAGACTGAGAATCTGGCTTCTAAGGTACCTTTTCAGTTTTCTATTTTTGCCATTTTCTTTTGATTATCCTGATTGCATTATGTCAATGTTTAAGCTTTGTATCACACATGTATTAATGTACTATTGATACATTTTTGAACAATGTATTGGAAGGAGCAAATGTTGATGTACACACTGAACGAGGCATCGAGGAACGTCATGGCATCGATGATAAAGTTGATGCTCTGAAGAGCATAATCAAGATCAGCGTCAGTAGTTCAATTAGGTATCACATGGTGGTCGAGGACTCATTCAACAGTCAATAGAACTTAATATACAGGTGTGTATTCAGAATTTAGACGTCTGAATCTTAAAAAATACAAATGAGGCCTTAGTCTAGGCTCTAGAAGAAATGCAAAAAAAATGTCCATGTTCTTAATTCTAACTGGTTTATTTCTGCTTTATGTACATTTACTTGAATCTTCAGTAAACATGATACTGTCTCTTCCATGCTTGGACGATTTGTTGGTTCTCGAGTCAAGCATCTTAAGCTTAGGTTGGCTACCGAAATTGCTATTTCCAAATCACTATCTTCCCTCATATCTGCTTTGATGAATCCATCCAGTTCAATTTCTGCATTTTCTCCTTCCATTATTGCAGCTATTGCAGCAGAAAGCAGAATCTCTCCACTTTCCTCTAGAAGAAAATTGCTATTTCCAAAGGCATAAATGCCCATCTTTGAAGTCACTGTCCCTCTCTCAGCGTACTCAGGAGCCATGTACCCTGTTGTCTCCACAAGCTCCCAACTCGTGCCTGATGTATCCGTTTCTTTAGCAATACTGAAGTTTGCAATCTTTGCTCGTATGTTGTTGTCGAGGAGAATGTTTCTACTGTTGATGTTCTTGTGGATGTAGCCTGGTTTGGTAAAGCTGTGAAGATAATGAAGTCCATTTGCTACATCCAACGCAATCTGATTCCTTTTTCTCCAGCTTATGGTATCTTGAGACTTGGTTCTGGTCAGCCATTCCCTGAGAGAGCCATTTTTCATGTATTCAAAGACAAGAAAAAAGAAACCTTTATGTTCACAATAGCCACAAAGCTTTATTAGATTGAAGTGATTCTTATGTAGTATGTTCACTTCTCTAGATACATCCTGATCGCCATGTTGACTGCTAAGATTTCCCCTTTAAACCCTCCCCAGTATACAGATCCCTTTATCCGGTTCTTGGAGTCAAAGTTTCGCGTAGCGTGCTTCAATTCTTTGAACTTAAAAACCTTAGGGACATGATCTACGTTCGTGATCTCCACGAGGGTATCTTCGTGACTTGAAGACCTCCTCGGAAATTTGCTATCTCTTTTCTTAAATAAAGCAAGAAGGATGACCGAAGAAACCACAAAGCCTGTTGCAACTCCACTACCTATGTAAAGATTTCTCTTTGATTTTCCCTTTGAAGCATTAGCTGCAGATGGAGGTGAAAACGACCTAATAGGTTTTCTATAATTCTCATTTCCGGTATCTAAATTTGATGGTTCAGAAGGCAGGGGAATTAGAATGGTTGTAAAAGGATACAAAACAGAATTTTCATCCAAGAATCCATTTGCTTCGATTATGTTCCTTCCATTAACTTTAAATCTTTTGCAGACTGTAAGGATGTCATCGCCAACGTTTATTGAATAAGTCATCAAATACTTTGAGCCTTTTGCAGCTTGTTTTGCTGTTGGACAGGCACACCTGAGAGGAACTTGCAACTCAAGACCAGGTCTCAAACTAAACTCATCGTATTCATTTCGACGTACTAATGCATTACAGGTTGATAATCCTTGGTAAGTATTATTTGCTATCATAAAGTATGTTTCAATAAGAGCTGGTATATAGTACATGGTTTTGACTTGATAACACAAACCTGAACAAGAGCAGTCCACTGGAATATAACCTCCTTTTCTGGCGCGAACACTGTAAGCCTCGTGACATTGTTGATACGTGCAATCTCAGACATGTTTGAAGACATGAGAGCAGCAATTCCAGGTACTGAATTATAAGGATCCCTAGCCTTGAATATGAGAAATGCTTGACAAGTGGAATTTCTTCCATTGCAAGAGTAATTTGTTTCGATTTCGTTTTCACAATTCAATACTGAATTACCTGAGTATTCTTGTTGAGCTTTAGTACATGAAATTAGAAAGTTTAGTATGCTGAGAATATTCAAAAGCCAATTCATAGCTGTTTTTTTTTTTCTTGATCAAGTATATGAACATAGAGGAATTGGTCTTGTGAATATATTTTGTTGGATTATGTATAATAATTATATGTATAAACGGGTTAAACATTATTAAATTTTGTATATATTATGTCTCATTCAGACATTATTTGAGCCAGAAATTTGTTATTATTCTTATGTTCCCAGAATTCTTGACTATACTATGTAAATGTGTCATTCTATTATCAAGATTTGTTATAATTGTTATGTTCCCATTCAAAGGGGCATCAAGAGAATGAAAACAGCAACACGACAATAATATACTCAGTGTATTTTCACAAGTAGAGTTTGGGAAGGATAAGAATATACGCAACACAGATCTTACCCCTACCTCATGGAGATAGAGATGATGTTTCCGAAAGACCATCAAACAGAAGAAGAAACGAGTTTAGAAATTTTGATGTAGTAGACATTTAATTTACTATGTGTGTCTCGAAATGGAGTGATGTCACAATTCCACAACTCGACTAATATACAACATCATATACAAGGAAATCACTCAATTGATACTTCTAATTATTCTCAAAGGAGATATTTTACATCGAAGCAATGCTACTTTTGCTCGAATTATGTATGTATATCAATAGTTGAAAATCCCCCAGAAAATGAATATTCATGTCAAATTCAGTTATCGTCACAAAAAAATATTAAATGATATATGCTTATTAATTTAAAATCTTGAATTAGTCTCTGAAAATATAGTACGTAAAGAACACCAATAATCATGAAAGGAAACTAGAGTAATAGAAACATATTCCATTTATATACATCAAAGTATAATCTTTTACAGATAATTTAAATACGTGATTAAATATTGTAAGTGGCGGATTAATTATATTATATATTATATATAGACTATGCTGAATTTACTATTAGTGACTGTAAATCAACCTATAAGACATATACATAAAATAGTATTTAATCATAAGGATAAAATAGTACAAAATAATAAATTATCTCTTAGTTTTTTTTAAAAAAAGAACAAGTATTTTTAATGCCCCTCTTTTATATTAAAGTTTTAATCTCTTGTTATCAATTTAAAGTTTATATTTAAATACATAAACAACTATTTGTAAATTAAACATTAACACTTTTAAAGTATTTTTCATCACTTAACTACTTTGTTAAAACTAATAAATAGCCTTTTATTCACCTATAAAATTTGACTACAACAGAATATTTTAAAAAATCAATTAATATTCGCGCAAAAAATATTCCGCATTATAAGATTCGTTTGAGGGTGGCGCTCCGCACGAATCAATTCAAGTATTATTTAATCATTCTTTCTCATATATATATATATATATATATATATATATATTATATATATATATATATAAAATTCCAATCAAGGCAATGAGGCATCATTCTCTTTAAGAAAACAATCAATGTCATTTTGATTCTAAATTGGTCATGATTTATGTTTAAAACTATATGACTTTTTCACAATCATTTGGAAATAATACTCTATTAACAATACTCAAAATAAGGATGAAAAAAAGAATAAAAATAATTACTTAAACAATTAAAGAAGGAGAAAGAAAGTCGGAGAAAATTTCGTGTTTGAATCCTAAGTATGAAAGAATATCTCTATAAGGAAATATTTTAGATTTTCAACGCAAATTCAAATATTATCATATGAGGTTTAAATACGATATATTTTCGTTAAGAAATGTTTTAGACTTTTCAATGTGAACTCAAATATAATCAGACTTCGAGAAAAATGATCTTGTACTTGAGCTCTAAGTATAAAATATCTTTGTTTTCTTAATATTTTTAGGTTTTTTTCGAAATGAATACAAATTTAGTCGAATTTCAAAAGAAATAAGCCCGTATTTAACTTCTGAGTAATAAATATCATTATTAAAAACATTTTAGATTTAATCAGATATCAAGAGAAATGATTTCGTATTCAAATTCTGACTATAAAATATCTTTGTTAACAAATATTTAGATGTTTCCACGTGAATTCAAATTCAGTCAAACCTAAAAAAGAGATAATCTCATTTTCAAGTTCGAAACTCATTTCGAGCTCTACTACAAAATATTTTTATTTAGATACCGAACACCGAGCGAAAAAAAAACGATAGAAAGAGGGGGAGACAATAGAGGATACCTTTCTATTAAAGTAAAAAAATAAATTATAATACATTTGCTTAAAGTGTCCTTTTTTTCTCAGATTCTCTTCTACTATTTTTCTCTATAAATAGAGAGACTCCATCGTTATTCTTCAATCTTTTTTTTGCAGATTCTCATTTCAGCAGCAGCAGGAGGAGGTTCACATAATTTTGGTATTTTCTTGAGCTATTTGCTGTTACTTTTATCAGATTCAGCTATAAAAAAGGGTTCTTTTTATGTGTGTTTCTTTTTTGTTTTCAAGTTTTGTTCTTACCCAGATCGTGAAATCGACTGAATTATCGATGGTTGCTCTTTAATTTAAACCCCTTTTGATAAATTTGTTGATTTTGAAGAATTTTGTCCAGAAATTATGCTTCTTGGCGGCGTGTTTGATCTTAGTTGATATCAGTCTGTCTTGTTTGCTTTTAGTTGGGATTGACTGAATTTGTTGTTGTTGTTGTTGCTGCTGTTAACGTTTTAAGTTTGGGTAGTGGAAAGTGCTAGTATAGAGAACCTCTAAAAAAAAGATGATTTTTTTTAGCATTTTTAGATGTTGGTTGCTTGTTGATATGTTGTTCGGATTTTTCAAAAATGGTGCGTTGGATTCTCAAAAACAGTGCATTTTGGTGGATTGTGATATGGGTGTGGCGTTAATTGCTCTAGTTTTGTTAAAGCTCAAGCCTTTCTTGTGTCTTTCCGAAATGATGGCACACCTGTGGGAAGCTACAATTGTTGTTTCCTAGTTTAATTGCTCTAGTTTTGTTAAAGCTCATGTATTTTCTTGTGTCTTTCCAAAATAATGGCACATTCGTGGAAAGCTGCAAGTGCGGCATTATTTTTGGAGAGGCCGAGCAACATAGCCAGTTTGTGATCTTATCTTTGAACCTGAATAAGTGTTTGAAGCTACAATTGTTGTTCCTAGTTTAATTGCTCTAGCCTCTAGTTTTGTTAAAGCTCAAGTATTTTCTTGTGTCTTTAACAGAAAATGTCTAGCTTGATTGATGCTAAATTTTACTTTTGATTAGCGGAATTGTCCCAAGCTAGAGTTTGGTGCTGGGTCGTTCTATGCATGTTTGTTAAGATCTTTGTGTTTAGTTCTGGCCGAGAATAGGTTCAGTGATAGTACTCGCAGTTGGAAAAATTAGTGGTACCCCAGAAGGTAATATTCATTATTGATCTACTCTTAATGTCCATAACCAGAAGTGAATTTATAACCTAAAACTGGGGCACATGAACTCATGCTCTTTCCGTAGAACTAGGTATTTTATCTATACATTTTCTAAGGTCACAAGAAGGCTAAATGGTGCACTTGGTTGACTGTTGAGTTATTTATCTAGTGGACTGGGGATCAATCCTACTTGATGCAAATTTTCGTTCTTCCTTTTAGTGGTGCACCATGTTCTAGACATCCTAGATTCGCCTCTGTCCATAACATACAACTTGAATTGTTTTATGTGAATTGATTTTTGGCCAGTGAATGAATATTATTATGAGATGATAATATTTCTAGTTAATCCTCTTTCATATTCCATCTATCAAAGTCCTTGAATAGCCTTCAATTGACTTGAATGACATTTACAATATTCAAATGGTTACACTTTCCAAAACTGAGCCATTGCCCATTATATTTTATTGTCAGATGTTAGCATCTTTTCCCTTCTTTACTCCTATATATTCTCTATGTGTTTCCACTTTGTTAATTGTGAAAAATCAAGAATCAATACTAAGAAACAAAGTCTCTTCTTCTCCATTTCTTGAGTGCTGGGTTTTCTTCTAAATAAATCTTTATAGTTTCTGTGCTTCTAGTTCTATACTAGAAGAGCTTATTGAATCATAGGGGACAGTGTCTTTGACATGCCTCAAGCTTTCAAGAGTTCTCGACAGGTTTCGTGATCAAGTATTTTCCATAAGAATCCAACACCAATTTCAAAGCTTAAATGGTAGTGAAAAAGAAATACAAAAAGTTGAAGTTTTATTTTTTCTGCTTTAAAGCTCAAAAGAGTTATTGGAACATTACGCAGAAACATTGGCTATTTTAGAAGAAATGATTTTTATATTCTTTATTCATATTAGCACAGGATGTTAGTTGATTCAGATGACTTACAAGCTCTAGATTGCAGATTTTGCAAGCGCATCCAAATATGTTAGTAGTAAAATATCCATCCAAGTGATACCAACTAGCTGAGAATAATATATTAGTGTGTGCGAGATATCCTTTTTATCTTGATTAGAGACTTGTATATCTCTATAAGAATAAATGTGAGATTTGAAGAACCTTTAGTTCAAGAGAACTTCTAATTTGCTTTATTATTCAATATTAAATGAACTTGAATAGCATGTAATGATACATAGATTCATATTTTCGAACCCAAATACTTTGGGGCGGAGGCTTAGTTAACTGCTGGAATTTTTACGTACTTACTGTTCTTATTTGTACTTATAAATGAAAAAGATGGAGAAGATTTATTTTTCATGTATTTCATCTCGTAGTTCTTATTGTGGTTCAACGTGATGCATTTTGCTTTTGTAGGGAACCATGATTAAATTGTTTAAAGTGAAGGAGAAACAGAGAGAGCTTGCTGAAAATGCAAATGGAAAGCCACCAATTAAGAAACAAAGTGCAGGAGAGCTGCGTCTTCATAAAGGTATTTCCTTTTCGCTTTCTTTGTAAAATCTTTTTTAATCAAATTAGTACTTTAAGCATTTCGTTTCATGCAAGGCAATTTCTTATATCTTTTAGCATGCCAAATTTGTCAAGTTAGGTTTGATTAGCTAGGGTTTCATTTCAGTTGTTTGTTTACCTTCCTTGGAGATCTTCCATGTAAAGTTTCAGATGAAATAGTGCACTCTGATTATAATTTGAGACATGAGAAGTTGTGCTTCATGTCATGAACCAGTTTTTTCCTCTTTGGTACCATGGGAGCATGTGGAGTGTGTAGTAAATGTAGAATCTTCCAAATATAAGATGATCCTGAGAAAGGTCATATGTTATCTCGGTAGGCCAGTGTTGTCAAAGGCGTGCTTAAGCCCTGAAGTGAGGCACAAAATATGTTGAGCGGTTTGCCTCGCTTAATGTGTGATTCAAGATCTAAGATATACTTTTTTCCCATGAGAGTTTCCTGAAGAGGTGATACTAAATGATTTATATTTTACTTAATTGTAATATATACTTTTTTCAATACTTTGTTCATATACTTGATGTACATACTTATTATTATTAGTCTTGAATCAAACATATATTTTTGTACTTTTTCTCCATTTTGCCGTTTTTCATTAAAGCTTACACTTAACTTGTGCTTTGCACTTAAAGCCCCAAGTCCCAACAGACCTTAGAGAATTTTTGTGCTTTTCTCTTTCGATAACACTGTGGTAGGAAAAAATGGCAAGAGAGAATGCAGTGCTTCCTGATAAAAAAAAGTAATTTTTTTAAAGAAAATGTAGTACTTTACTGGAGGGGAGGATGTTGTTGATCTCAGGTATTTCACAGTCTGTCCACCTACTACAACTACAAGTTTACAGGCCCATGCTGTGTATTGCTAGAATTTAACGTGTGTGGCGAAGTGGATCCTCGTAAGGTGGTTTTTTGTACAGTGAAGGTAAGAAGTGGAGGTTGGACTGTTGGAGGAGGGTAAGTGTTAAAGGAGGCCAGAAGGCAATGAAACTTGGAGTGCCCCCCAAATTCATATTACATCATTCACGGGTTTCCTCAAATCTCCCATGTATGCTGTAGAGATTTGATGTATACATTGTCATTTCTTTGTTGACTCCTTTTACACGTATATAGGCGAAAGTTTGTGTTATGTTTGACCATCTACTGTTGAAGATTGATGTTGCTTGAACCTCTATATGTGACAGCTTACTGCATATGACTCTCACATATATTGGAAGTTAAAAGTGAAGATTGTTGTTGCTTGATGCAAAGCACTTTCTAGTGAAGGGGTTCTCTTCGTCTTTCTTTTGATTGATGAACTTCCTTATGGAAGCTCATGAATAATTGCGTCAGTTCCTTCCTTCATTGCCTCATTCTCCGATTCATCATAGAATGTTTCCTCTTATAATAAAGATCTATACAAAAGGGATTCATTTATATTTCTTTGTTTCGGGTGGTTCTTTTCTCCAACTATTTATTTGTCTTCTATTTTTTTCCACACCAATGAAGATGGCCTTAACGTTTTTTTTTTGTTCCTTGTAGATATCAGTGAACTAAATCTACCTGAAACGTGTAGCATATCATTCCCTAACGGAAAAGATGACCTCATGAACTTTGAAGTCACCATTCGGCCTGATGAAGGATATTATGTGTAAGTAGTTCTGCTGAAATTATTCTCTCTTTAATGAAGTATATTCCTGAAAAAAGTTTACTTCGACTTGGATATACCTTTCTGCTTTCGTATTTTTATGGAAAATTGGTGCACTTCAAGCTAGCTTTCCTCGGTGCTGATTACGTACATTGTGTTATTTGTTCGTATTCAGGGGTGGAACTTTTGTCTTCTCTTTCAGCATTTCTTCTATTTATCCTCACGAGGCTCCAAAGGTCAAGTGCAAGACTAAGGTGGGTACTGGTTTATAGCTTTTTCTTTTCGACTCTCTTTTAATTCTTGAAGCATGAATTTAGATTCCAATTGTTTTATCATTAGCTCTGGAAACTCGGATTTTGCAGGTTTACCACCCGAATATTGACTTGGAAGGTAATGTGTGTCTCAACATTCTTCGAGAAGACTGGAAACCTGTGCTCAACATCAACACAATAATCTATGGCTTGTATCATTTGTTCACGGTACTTTAACTTCCTTCTAGTTTGATGTACTTTACGCTACTCTAAGTAGTTAGTTTATAACTTCCGATTCTGCAGGAACCGAATCACGAGGATCCCCTCAATCACGAAGCAGCTGCTGTGTTGAGTGACAACCCCAGCATGTTCGAGTCCAATGTCAGAAGGGCAATGTCTGGAGGATATGTAGGGGAAACGTTCTTCCAACGCTGCATATAAACGTCTCAGATGCAGAATCGATTAGTTGATGATGCTTACACCAGAAGTTGAAGGCTCTGAAAGTCTGTAAAGTTGGGACCAGAAAGAACCATTTTTACATGTGAAAAGTGCAAAATTTTATTAGATATTTGCAAAACTTAAAACCTGCAGAAAGTTTTCTGTATGGCAAGTGTCAAAACTGAAGCTGTTAGAGACCCTTTGCTTGGATGAATTTATGTACAATCTGAACTTATGTTTTCGCGATCTTGCGCTTCAATTATCGTATTATTTATATGTGTTATCATCTTTTCCTTTTAACATGTTCTCTTTTGCTTCTTCACTTCTCTTTGTTTCTCATTTTTCTAACTTCTCTGTATTATTTTAGTTGAGTCGAGGTCTATTGAAAACCTCAGGATATAAGGTAAAATTTACGTACATATTATTTTTTTCGAACTCCACTTGTGAGAGTATTCGATATGTGAAATAGAGAAGAAAAAGAAAAAAACATTGATTTTCTCAGCAAATAATTAATTGTTTCCTATGTGGCAGATTTCTATTGGCTGGTTGACTGAATTAATAATTAAAGAGACAACTCTGCTAACAAATGATTTTGTAGCAGAAAAAAAAAAGTGAAATATAAAAGAAGAATTGTTCCCCACCCACAAGCCATAATCCCACAACATGTGCTTGGTTTTGTACAATTTACTTAGATAATGGTACTATTTTTTTTATATATATATATATGACTTTTGATTTGATAAAAAATAAAATTTGATAAATTAAGGATGATTTAGTTGATTAGAGTTACGCAAGCATTAATAATGTTAAGGTTAATCATATAGATTTAGTTATTTAATTTTATATCTAACATAACGAGATAACTTATAAATGTATTAATTATGTAAAAATTGTAAATTTATTGAATTTCAAATATAACGATTTAAGTTCTACTAAATATGGTACTAGTTATACCGAATTTATATAAATAATTCACTTTTTTTTATTAATCACGCAATCCTTTCTGGATACATTACTAATTCACTTTCCAAACAACAACAACACGACTCTTAGGGTTGTTTAAAAGTTGATCGGATTACGTAGTCTTAATTATGTATGTACTAATTTTTTTGTCTTTCTTACCCACAAAATAATATACAAAATTCATTATAATCTGTACATATATTAGTCATGCAGGTTTTAAACTTACAAATCAAATATCGTATTAATTTTATATATAAATAACTTTTATAACTTAGGCAAAAAATCAATACTGATTAAGTTTTCTCTTTATCAGCTACGAAACCACCCTTTTTTTATTACAAACATATATACATACACAATATAATATATCTTTTTTTTTAATTTCTCATTCTATATCCATTCGATTATTTCATATTCTTGTTAAATAGGACCTCATTCAATTTGTATTGAATAGAATTCCATTAGGAGAATAACAATCGGAGCAACCTCATCCATCATACTATATCCATATTATTTCCGATTCGCATTAAATTGGAGCCCATTGAATTCGCACGGAGTTTACTCATTTTGTTGATCGACGAGTAATTGATGGGATGACTAACGGGGTTGGGGTTATTAGTTTCATTGTAGGAGAAGGTATCAAATATATAGGGGGCGGACGCATCTCTTCTTATCTTTTCTTGTATTTAGCTTATGTTTCCGTCTTTTTATTAGTTTATTACTTACTTTTTTAGACTTTTTGAATCAAAAATTCTTGATTTTCATTTTTTTTATCAAGCAGTTGCAATTTACAATTTTCTAGATTCCCCGTGTTAGAATACCATTTAGAAGGATAGCAAATGGAGCAACCCTATCTACGATCTCATATCTGACTATTTCGAATTCACATTAGGTAAGACTCATTCGATTCGTGCTAAGTAAAATTTCATTAGAAGAATAAACCTCATTCACGATACCACATTCGACCTATTTCAAATTCACATTAAATAAAGTTTCATTTAATTTGAAGAAAAGAGAGAGCAACCTCATTCACGATATCATATTCTATATACGTGTACACAACACACACACAAAAACAAGAAAACACCGCTCACTACCCATAGAGAGAAACAACAAAGTTTCTTCTTTGCTTTGTTGAACGTCTTTCTCGTGAGTATAGTCTCAGACGTGTGTCTGCAACACCCACCCCCCACCGCCCCACGCCACCCTACCCCCACCTGGGACCACCCCATTTTCTCTTCTTCTCATATATACACACAGATAGAGAGAGAAAGCGCGCGTGTGTGAGAGAGAAAGCGAGAGAAACAACAACAACAAAATCATGATGTGGGAAGCTGGAGAATCACCAGCATCTTCCTCCGCCGGTGCCGGAGCTGGTGGAAGTGGAGGTGGCGGAGTTGGTTTGACGGAAAGTGGTGGTGGTGGTGGTGGTGGGAGAAGGAAACCATCATGGAGGGAAAGAGAGAATAACAGGAGAAGAGAGAGGAGGAGGAGAGCTGTAGCTGCTAAGATTTATACTGGTTTAAGAGCTCAAGGAAACTATAATCTTCCTAAGCACTGTGATAACAATGAAGTTCTTAAAGCTCTTTGTACTGAAGCTGGTTGGATCGTTGAACCTGATGGTACCACTTATCGCAAGGTTTTTTTTCGATTTTTTCCCTCTTCAATTTGCTTGATTCTTAGGTTAATTTCTATGTTTTTGGTGAACCCCATTACTGGGTTTTGCTTGGATTTGCTTAGATCTACAGATTTGACAAATAGGTTTGCTTTTTTTTGGATCTAGACTGTATGGATTTTAGCATATATGAGCATCAATTTTAAGTTGCTAAGCTTCTGGATTTGCTGAATTTCTTTGTTTTGCCTGTTTATTGTTCTTGTATGTTGGTTATTTTGAGAAATTAGAGTGATCTAGTGTATAGTTTTGTTAGAAACTGGAAGTGGTTTTTAGGGGGAAATGATTGAACTTTCCAGTTCAATTGTTGTAAATTTGGTAGTGGAAAAAAGGTGTCTTTATTTGGAGCTTCTGGGAGTGGAGTTGGATGCTTTCGAGTTTCACCGTAGGCTATGTTGCTTCGACTCTTCAAAATACCGATGGGTGTGTGTCGGATCCTCCAAGATTAGTGCATTGTTGTAGGATCTGCACAGGTACGAAATTGGAGAGACCGAGCAAGATAGGCTAAGGCGATAGTATCCAGCTTCACCCCAAAAGCTCCAAATAAAAGGACCTGTTTTTCATTACCAAATTAACAACAATTGAACTGGAAAGTTCAAGCATTTTCCGTCCCGATGAGTGTGTCGAATCCTCCAAGATTAGTGCATTTTTTAAGGATCCGCATAGGTACGATATTGGTAAGTCTGAGCATCATGGCCTTAGGTGTTGATGTTTCTTTTTAGCTCAATTGCCGCGCTTTTCTCTCTGAAACTCAAATTTCATGAGAACATTCGTGTTAGTGTTTCCGAATTTGTCGATATTAATTGTGTGGTTTGGGATTTAGAACTTAACCAATAAGCAATATTTGAGGTGAAGACATTTGCTGCTAGAATAATATGATCTCCCCGTTGGGTTGAGCGTTGGATCAATTTTCTGTGTTGTTATGTTATCCTGCAAATTATCTCTATGAAACTCAAATATTACTAAACTAAAGTGCGTGGCTTGGTTAACTTAACAATATGCAAAACTTGGGATCTGTTTTAGGTAAATTATAATCTCTTTGATACTGACTTCGTTTCAACTATTATGTGATTCAGGGATGCAAGCCAACCCCAATGGAGATTGGAGGCACTTCAACGAACATCACGCCAAGTTCTTCACGGCATCCAAGTCCCCCCTCATCATACTTTGCTAGCCCAATTCCATCTTATCAGCCAAGTCCAACTTCCTCTTCTTTCCCCAGTCCATCTCGTGCTGATGCTAACATGTCATCACATCCATATTCTTTTCTCCAAAATGTCATTCCTTCATCCCTTCCTCCATTACGAATATCAAACAGTGCCCCTGTAACACCACCTCTTTCATCACCAACTAGGCATCCTAAGCAAACTTTCAATTAGAAACTTTGGCCAAAGAATCAATGTTTGCTTTAAACATCCCTTTCTTTGCTGCTTCAGCCCCAGCAAGCCCAACTAGGGTTCAGCGTTTTACTCCTCCAACTATACCCGAGTGTGATGAATCTGACTCATCTACCATTGATTCAGGCCAGTGGATCAACTTTCAAAAGTATGCGTCAAATGTTCCACCTTCTCCAACATTTAATCTTGTAAAACCTGTGCCTCAGCCACTTCGTCCTAATGATATGATCACAGACAAGGGTAAGAGCATAGACTTCGACTTTGAAAATGTATCAGTCAAGGCATGGGAAGGTGAAAGGATTCACGATGTAGGATTCGATGATCTGGAACTCACACTTGGAAGTGGCAATGCTCGCATATGATTGAGATTCTCTGATTTAGTTAGCTGATGAAGCACTTTGCATTCCAGTGGATTATTCCAGCCTCGTCTGGTGAGATATTGCCCAAACGTAGAGCTTGCATGAATCTCTGTTGCTATTTACCTTATGTATAACCTTCCTTCCCCTTAATTTGAAAAGCCCCCTTCAAAATTTATACAGGTCTTATCACAAGCATTTCGTGTAGATATATGCTTGCTTCTATGGTCGAGAATCAATTTCTTCATTGTAGACTAGATGAAGCTTCGTCACAACTATGAACTATCCATATTTGTCTATTAGAACTCGTTTTCTTTTCTTTCTGTTGGAACTAGCTACAGTTGAAGTCTCTCTGATGTTTTTCGTGTACATCATGAAGACATGAAACGCGTTACAGTTTATACATTGGAGATTTTGTGTTGTGTCTAGTTGAAGATATTCTTGCTGTATTTTGGCCTAATAGCAAGATGCAGGGATTATGGATTTTGTTATCAGATCCCAGCAAGATGGACAACCAAATGGTTGTGTTTCATTCCAATTTGTGAGGTCTCTAAGGACACTAACTTAAAATGAAGTAATGTTGGTTCGAAAGTGATTATAGGACGTTATGCTGAAGCTTACAATTGCTATCATATGTCGATAAATTAGATGACACATATTATCAAATGATATGACCAATTGACCTACTTATTAAGCATGAAACTAGTATAGAGAAAATCTCTCAATTAACAAAAGTTTCTAAATGATTATATTGTGAATGTTATTATGTTGATATGAGAAGAGACTTTTTCAATTTATAGAGTTTCAAACTATTTCTCGAATAAAACAACTATGGAAGAATATTATATTTTTTCTTTCAGAAAATATTCAAGCATATATGATAATACTTTGACTTTCCTTGAAGTAAAAAATAAAACTCTAATATAATAAGAAAATCAGAGCAAAACTCTAACAAGTAGCAAACACTAAAAATAAAATAATTTTTTTTTCTTAAACATCTTTTACTGAAAAAGTATATTACTTAAAAATAGAAAATAATACGAAGTATACATGTCAAAACATATTTTATACAAATTTATATTAAATTTTAAAGATTTTTAACAAAAAATTTTGACTTCACCGTTGCTACGCAACATTAGTTACTGCTATATCTTGCCTTTTTGTTTCCATGCCCAACAATCAAGAACTAAGATAATCAAACACAAACATATTCAAAACGTGTATTTACGAGTCAAATAATTGATCAAAACAACTACTTATTTATTAGTGTACAAAATAAATTTTATCGTTACTTATTTGAGACTGAAGCGTAATTAATGTTATTATAATAATCAATTTAGTTCATACTAAAAAAAAAATCCAACAAAACATTATTAGATGACACAAAAATAAAAAAAAAAATCCATTCATAAAATCTTTTCGAAATAAAACACAATTACAATACCAAGTCCCAATTATTATTTGGTGACTTCACATGTATTTTTTCCTTCCCTCACTACTGGTAAAACTAATAAAAAATAAAAAGAAAAAACAATAAAAATATGTTTTAATAATATTGAAATTGTTGCATCCATAATTACCCAATTTTTTGCATAAAAAAACTTTTCAAAAGATATGCAAATTCCTTGTAACACAAAAAACCACATTACTTCACATGTTGGTTTTAAACATAAACCACATGTAATATAATAAAACATTAGTTCATGCATTATAGCTGAAACCACAAATGTACACACAATTGCTAATAAATTTGATGTATTTTTACCCAAATTCTTCAAAGCTTCATTTGTTGGATCATATATTGTTAATCTCAACATTTTCGATGAGTATCGATTCCATCTCTTTCCCCAGAAATCTCGAAAAGATGTAGCTAAATACGGTTGCCTAAAAATCTCCTCCATCTCATACCTTTTGTAAATACGTATATCGAAAATCTCATATTTCTGACTAACATCTTTTAGGTCAGAAATTGACTTTTTGATGGAAGTTTTGTCAGAAATCTCGTATTTTCGATCCACGATTTTTTCGTCATGAATTGACTTTTTGGATGTATTTCTGATAGACTTTTCATCGAAAATCGAAATTTTGAGTGGTAAAATGGAAATGAGTATAAAGTCAATAGGATTTTTGCAAAGGGAAAGAGGGCCTTTGTTGAAACAAAAGAGAATGAGTTTGAAAGAAGTAATCCATGTAATAAAAAAAGACAAAATGCCTCTAAGAAATGCAAATGAGAAACACCAAGGGAAAAAATACAAAATGTAAAAAATTGGTGAAATTAAAATAATTCTTGGAATGCCTTTTGGGAATTTTGGAATTAAGAAATAAGAATAATTTAATGATAAAAGTAGAAGGAAAAATATAAGGAAAGGATTTTCCAAGAATTTGATCATCATAATGTTGTAATTTTCCAATTTTTTTGGTTTAAAATAAAATAATTCTACTTGAAAGTTATATAGAGTTCAATATTTAGGGTTTTTAGCATTAATGGTGTGGTTGGTACGAAGAAAAAAGTCTTTGGAAAAAAAAATAATGAAACTTCTTATATATGTTTGGTACATAAATAAAAAATATTATTAAAGTCGTTGTATATAATTCAGACAGATATCCTTCAAATTATACGCCTTAAGGAAAATGTCTTACGTGTTTTCATTTTCTTTTTATGTCGGAAAGACAACGCTTGATCTCCTAATCTAATATTAGTTAATATACACATAATATACCTTATTATTTTCAACCTCAACTTATAAAACTACGCTAGATATATTTTTATCGTCGTAACACATAAATTTCCTACAATATTTAATAATCTTACCTAACTTCTGTTTTTTTTCATTTATTTCAATGGTACAATGTCTTAAAAGCTAACTATGCACATTTATGAATATTTAAACTAGTTAGTTGAGAAGCCAAAATTCAGGCTTTATATATTATGATTTTTTATGATCTAATTAATCGACTAGATATAAAGTTATACGTCTAGTAGAACACAATAATTTTGGTCAAAATCGTAAATTCGTATTAAGGAATTCACTTAATATATGTAACATAATTTATTAAATCTCAATATTTATCTTTTTTATGATTCAGAACTCATTAACTCGAAATTTTTATTCTGCCTTTATGATAAAATGATATTTAACTTGAAATGATAAAAGGATATCATCAAGGATGTATATATATGTGTATATATATATGTTTGGCTAAATGGGCCTGGTTCAAACAAGTTCATGGGCTGAAAAAACATGGACCAGCTAAGGCCCATTATTTGCACCCAGGCCCAGGCCCAATTTTTCTTCTAGGTCTTATTTGGTGGGTCAACCCGGTCCGATAGGTTTAGTTCGAAAGAATCTCTACACACAACTAGGACATATGAGAAAAAAATTATCTAACGATGTTTATCTCTGTTGAAATTTGAACCTGAAACCTCATAAATCTTAATTGACTTCATCGATCACTATGTCATACCCCTTGATACAAAACAAGAGAAAAAAACTACCTAACGATTTTTATCTCCACTGAAATTTGAACCTGAAACCTCATAAATCTTAATCGACTTCATTGATCACTATATCATACCCCTTGATACAAAACAAGAGAAAAAAATTACCTAACGATGTTTATCTCTGCTGAAATTTGAACCTGAAACCTCATAAATCTTAATCAACTTCATCGATCACTATGTCATACCCCTTAATACAAAACAAGAGAAAAAAATTACCTAACGATGTTTATCTCCAATGAAATTTGAACCTGAAACCTCGTAAATCTTAATCGACTTTATCGATCACTATGTTATACCCCTTGATACAAAACATGAGAAAAAAATTACCTACGGATTTTATCTCCACTGAAATTTGAACCTGAAACCTCATAAATCTTAATCGACTTCATCGATCACTATGTCATACCCCTTGATACAAAACAAGAGAAAAAAATTACCTAACGATGTTTATCTCCGCTGAAATTTGAACCTGAAACCTCATAAATCTTAATCGACTTCATTGATCACTACGTCATACCCCTTAATACAAAACAAGAGGAAAAAAAATTACCTAACAATGTTTATCTATGCTGAAATTTGAACCTGAAACCTCATAAATCTTAATCGACTTCATTGATCACTAAGCCATACCCTTTTCATACAAAACATTTGAATTCACATTGTGATATGCATAAACATTTGCCTTGTGATTGGCATAAGCATTATGTACAATATGCTTTTTGAATCCACAATTTTTTTCATCCTTCTAGCTAAAAAGACACTAGCCCCACAAAGCATCTTTGATACAACAACTCACTTCTAATAAGTTGACAAACTTTGCTAAAAAAAAAACCATATTACATACACTGAAATCATGTCATGTTACATAATAACATTTTGTGTTCCAACAGATTAATTCACTGAAAAGTGTCTAATATCTTTTTTACCTTTCCTTCAAAGACCTGTTGCTAGACTTTCTTAACTCCCATGATGGTAAGCAGCCTTTCAAGGGTGATTGTAGAAATAACGAAGATGTCGATAACTGTCTTTGTCTTGTTGAGATTGAAGAAAGACAGCTAAAAGAACTTCTTAGCCTTCTTCGTTCAGTAACATATTCTGGTCCATTAGGGTCATGTTCCACCGCGGCAACTTTTAGAGCCTCGGGTAGCATGCAGTTGAATGATGAACCTACGGAGACATATCATACAAAAATCCTTAATAAGCTCGAAAACCATGAGACAACCAGACAAAGTTTTCCTTTTCAGAACTTTTATGCAGGTGGAGGAGGCGTGATGGGGGGTCGGGGGTAGGAAGAAGACATCAACGTGGAATGTCATTTATGGAACTTGTATTCCTATTCTAACGACGAGATCATGATTTGTAAGAAACTTGTTTTCCAGGAGAAAATGATTTTGGAAATATTTTGACCAACCAAACATAGAAAAATAGAAAAACATTTTCCATATAATGATCTCCTTCATACCGAACGTAATCAGATTGTCATTATGAAGCACATTAATTTATGAGGTTAGTTCTCCGAGACCGAGTCCATAGATAAATCTAGAGAAAGATGCTTGTAGGCACTATTAGTTGTAGTTATTGTTAACTAAAGAGAGGTGAAATGACAGAGGATTACCTAATTTTGCAAGTCGGTTTACCCACTTTGGAATCTTTTTCCCGGTGAGCTTGTAGCATGTATCGTTGCAAAAATGGTTGCAGTTCTTCGAAATCAAATGATATGTGTCACCATTATAGCTAGCAGCTTGACGTTCGATAAACTCTCTAACCTGACAGGGATCCAACTTTGTAACCCCAATGAATATGGACTTCCTAAACTTGAACCCCGGGCATTGTCGTGGTTCAACTTCAAAGACACCACTGCTTGAATAGTCATGAGCTCCAAATGCATATTCTACACCATGAACTGTAAAGTATGGGTCAGTTTCACCGAACGTACAAAAATATGAGGCGCCAAATAGTAATACAACTAATCTCCACGTTAAGTTTCACACTTCTCATAAAACTGTAAGATGCAATGGTCAACCGTTAACACTTCTTCGGGATTCCCCTGTCGGAATGTCCCGCATAAGGCTTTCTTAAGGGGATTAACCAAAATAGAAGTAAAAATAGATGCAGAAAAGACTCCTGTATGATATTCCGTAAATGAATGAATTTGGAATAACCAAAATGTGGAAAACTAATATATTTGTTACACACTCCATAACTTTCCAATCCCTCAAATATAAGACTGTTGTCTACATGTTTAAGACCGAAGAGCGGAAAGCAAAGACTTATGTTCGATTAACTTCAGACTTGAATTAGACTTCCCACTTTAAGCTAGCCTATCGATACTAATTAAATGCGTCTATCTGTTCTTGAATGAAATAAATCACATTTACAGGTTGGATTCTACATGGATATATCCAACAAGTTTCGGTTCTGAATCTGAACGCAAGACTTCAGCTAATTAGCTAAAACAAAAGTCAAGATAGACAAACTAATTCATCGGGTAATGAAACATACTGCAGTATATTCGATCAAACAGAACTAGGAAAAGCAATATATAAGCAACATATCGATATCAAAAAATGGATATCGCATGTGTACATCGACAAACAACTAGCCGTGAATAACAAAAAAGGTAAGATGGAAAATCTAACAAGACTGTACCTTCCACACCAGAATGAAAAATACCAAGGCCAACCCAATATACATAGCCGTTCATAGGAGTCAAGTCATACACATTGAGATAAACAGGTGTGTCACCAGGACCATATCGATCCGACTTTGATTTGGGGAGCAAACAAAAAATGTGCTGCTGATTTGGTCTTCAAATTGAGAGACGAAATTGATTTCCATCCTTTCTTTGGTTTTGTGGTCATTTTCCTTTCACTAGTGAAATTAAGGTTCACTCAAGGCCCACCGGCCTCTTGATCTCTGCATGAACCAAGCAGCAAAAGGAAACTTCAGGAACTTTAAGAATCCAGAAACCCGAAGAATGAAACTCGTAAAGAAATGAAAACTCAGAATAAAATAAAGTAAAGAACGAACAGAGAACGAAAAAATAAGGAAGTGAAACCACAGAAAGATCAATAATCATGGATGTTCGATCGCAATATTTCAATATGATCGTATTACTGAATGTGAAAATCCTGCACTAGATAATGTTAGGCATGTAATAATATCGGTGAAATGCTTTACAACACGTGTGCTTTATCTCCGCAACTATAGACATATCATTTATCACTAAAACAAGCTTAAAAAAATGACTTCTGTCACCTAATAAAACTCATACTAGTTGACCATTGGATTACTAGCTTCCTACAGATTTTACAAGTTATAGTTCTCATTTTATACCATAATTGGTTTATTGTACTAAGCTATATCACGTGCCTTAGCACCAATAGCCAGGAAACAAAATTTTAAACTATACAGGTAAAGTTTTGGCCTTACACTGACATTGTACTGCCGTGATATTTCTTTCCTGATCTAAACAACTTTGAGTACAATGTAGGGAGACTTGAGAAGAAGCGTGATCATCAGCAAAATCCAATGGAGCACGCGTTGTTGATTAGCACTATAACTGAATAAGGCTTACGAGAGATTTATTGAAACATTCTATAAGAAGGTAGAGAACCAGAGAGATGATCTAAACTATAAACCGTTTGCTCGATGACATTGTACTCCGTCCCTCCAAAAAAAAACTTTGATGAACATGAGATCATCATCCGCATTATATGCCTTGCTTTCCAAACTACATTCTCTATCCAACTTCACACTAGATCATGCAATATGGAAACTCAATTTCCTTTTTGCAGTAAGGTATAGAAGTGTTCTTTTGATAACAGCGTATTTCACCTATCAAGTTAGCTGGTCCGTGATACCCCGCTTGACCCTTTGAGAATATAGAGTAATCTGCTTGTGCAGCTTTCCTAGTGAAATAGCCCCTACTCTAACTTCTCAACCTTGAAATCTTCAATAATCGATTAAGTGCTCGACCGAAGGGGGTAAATGTCGGTATTCAACGAACCTTAAAATGTTCAATAATAGATTTAAGTGTTCGGCAGAAGGGGGAAAATGTCAGTAATCAATGCGAAGGAAATTTCCTAGAAGGAATATAAGAATGAATCTTCAGAAGGGAAAAAAGATGATGAAAGGGACGAAAAGAATAGAAATAGGATATCTGTCTCTTTCAACTTCAAAGAAGTAGTCCACTATATGTATGAGTGGGGAACCACTAATGTATACTATAATCTGTCGCGTGCATCCAGTATTCTCTTTTTCTTTTATCTACTTGTAGTTTAAAAAAAAAGTCAAAGTGCATTTCAAGGGATAAATACAATTATCTATTTATCGGCCAATATAAGGGATAAATTTGCTAATTTAGAAACATATATGCACAATTGAATATCTGGCAGCAATAAATACGAAGAGATACGCATAAGAAAACACTTTCTGTTCGGGGTTTACCCTATGCGCGCACCCGAAGGATAGCGGCTGCGGATTCCCTTGTCAAACCATTACTACCTTGAACCATAAAGTCAAATTCAACTCAGTTGTGAAAAGGAAACTAAGTTGACTCTTCTTCAGCTCTAACGATCTCGCTAATGGTTCCAATAGAAAATCTGTTAACTTCCCTAATTAATCATTTCTCATAAATGTACATGCTTTACGCTTAGGATCTACGTAAATTTTATAAGAAAACTTTTGCTCACATCCTTTCTTGGATAGCGAACAAATCCTGGTTCAAAAGATGAATATAGATTCAAGAAACCAAACAAACTGCTAAATATAGATGTCAAATAGAAAATGCGAAAACAAAAAAGTAATGATCGTTCACAAAGGACATCAAAAGACTAATAACAACATCATTTACCTACTTATTTCCAACAAAAAAGAGTTAAATAACATCCTTACCTCGGGGTAGAGGATTCGAAGTCCAAGTCAAAAGCAAGGAACGTAAACAGATTGAATCAAATGTCAATTATTATGCAATTGTCAACATCCATCGAAACACATAACTCTATTTTGCTCCAGATGTGCCTAGCAGAATCAATTACTACTAATTCAACAAAAACCAACTTCTACCTCTCTAGAGACATGTAATCGCCGCCACATCAAAGCTAATTACATTTCCTACTTTACCCCTCAAAGCACAACCTATTTCTCTAACTCAACTACTTAAATTCAAAGGTTTTACAACAAAAACTCATTCTTTCAAACTTTTCATCCAAACCCCATGTCTTAAAATGCTATTTTCCCCATACACACATAAGGAAACCACCAATAATTTCTCATTCAACACACAATTTGCATATTTATGGAAAACCTAATGAAAGAAAAAAAAAGGAAACCAAAGCAATCAGGCTAAATTAGCATATCAAAACTTGTAAAAATACCAGTTATACAATCAGATCTTGCAGCAAGATTGAAACTTTAAAGCAATTCTTGAACAAACACAAACTTTAGCCAAGAATTAAGTGAAAAAGATCCAATCTTTACACACAACAACAACAAGGGGAAAGCTTTTTCAAGAAACAACAACAAAAAATTCAAGAAGAAGAAAGACTTACATATAGACATTAGTAAAAAAAGATTGCAAAGACAGCAGCTTTTTAGCTTTCTCTGAGCATGTATACACAAAAAATTCTTCTCTGAAGACAGATCACCCTTGAAATGAGACTAATTGTGTCTCTGTCCAAGTGTTGTTAACACATACAAATGATAAAAAAAGAGAAAAATAGAAACCCCAGTAAATTAAACTTCAAGAAAATGTTGTTTGAGCAACAAGTGTTTAGTATAATTTGCTAACAAGTTAAAAAAAAAAGAGGAGAAACCACAGATTTTCTGAAGCTAAAGCAGAAACTGACAGAAGGGAAGGGGGACACACACGCCCACACGAGTCTCTCTCCCTCTGTCTCAACTTTTTTTTTTTTTCTTAAAATTTTCTAATATGAGTTTTGATTAATGGAAGTAACAAAAAAAAACATTTTTTACAGATTTTTTTTTTTCAATGTGAGAATTTTTTCTTTTTCTCATTCAGTATCCGGTATTTATATTGAAGCCCCATTAAATTTATATTCGTATCAGAAAGTCTCAAATTAGTAATAAAGTGTTTTCTAATAAAGACGACTCCTTATGAAAAGCTTGTGGATATAAAACATGATAGTTCATTCCTCTATTCTATTTTATATAGCGAATAAACTAGCTTGGTCACGAAAATTGCAAAATTTGAGAAAAAAAATTAAAAAGAAAAGGATATTTATTAAATTTCGAGGTTGTGTTTGATCATAAATATTAAATTAAAATAATTATTTAACTTTAATAATCGATCTGAAAGGAAAGAGTGAATAATTTTCTAATGTTTTTCAAATTTTGTAAAATCAAGTTAAGCAATTTTTCAAAAATTCTATAATAATATGATTTTCAAAATTCAACTTTATAGAAAAAGGAGATAACTCATGATCAAATGATTAGATAGAATCTTCGAGTATTTAAATAGTTTGAAAAAAAATTATGAATTACATGGTTAATAATATATTGAAATATCTTTTTAAAATTGTGATCAAATTTTTTTTTTTTGAGTTCTTCATCTAATCTAAGTAAAAAATTATGATATTATTTCGAAAATATTTTTTAAAGTGGTATGTTACTCAATTTGTGTGCATATATGGCTTTTTCAAAGATGAGAGGGCCTATACTTAATAGGGTCAATTCTCACCCAACTTTATTTATTCTATGTATTCTTGTCATTTGGTAGATCCAAATCCATAGCTTGCGTTGAATTTGAGACTTCTTGTTTCCCCTTATGTTTTGGAGAGTTCTAAATTGTACCGGAAAAAAATTGATAGTTTTTATAAATAATTTTGGATTACGAGCTTTTGGTATTAAGTCAAAATCAAAATTCATTTCTTTATATGATATCATAACGATGTTGATCTCAATTATCATTTACCAATTACTTGTTAGGTGCTTTCGTATCAAATTTTTATGCTTTAGATATCGGGCATTGAGTATGAAGCGGGATGTTAGGTTATTAGATCGCTAGTTATGTCCAAAGTTTCGTATCATTATTATGGTGTGAATAGGTGTTTTACTATCAAGACGAAGAATAGTATACATTAAAGATAAAATTTACACACAAATTTTTATTTTTTTCACTCAAAACATGTTTATTCCTTATATAATATCCCTTTTATGGCCGAGAAGACTTTTATGCATCTTCTGCTTGATTTGATTGTTGGTTAAGAAGTGGATTATTTATATATTAGAATTAGAATTAAGTTATGGGTAAATTATGTTTTATTTTGCAAAGTAATTAATATATGAATAACCAACAACCAAACAATCCCTAATTGAAGTTCGAGAATAATATATTTTATGGTATTATTTAGAATTACACGTTGAAAATAATTAAGTTTAATGAAACCATTAGTTACTTAATACTTTTGACTTTCGATTTACTCTGTTCTATTTTAAATATTTTGTCGAGGCTTTCTCACTTCTGATATTCCATTTTCGAAACGATTTTGTTGTGTTTTTTTCTTGAACTACGAATCTATCAAAAATAATCTCCCTAACTTCCAAAATAGCTAGCCACTAGCCAGATAATAATTATGTCTGTGTACACATTACTATTATCGGTAATCACTTTTTAATAGAAAATAATCATTTTAGAAAAATATTTTCAATAATTTAACATATATTATTTAAAAAAGACCTTGTTTTTATAATTATTCTTTTCCTGTTGATTTTTTACTGCAGCTGGAATAAAGTTAAATCAGACAAAGCAAAGTTACAATTGAGTAAAGGACAAGCTAAGTTGAAGCTTGTGAAATGACAAGAGCAAAAGAAAAAAAAGGACTAAAAAAGAAAAGTAGGCATATTTGGAATTATATACTATTAAACAAAATAAAATAATAAAATCAATTTTTTTTTGTTAATTATTATAGTATAATAAGTTGTTTCAAAATACCTAAGTATTCTTAAAATTAATGTAAACTTAACCAAAAATGGAATATAGATAAAAAAAATTTATAGTTATAAATATAGTCGATTATAACTTGTTAAAGAAATTATTATGGTTGTAATTTAGTGAAGTTTATGTTTCCTTTTGAAAAGATGCTAAATCAATGCAATTTAGACAAAATTATAAAGTTTAAAGACGTTAGATTCTATTACCATTTATTTAAACTTGAAATATTATCTATACTTTACCAAAACTTTTTCTTTTTTTGGTTAAAATTTCTTTTGATTGATTCAAAAATAATGATATATTTAGTATAATTTCGCAAGTCGATTTTGAATAAGGTATGGTGTTGGTGTATATAGTAATGAATATTTATTTCTACTTTTGTAATGTAGAGAGACAATTTTTTGATAGACTCTCGACTATTTGGTTGATTATCCAACAAACAACAATAACAATATACCCAGTGTAATATAATCAAAAGGGTCTGGAGATTGAAAAGAATAGAGTATACACAACATTATTCCTATTTTGAAAGACAGAAAAATCAATCATTTTAGATACACGCTCGATTATTTGATTGATTAGCCAACAAACAACAAAAACAATATACATACACAGTGTTATATCATAAGTTGAATTTGAGGAGAATAGAACGTACACAAATTTTATTCTTACCATAAAAGATAGAGAGATCGTTTATAATAAATCTTCGATATTTAATTGATTACCGAGTTAATCTTTTAAAAAAGCAATAAATGGATTTACGAATTTATTTTTGGGAAATGTTTCATGATCAGCTTTGTTATTTTATTTTTTTCACTCATTATTTTCCACTAACTTAAGAAAAGAAAAATATATGTAATATATCTATCCTAAAGTTTAGTCACTGTCTTGATAATGAAAAAACAAAAAATAAAAAGGTTAAATATCGACAAGATCTACGTTACAACAATACATAAGTACAAATATCTTCTAAACTTTTTTTTCTTTAGACATGTAAATTAATTTGTCATTCTTTTTTTTTAAAAAAAAGAATATTCTTCTAAAAGAATGTCAAGTATTGAATAATCTCATCAAAAGAAAGGATAGATATGAAGAGAAAAAAATTTGAATATGTTTTTCAAAAAGCAAAATATAAGAAAACTGAAATAATTAAATAATGAAATTATTGCTATCATCAAAATTAATTATATATTTTTTCTTAAAAGGGAACAAAGAACCTGTCATATATATGTAAATTAAAGTAGAAACATTTTCTTTTAAAACAATTTCACAATTTTTTGAATGTGTGATATTCTTTGTTATGTCATTAACAGATACATTATGTGAAATATTTGTGTATAATCTATATAGTATACTAATATTAATATCGAATATTATGAAATATTTGTGTATAATCTATAAAGTATACTACTATTAATATCGAATATTATGATGAATGAAAATTAAAATAAATAGATCAATGACTGTGTGATGGATCATTAACTTTTTTTAGCTAATTTAACTTGTTGTAATCAATTGGGAAAATATATGATGACAAACAAAAATCTAGAAATTATAAAAAATATATAGTGAAAATTAATAAAATCAAATTGGTAACCTACCCTATGTGCTAGCTTACACAGAGTTCGACTAGATTTATTATGTATTTATTATATTTTAACGATGAAAATATATGGTAATTTTATTCATCAAAATTAAATAGATGAAGAAATCATCAAATATTTTTTTATATTGAAAATTAAATTCAAGTCATCGTAATTAATTGTGACTATATGCACAACTACACCATATATTGCACTGATACACCGAATAAATGAAATTGATATTGAATATAAGGAATAAAATTGATATACGCACAAATACATTGATTGTGCTTTATTAAATTTGATCTTGAAATAACCTTAAATATTTTTAGATAGGTCATGTAGAAATGATTATTTATTAGCAAATAAATACCAATTAGTAAGTATATATTTACTTGTCAAATAAAATTTGAGTTTAGACAATCAATGTAGGTGAATTTTTTTGTTAAATCAATTCAAATAAAACAATAATAGGAAATGGACACAACATACTCTTTAATTTTGTGATTTAAAGTACGATAGAAAAGTAACTCATAAATATCATTATTGTTACACAAGTAAAACATATACATATGTTTTGAATGTCGAAAGTGAAAAAAATAGCTTTTTAGATTTGATTAAATTTTATATAAAATATTTTGTTTTTTCTTAAAGTTAAGAGGTAAATTCAATCTACTTCACATGTTTTTTTATTGTCTTTTTTAATTCAAAAAATCGTTTGAATTTATTATTTTGATGATTAAATTTATTTTTTAATTATGTTCGTGTAAAAACGTTTTTTTTGGTAAATACAAAAAATAAATTATAATATCACAATATAAAAATTAGTTTCAAATTTTAAAAATCAAATTAGTATATTTAACCGGTTTGATTTGAATTTTTCATTTGAATCAATTTTTAATATCTTGAACAGTTATAACAAACTTCTCCAATAATGACAGATCATTTAGTGTGTAAATATAACAAACTTTTTCAACAATAATCTTTATGACAAAGAACACTTATCAATATTAGGCTCAATAATCAACGTCATACAACTTATTATGATTGTGTTTCCTTTTAAAAAATAAATATAAATTACATTCGGAGAGAAACTAAGAAAAACGATAAACAAAAAAGAACAACTAATTAAGATTTTAAGGTTCATTGTGATTTATTTTAAGTATATAAATGAAAAATAATAATTATTTTTATTCCAAACTTTAGAAATGACAAATAATTTTATATAATTATTTAAAAAATAATTTCCATGAACAAAATGAAAGAAAATGAATTTAGTAATGAAAATATTAAAAGGGGCATTATTTATTTATTTCACTATGCACACTTTTGTGGTGACTATGAAAATTATATTAGAATCATTTTCTTTTTAAAGTAAATGTTATTTTAAAAAATTATTAAAGTGTTATATTCTTTATCATGTCATTACTAGATGCATTATTCGAAATGTTTTATTGTACTCTACAAAAGTATATTAATATTCAAGTATATAAATGACAAACAAAAATCTAAAAAATCAAATCAGTTCAATTAATTTTTTTTAAAAAGATATAAAACCAAATAAAATCAAACCCCAATAAAATTGATTTATTTTATCAGTTTGATTTAATTTATCAATTTGAATCAATTTTTACTCAAATAATAAACACTTTGTGCCTTTCACAAATATATATTAAACTCAAATTAAACCAACTACCTATTTTTTAGGTAATGCAAATGCAACAAACTTCTTAAACCATGCAATCTCTATGATTCTTCTTTTTCATTATTTATTTTTAATCTCTCAAACACTCATTCGAAATGAAAATCAAAAGAAAATGAATTTAGTGATACAAATATTAACAGGGACGTTATTTCATATTCGAGTAGCCAAGATGAATCTGTGGCGAATTTGAAAAAAGAAATAAGTAGACAAGAGAACCTTCCAGAGAATCGTTTGATTCTCATGTTGGATACGGGACATGGAGAATCAATCATGTTGAATGACGACGAAATTTCCCTTGTTGATTATGGGGTAAAAGATGGATCTCATTTTTACCTGTTTTTTAAGCTTCCCGACACTAATAATAGCAATAATGGTGAAAATTCAAATGGTGATGATGTCAGTTTCGTAAATCCCGAGACTCCGATTTCTCGAGAAGATTCTGTTACTTTTGTTGCAAAGTAGACAGAGATAGATTCACGATTTTAAGTTACTGGGTAATAGTAAATCTTTTTCCGTTAATAAGTGAAGGTTTAGTTTAGTGGTATGACTTTGATGGCTTTTGGTCTATGTTGTATTACTAGACTAACCAGAGTCGGATTCAGGATTTGAGCTTTTGTAGATTTAACTTTAAAGTTTTTAGTATTTAACCTCTTCTTTTTTTTTTGAAGTTACGAATTCATATATACACCATTTGGTTGCAATTTTTTTTATAAATGTTTACACCAATACATGTGCATCGAAAGTATTATATTCAGATGAAACTGATACTAGTGTTCTAACATCCGCCACAAGTAGGTAAGTGACAAACTTGATATAACACATTGATATAACAAGAAAAAGAAAAGGTAGTAGTAGGTACCGAGTGGAATATCCAGGTGCACATTTGCATCGAAAGTATTGTATTCAGATGAAGCTGATACTAGTGTTCTAACATCCGCCACAAGTAGGTAATTGACAAACTTGATATAACACATTGATATCACAAGAAAAAGAGAAGGTAGCAGGTACCGAGTGGAATATCCAGGTGCACATTTGCAATTTTTTTTTATAAATGGTTACATCAATACATGTGCATCGAAAGTATTAGATTCAGATGAAGATGATACTAGTGTTCTAACATCCGCCACGAGTAGGTAAGTGACAAACTTGATATAACACATTGATATAACAAGAAAAAGAAAAGGTAGTAGGTACCGAGTGGAATATCCAGGTGCACATTTGCATCGAAAGTATTGTATTCAGATGAAGCTGATACTAGTGTTCTAACATCCGCCACAAGTAGGTAATTGACAAACTTGATATAACACATTGATATCACAAGAAAAAGAGAAGGTAGCAGGTACCGAGTGGAATATCCAGGTGCACATTTGCAATTTTTTTTTTATAAATGGTTACATCAATACATGTGCATCGAAAGTATTAGATTCAGATGAAGATGATACTAGTGTTCTAACATCCGCCACGAGTAGGTAAGTGACAAACTTGATATAACACATTGATATTACAAGAAAAGGAAAAGGTAGTAGGTACCGAGTGGATAGTCCAGGTGCACGTATGTTGATCCAGACACCATCGTCATCCGTTTAAAATAAAAGTAGCTATCCATCTGAACCATGTGGGAATGCATACAAAGCATCTTGTTTGCTATAAACATAGTATTCAACAACTTCTTTCATTCTATAAAGCTTATCTGGATGGTAATTTATATGAACTGCAACTAGGCTTCAACTTCTTCAAATTCGAATCTTTTCGTATGATCTTGCTATTCATGAACAAGAAGAAATCCATTACTCTCCTAGAAGCATAGTCCAATGTACTCGGGGTGCGATGGAAAGGCTAACTCTTCATTGAAAACAGCCTGGTCCCAAGCATTTGGCTCCTGAGTGAGCCTGTTAGCAACGCGATCCAAGAGATCAATTGCAGGAATCGTTGAGAGAAACCAGAACTATAAGCCTATATCCTCATTGTATGAGTGTATCGAGCCCAACCCATATCAGGTTCACCAGAAACGTCGTTGTATCCATAAGCTGTCATGCTGTTGTGACCATCGGACATGACCTCCACGTCTGAATCGCGGTATAGATGATCAAAAGGACACTGTAGCCAAGCTGCAAGAACTCTCTGAGTCTCATCAGGGTCTCTCTTGTAAGCAAAGACCCCGTTTTCATTACAGAGATCTACAACGTCATCATCCAATGCAACGACACCAGATATTTGGTATAACCCGCCCTTTTTACGTTGGTTAACCACATTTCCAGCATGGATTTCACATTTGAATAGGCAAGTACAACAATGACCTCTTTCCCTACTGCAACCTTTGTCAATATCTTAGCTAGTCTCGGGTTCACTGATTCGTCTGGAAGGACAGGACGGTTAGTTCTCGTACTCTTGACTAACTAACAATGCAAGTTGCTCCTATGCACGGCCTTTTTCCTGCTCGGCTATCTGAAGCTTTTCTTTAGCTCTTTTTACTTCTGCAGCTCTGCATTCTTCTCCGATAACATCCTAATGTCTGATCTCAACATGTTCATCCACTCCATGGATTCATTCGACCATGACTCGACCTGTAAATTAGTTCTCACAAGTTAAAACATACATACATAGAGAAGACTTCAACACTGATCAAACGACATTTTGGCCGTTATATACCAAATGTCACATGTAGTAAAGACACTAGTCACGGAGTGTTTATCGCCAATATGTAGCAATATACAGATAATGCCTAAATGCCCTATCTTTCAGAGAATGAGAACGGGGCTGAATGCATACACCGTCAATAAAAAAGATAGCTCGGTGGATGAATCATCCCAAGCTCACACGAGGAGCCAGGGAAGGTCCGCGCCCTAACAAGGTACAATGCTAATACAAGCATTACTGGCTGATTCTATATCTCGAAACCAAACCCTATAAGGTTATATGAAGACAACTTTACCATTGCTCGAGATAGTATCATAAAGAAAATCTCCTCAACTCTTATTGTCGACACCTAATCACATATCAATGCATGAATCAATCGATCAACTAGACCTCAACCTAAACGACTCAGATTCGATTATACTTATCATCTATATCTAATCCACTCTACTTAGACAAATTTCACTACAATACTAAAATAATCTGTCTCTTATTACACTCTGCATCCCATATCCCACCTCAACAACAAAAAAAGGAGATAATAATAAGCATCTGATGTAATATAAGCACTCCCTCTAACCTCTATCCCAGTTTATGTGACACCAGTTAGATTTCGAGAGTCAAAGTTCCACAGCCGCTACCCTTTGGATGCGCACAGGGTAAAACTTCCGCTCCTATGCTATAGCTCGCACACCAAGAAAGAGAGGTAACTTGCACTAGGCAAGTCCGGTACGACGAGCTCAACCCAGAAGGCAAACCCCTTGCTTTCGTTGGCAAGGGATTTCCAACTTGAAAGTCCCAAAGGCAAAACACTGGGACATCCCGAAGGGTAAATTTACATATTTAAAAACAAAGAGAAAAACACTATAACTCACGATAATTAAAAGACATGAAAAGAACATGGTCAAAAGAAAAACTTATTTCGAGTTGTGAAAACAGTTTCTTACATAATAAGGTACAATAGACCCTTATGGTCATACTCTTTCTCAAATTCCACGTATAACGAGAACTTAGTGTATCGAATAACAGATAAATTAGTGCATAGTGACTTACCAAAACATCATATTTAAACAAAGGATGAGATTTATGTGGTGGATTAGGAGAAAAGAATCCACATGGATAAAAGAAAGCAAAAACACAACCAACAACAACACCTATTACAATTTGCTGCACCAATTCTTGAACTTGAAGACCCCATTTGGATTTCTGTAAAATTAAAGTCTCATTTTTCAACATGGAGAGAAAAAAGAAAAGGTTAAAAGTCAAGTAGTAGAAAGACTCTTTTTTTATGGAGTAGCAAATATAAGTTGTTTATATGATTGAGAATGATCCACTTGAATTTCTGAGTAATGAATTCAAAAGAAAATGTTGCAAAAAAGTCCAATAATTTTATTTTTACTATGATTGTTGTAGAGATATTTAACTAAAAGATTGTGTTATAGGGAGGGAGAGCCAGAGCTAGAAGTTTAGGAACGGATACGATCAAATCCAGTAAAGATTATTTTACTTAATTAAAGTTCATACCATTTAAATCTCGAGATAGGGTAATGAGAGAGATCGAGTACCAAACTTTGCACCAATAAATCACATGTATTGATTGTTCCTCCTACTTAATCTAGAATTAGAGTGTATAATTGAGATACGTTTGAATAATTTGATAGGTAACTTATTATATATTTCGTATATATCAAAGAAAAGTAGCACTAGAATTATTACTTTTTACACAATTGTGACTTGTTGAACCACAACACACATGCTACAATGGCTGGGACAAAGGGTCGTGATGATCGGTATGTACTAGCATCAAGATCGAGTCTTAGACAAATCGAAAACGAAAATAAAAAAAAGATGAAACATAGGGGGGAACCAAGGAGAAATACTCATTTATTTACAGCCAGTGGGAAAATCATGTCCAAGAATACTATTACACTGGAAAAAGATAACAGAATTTGGTTTCCAAGAATTGAAGAAAGCTTAATGCTGCAAGTAACTGTATGTCCTAACTAGCAATTCTATGGGAAACCAACAATCTCCAGAAAGATAATACCTAAATCAAGCACTTCTCTGTCTACATCTATTCCATATACATGATCACCACTCATATGATCTTTCCGCTAACGGGAGGGAGGGAGAGAGGGAGGAAGTGGTTTGCGATCTACCTTCTTCGCTTGTGTGTGTAATGCATTGAGTGGGAAAGAGGAGGTAAATTGCCAGGAAGCTAGTACATCAGAAGTAAAAGTGATCTTCGAGACAGTTCACACGATATAAGCAAAGATTTGACATCCCCATCAAATGGAGCTCAAAACCTGTAGGCTGTAGGCTGTAGACCGAAGCCAAGCGATCCAAAGCAAGAAACGAAAGCTCTTAACTACATCTTTAAGCTGTTAGATCTTTCCTGCACATCATCGGACAAGAGAGGCATCAGTCCCCATTTTCTATAAAACGTACACGAGAGTAAGCTACAGCTTCTACTTTGTTTGAAATACAACACAGAATTAGTTGAAAAGGTGCTTCATAACAATGCTTTGATAAGTGAGGCCGTGTTGAATGATAAGTCAACATGATGAGAGTTTTTGTAAAACACTGATATGAAACAGTAAGAACTAGGACTTTCTATATGTATTGAAAACCATTAAAAAATGAGAGAAAGACAAACTTAAATGAAGAGCAGGCGCAACATAAGAATGAAGAGATGTTTATATACAGAGACTTAGATAATTGAAACAAAATGCAGCACTCTTCACAGGTAGTAAAGTTTAAATTTATGAGAGAAATAAAGGAGTCTGTGTGTGTTAGAAAGGTTTGGCACAGCCTTTTTGTGTTAGAAGTATGATAGAACAATTTAGGACATCCAAAGAAGTGAAGTGATGCCTGTCGTGTCCAGCAAGAAAAAATTTATAAATGTAAGCAAATAAAGAAAGGAGGGGAGGTGGCGAAAATACAGAGTGTGCTCATACGTTTCTGTCACTGCTTATGTAGGATACAACCACAGTTATATCGTCCAGCTTCCCTCCATAGTAACGGAACCCAGCTTCTTGAGCTGCAGAAGAGAAAGGGGTCTGCCTGTTTTTATCCTGTGCTCTTTGCCGAGCTAATGCAGCTATCTTCTGAGCTGTCACCTGTGGCCCTAAGCCAGCTCTCGTTGCATGAACGACGATTGCATTAATATCATTGTTGTACAAATTGTCAAACAACCCATCAGTACCAGCTATTATAACATCTCCTTGTGCCACTGGTATTTTGAAGACCTGCAGCACAGGCAAGTCATTCAGATTAAGAGAGAATTGTGCTATAACTAACTGAATTGGAGGCATCCACAGTGAACCAGTTGAAGGAAAAATTGGAGTCCTGAACCAAACTACACAATGCAGTTGATACTGCGATTTCTGCTAAACTGATAAAAGAATGAGCAACGGATTTTCTCTTCTTTTTTTAGGAGGGTGATGAATGCCTTTTAAAAGAAATATAGTGATCACAAGACAGGATGCCATAGACATTACCAAGAAGTTCTGATCGATAACTGAAAAGAAATGACATTTGTCACAACTAGAAAAAAGAAAGACAGGACAAGAACCATGAGGGGAATTTGAGCTAATACTAGAAAAAGAAAAAATATGTCTAAAACATGGTACACTTCTCATGATTCACATCTATGAGGACTAACCATGAAGAAATGCATCTCTACATATTATATTTAACTAAAAAAAGTAATTACGAGGAACTGTACAGGAACCATTTTAAACATTGAACCCAAAATACTGTGCTCTCCTAATAACATAGAAAAATTGTAACAGAAGACTGAATAAAGGCAACACTCTTTGATTTGAGTATGATAAATTTTCCAGACTCCGATAAACATAAGCTCTAAACCAAATTCTACATATACAAAATGGGGCATTACTAACCTCTCCAGAACTTGGTAAGTCACCAGCATTACCACTCTCTAGTTGATACGTGAAATTGAAATCATGCTGCTGCACAGGGGATCTGAAAACAGTAGATCCATCTCTGACCACAATGAATCCGCTATCTCCTAAATTAATAGCATGCAGACCCTGGGAAGAGAAGAAAAATGATAAGTCTAACAATGGCCAAACTCAAAAGTATACATACTCCAAAATGGCTGAGAATTGCACATGTACCTGATCTGTGAGGGCAATTATACAGGCAGTTGAGGAACCTTTGGCTTTTGTGCATGTATAAGCTTTATCGAGGACTCTGGCTGGGTCCACTGAACCTTTTGGCTCATCTTGAATTGCGGCCACTGAGTTCGACATTAGCTCTCGTGCATACTTCCCAGCATCAATACCAAGATCAGCCCAACCACCAACACCATCAGCTACACCAATTGCTTGTTCATCACTGCAAATAAAATGAGCATCCTCTCCACCAGTATCTTCTTTATCAGGATGAGGCAGGTAACATGATCCGGAATTTAGTTTCAGGGTTCTGTCAATGCGGATATTCCTGCAATTGGGCCAAAGCAACTATAGGAATGAATAGAAAGACTTCTCACTTCAATGTAAAAGTAAATGCAGTATATTCTTTTGATAAGCAATCTACAGAACATGAAGGAGAGAATTACAAAATGTTCAAGATCTACATAATGACTATGCAAAAATATTGGTACTCTATAGTAAAAGGTATTAGGTAAGCCACCCTTTCCTCTATACAAATAAGTGGGATATGATATAAAAATCCAACTGATCTTCCACCAGAGATGGATGCCAGCTCAAAGAAAGGTTTCGAACAAGAGACAAGCTTGTCAAATCGTTGAAATTTGTTTTTTTTTCCTCACGGTAGCTAGCCTTGAGAAACTTTCAGGACGATTTTAACTTTTACATAGTACTTCTTTACTCAAGTTCCACCTTTGAAATTAGCTAGTAGCTTTCTCATGGTGGTAGACAAATTGTATTAAGCATCTAATATTTTCTCATAACAGACAGCGCTAACAACGATGCCTCAACCAAAGATAGTTGAGGAGCATCTAAGTTCTAATAATAAATACTTCTCAAGTCATTTTTGTGTTTTCTTTTTTAGTTTCCAGATTGTGATATTGGCAAATATGGTTTTGAAGCACAGGCAAATAAAAGAAAATATTATCCCAACCGACGCAACCTAGCACATGACTTCTTTCAATTCTTAATCTACTTCAGGCGCAAAATTTCATAAGGTAGCAAATTTTCTCAACCCTTAGAGTTCTTAAATTTTCTTCTGGTATAAACTATGGATATAACACTACATTCTAAGGAATTCTAATACTTCCGAAAATTTAGGCACTACTCACGCCAATTTCGTTAAATTTATTTAACAAGAAGATGTTTTAAGTTTCTAAACTGAGGATGGTGTTCAAGTCAATAATATTTCCTTCACTTCCACATATGTAGTTTGCATATTTCTTTTTCTTTTTTTTTTGTATTGTATGAAATGACATGAATTCCCTGTATTTCAGCTATACAAGGGTGAATAAGAATAGAAAGTTATGAAAGGAAGCATACTGTTCAGATGAATCTGCTGAACTTGAGAGCTGCACCCCACACGTAGAGCTACCAAATGACACATCATGAGCAGTGCCAGTAGAAGAAGAAGCAGTTGATGAAGTATGGAACCCCATCAAACCAAAGCCTTCATATAGATTAGAATTTCCCCGTCTCTTTGCCACATTGTATGCGAAATATCCGTAAAGTAAAAAGTTGTTGGGCTGATTTTTGTTTCTCAAACTCATGCTGGCTTTTCTACAATTATCAAAGCTTTTATTGCTATAAGAGGTAATAGGATTATTTACAGAAAGAACACCATTGAGATGTCTTGAAGTCATTTTGCTTGAGGAACAGCCAGGAGGACAAGTTCGAGAACCACAGATTTCCATAGGTGCTTTGTGAGAGTCGCTGTCAGACAAACTTTCAGCCGGGTCCGATATCACGCGATCAATGTGATAGCCACAGATGTGAAATGCTGGTCCTGACACAGAAGGAATTGAAACTGCACGAGAAATAGCTCCAACTACAGAAATATTCTTTTTCTGTTTGCTACGTGCAAATTCGCCTGTGCGGCAGCTAAGGTTCCAGGCCGGACAAGCACATTCAGGTCAGTTGGTCTTGCAAATGGTACTGAATAGAAGCACTTTGAATTGCCAAACAACAATCTCCCTTGGGCAACCAAAATCTCAACCGAATCCTGGAGCCCACTTTCTTTCCCAGATATGGATTTCTGGAGTCCCTGTCTAGCAGCCCGGCTTAATCTAAAAAGATAGTTACTCGGCATATCGGCTTATTAACCACAGCTGATTAGCTTGCACCTCTTTATAGGAAAAAACACAACAACCACTACTATACACAAAAACTATCATAACGCTCAGTACATTTAGTATCAAGCATCAACTCATGCACTACCCTCCTTCTCCAATATAACTTTGAGAATCCAGACACCTACTGAAGATGAAGGAGAACATTATGAGAAAGAAACCATGAATATTTTGGTTAATTAACTGTACTCAATAGTAGTATTAAACATTATTGCATATGTAGTTTATGTTCGGAAGAGTATCATTTGATCTCATTTTTAAGTTAAAACTAATCAAGAAGAGCCACACAAATACTAAACCAACTAAATTAAATAAAAATATTATGAAGAAACTATTGCTTAATCATCTAAAGCCATAGCCCATTCATAGAAAAAGAATAAAGAACCATAATATTATCAGATAACCCCAATTCCAATTAGTTGGAATTGGTTATATACATGATATGTCTACACCACTCTATTCAGGTTCAACTTGATCCATCCCATAAATACTTTCTTTGATAGAAATCCAAGATCCATATCTAAATCCACCTACAACTCATTGCCATTCCCACTACTAAGAAACTCAACATAAGTGTGGTCAATCCCAAATAGCCACGTCCTCGATCAACGCAAATAATACACTTCCACACCACCAATAGCCAACAAAACTCTCTCTAAACTTAATCTTGTTGGATCACTTATATAAATCTCGTATATCCGTTCTATTTGGGCATGTTTCATTCCAATACTCAAGAATTTAGGAACACATCTCACCCCAGCAATGTGAAGCTCATATAGGCAGAGGTTAAACATAAGAAAGAGATCACCCTATACCATAATGGACGTCGAAAATCAAAGCAAACACAAACAGATATAAAGGGATCAAAACTTCACACTTTTATATAACGACAACATACCTAATGAAATCTGGAGAGCATAGAGTGTACTAGGCCTTTATCACTACCTCGTGGAGGTATATGCAAACTCCAAGAGAACAACAAACACAATAATCACAAAAACTAAACAATTTTCAATAAAAAATGAAAAAGATCAGAGCTTTAAGCAACTACCCATTACAAAAACAAACAAGAAGGGTTCAAAGATCGCACCTTTATGAATAATAATTGCAGGAAGCAAACACCCAGATGACAAAATCCATATAAAATCACAAAACAAACAAATAAAAAAACTTAAGAGCTCAAAACAATTTGTTTCTTTAAATGCCCCCAAATGTTACTTGATTTGCCTTCATATGAATCTTGAGAGTTTGTTAGGTTAGAGGCTTCTCTCTCCTCTCTCTTTTCTCTCTCTTGAGCTGAGCTTAAAGGGCTCAGTTAATCTTCCCCAACCAACAAACCCTAATAATCACCAATGAAGAGTTTTGACTTTTCAATTTTGAAATGTTTACATATATGGTTAGCAATTAAAAACGGAGAAAAAAAATCAAATATAAAAAACACATTTGAATAAAATTATAGGATACCCTTTTCTCATTTTATTAAAAAAGTGTTATGATTTAGTGATTATTCTTTATTGGTTAATCGATATTAAAATATACTTAAATAATAAAATTATGTTTTTTCAAATAATTCAAATTTTTTAATGAAATGAGTATCAGAATAAGGCACTTCACAATTATTGATCTATCGATGATGCACCTCATATAAGATTGTTCACGTTCTAGATTCAGCCGTAAATGTAGGAGGAATTTGTTTTACGTGTAATTTTGGATAATTTCCCCTTCCTGAACTAATTTTTGAGATTAAATTATACTAGCGGTGAAATTCAATTTCGAAACCTAAAAAAAAAAAAAGAGTAACATAAAATTCTTTATAAGCTAGGTCAATGCCAAATTTGTAGGGGTTGTGACAATTTCTTCTAATAATTAATGTATTTGAACTTTGTGTCATTTGATGGAAAAAAAATAAAGTTTGAAATGATAAATAGAGATGTGACATTTGTAATTTGAAGCAATCTAGATGGAGTGTCACACAATATTATATAATTGAATTAATACTTGTATATTATTATATCCATATAATTTATAGAATGTTACCAATGGATGTTGACAACTTGCTCAACTTAAAATGGACTAGGAAAGAGAACAAACCTATTCAACACAATTTTTTTTTTTAAACATGATAATTATAAATACAAATTATCGGGAAAAATGACAAATATATCCCTAGATATCGTAAACGGTATACATATATTCTCTTTCGTACCTTTTGGGACATGGATGTCCCTGCTGTAAAAAAACTAGAGCATATATACCATTTATATTAACGGATATACACGTGACGTAATCTTATCCATCGATCGATATTTATTAAATATTGAATCGACGGATAAGATTACGCCGCGTGTTCCTATTTAGTCTTCCATTAGAGTGAAGGACATATATGCTCTGATTTTTCGATTGCAGAAACACCAATGTTCCAAAAGTATGACGAAAGATACCTTCACACATTTGCGATAGTTCGGAGTTATATTTGTCATTTTTCCTTTTTATTTGCATCATATTTTATTTTACTTTTTCAGTAATATAAAATGCTCATACAGTATACTCACCCTCCACAAATAAGAATTTTTAATCAAACTAAGTCATTATATAAAATAATTTACCAAAGTAATACATTTTTCTAAAATTTTACAAAATTAGTATAAACGTATTTCACGGTAACGTTTTAAGATATATTTTATTTTTAAAAAACTAACAGTATTAGGTTGATATATGTTACTGTAAGTAACGTTTTGAGAGTAAAACGTTATTTTCAGTAACGTTTTACTCCTAAAACGTTACTGTGAAGTAACGTATATCAATCTGACGCCATTAACTTTTAAAAAATAAAATATATCCTAAAACGTTACTGTGAAATACGTTTATACTAGTTTTGTAAAATTTTAGAAAAACATATTATTTTGGTGAATGGCTTTATATAATGGCTTAGTTTGGTCAAAACCTCCCACAAATAGACTCAACTTCTATTCGTGGCATTATAATAGGACATGTTATTTCTCGAGTCAAGCGTATAGCAGAAACAAGAATAAGATATGCGTACACTTTATCGAAAAATATGAAGTTCTACAGTATAATGTACTGGCAAATCTTGATCATAAATTTTGAGGACTAATAGGTAACTAGTGAATAATACAACAACTATATGAAATGATCAAATGAAAATACAAAAAGAGTTATAAGTCAAAGTCCCATGAAGTCTCAGCAGTTAACTTTGGCAGTTTAAGTTCATCATCATCCAAACACATAGATGCAGAAACCTGGAGGCAAGAATTGTTTATGTCAAGAGTCTGGTCAAAAACAACAACATGATAACGAAAACATAGTAGTATATATTTTAGATTTCTTCGTTAGCTATCAAAAGATCAAACGAAGAGAACATTTTACCAACGAGATTGACCAACTACGAATCAGTTACTGTGTTTTCGGAAGATAATGCATAGTAAAATAGGTAAGATGATAAAAGCATCAGAAACCAAAAGGAGAGAAACTGACTCCGCTTCTCTGCTTTCCTCTACAGGCTAATATCACTGAATGTGAATCAACGACGAATCAAACAATTAGCATAAACTGGAGCATGTTTTTAATTTACGACATTAGTTTGGAAGAGGAACCATTGAGTAAACTCATTTTGCTTGTAAGATGGTATGTGTCATCCAGAAATCCATCTCCGTTCTTTCATATTTTCTCAAACTTGTAGAGCTTTAAAAACTACTAACTGAATAATCCATAAAACATGTGATGTCTTGCAGGCATAGGACTGAGGGGCAAGACGTCTTAAGCAGAGCAAACGCCTTCAAATGATTAACAAGTGACTCATTTTTAAACAAAGTAGTGCAAAGAAAGTACGCGTCCACTTAGTACCTTAACATACCATTAGATCAAGATAATATGGTTTCATGTTTCGTTTTATGAAAGAGGCAGCCATGGGAAGGCTCTCCCTAGGCAAAGTATGGAAAACCGAAAATAAACAGGCAACCACCGCCTAATGTATGAACCCCTTAACACACTCCCTATCCTCGACCCTACTTGTTTCCATTGCTAACAATTCTATTATTGTGGACTATTCTACTGTGTAAGCACTGCAGAGAATTCCGCAAGGATGACAACAGACTGGCAGATATTAAGTCAAATTTTTGGCTTATCGAACATCCTATCAGAAGTGGAGTAAATGGTTCGTTCTAAAAGGACTAGTGTAGTAAAAAAGCGGTTCTTCAATTTTATACTAGAAGATAGCTTTGTAATCGATTTTCTCAAAACTCGTCTATACTTTCAAATTTCAATGCTTCTCCACCTATAAGGATTTTAAACAGCAAGTACAATCGACATACCATCAAATCTTGTACAAATCAAAATAATCTAAGGAAAAGATTGTGGCCTGACAAAATAATCTTCGAATCAAACAAAAAAAAAATCAAATTTAAATAGCAATACAAGATTATTGCTACTTCTATTACTCACTCAAATATAGCAAACCAAGAAGATACTGATCAATCTATGAATTGTATAGTATGAGTTATATAAATTATCTACCGCTTTTTATTCAGGTCTCTATATCAATAATATAACTCAAAAATAAAACGATTGTACCTTAAACGATCCACCTAGCTTAGTACTCCTCGACCAGTGAAGCCCCAAATTCCTACTATGCGTCTGATACGTAGCCTTACAAACATCATTCCCGTAAACTTTATGAGACACTGCAAAATCCCAAGAATCCTCTTTTATATCATAGCTCGGCTCAAAAGTAGTGAGTCCTCCATGAACATAACTATACTTCAATTACAACCTCCCGAACCCAGCTTATGACTGACTGACAACTTGTTCGCGGAATCAAACACCAATGTCCCATCCAGTGTTGTTTTGTCCTCTCCTCTAGAGTGAGTGTACTTCAAATTCAATGGCTTCTCCAAAACGTTTATTGAGTTCATAAATTGAAATTTGATGTCCTGAAATAACAAAAATCCTAAAAAAAATAGTAAATAATAGTCCATACTAATTTTAAACAAGTCCAAAAAATGTTAGTACAAAACATAAAAAGAGAACTCTTTGGATTTTCTTCCTCCTTTTAAAAAGCATTTCAAATTTTCAAATTTCTTCAATTCATAGACCAAAAAAATAAACTAAATCAGCACTGTTTTGTTTAGTTTCATGTGAAAGTGGCAGAGTAGTCTTGTCGTCACGAAAAATAGATAATCATACCTTCCCAGTGTTTGTTAGCATGGTCTATTGGTCAATAAAGTCGATTGAGAACCATAAGGTGTCAAGTTCAAATCTCAACAGAGAAAAAAAAACACTAGATGATTTCTTCACATCTAACAGAGCGCTACCTGTATATACCAATTGTGTTGGAATGTAAACCTAAAGTTGATCCAAACATCACAGTTATACAACACACGAAAACAAATACTCCATTGGTTTCCAATTTACGTGACACTTTTTGAATTTCATTATTCAAATAATTTTCATATTATCTTTGAAATATTTTGAACAGTCATTAGGGGTCGTTTGGTAGGGAGTATTAGCAGAAATAGTCCAAGTATTATATGTGGTATTATTTAATACTATGTTTGGTAGGAATTTTGGATCAATCCATGGATTAGTTATACACCCTACACGGTATTAGAGGGTGTATAACTAAAAACTAATACCTTCCATTTGATGGTATTAGCTCTAATACCATGGGACTAATCTAGGTAAAGACAAAAATACCCCCTCAAATCCTTTTAATCATTTTTTTTTTATTTTATATTTTATATTTTATATTATACTAATAAATTTATTTAAATAAATTATCTTACAAATTTTATTATTTAGATATGATTTTTATTTTCTAAAATATGAGTTATTTAATCTATTAATTATTAATATAAAATATTATAATCCGACTAATATACTAATGTTGATGTATGAATTTAAGAACAATTCATAAATAAAATATTGTCTCTTAATGAAAGTCCATTAAAATACACAAGTAGTCTAAAACAAGAGTGTATATATATATACACACAGAGTTCGTCTCGAGTATAAAAATAGTTTAAATTATTTTGCTATGTTTTTTTTTTTATTTATTTATTTTATGATAAAGAGTCTTCTTAAAATTTATTTATACAAAACAAAGTTCTATAAATTTTCTCTATCAATCATTTTAGTTGTGTGACCTTTGAGATATTAACTCCAATATATAAGATGACAATTATTTATTCTCAAATAATTTAAGTGAAAAAATAGTGAACATAACAATAAAATTTTTCTATTCTCCTAGCAAGTTAAAAATGTAATAAAAAATAATACTCTTCGTAAATTATCTACCTTGACTCAATTAAATTAAATAGAAAATCTCATAATAACTCTAGGGTATAATTGAAAAGAATTTTTTTGTAAACTTTCAAACCACACAAAAATTAGGTAAAAAACAATGAATCAAACACATAAAAATAATCCAACATTACCAATTCCTGCATTACCAAGCCCTGCAATAGTAATCCATGCATTACTAATCCTGCATTATTGATCTTTGTACCAAACGACCCCTTATTGTGTTATTATCAATCATGCTCAAATGCATAGTCAAAATTATACTATTCGACTCTCGAAATTCAAAATGTATCATATAAATTGGACAGATAAAGTCACATTCTTCAGCTATTTGTTGCTTCGATTCACGGATAATTATAACCGGCATAGTGATTTTACAGCTAAGATCTACTGAAATTTAGCACAAAAATAAACTATAATAATTTTTTTTAAAAAAATGAAAAATGCAGAGAAGAAATTCACCGCACATTTTTGGGACGTTGTAGTCGAAGATGAAGGAGTTAGGTTTTTCAACGGCGAGAGATAAGCCGTTTAAACTGGGACCGTTGATTACGGTAGCATCGGTCATAGAAGCACGGAGCTTAAAGTCGCCGGCGTTGAAAGTTACAGTGGCGCCACCGGTTGCCGCTTCTTTTCAGCTTCAGTCTCATATCGAGCTTTCACTGATGCCTTCAACATTTTTTTTGCCGATTGAAAAAAAAATAGTGAAAAATACTATGAATTTATCAATGTATAAATAAATAATTTCAAACTTTTAAAGTACTGTAACTTTTACTTTTGCTAGTTTTCTAATTCTCACGCCAAATGATCTACCTAACTTTAAAAAAAAAATTGAATTTTGGCAAATATTAGGAGGCTAAACGTGTTGGGTATAATAATTTTGAGATAAAATATAGTGTATTTAATTAGAAATTTGGAGGTACTTAGACTATTTATTTCGTGATCATATGAAACGCACAATTACATGTGAGAGGTAATTGATATTAGACAAGTTCGATATGACAAGCTCAACTTAAAAGATAATTTTTTTACTTTTGCTGGCAAGAAATTTCAAACTTAAAACCTTAATATAAAAATCTAAAGCCCTAACCACTGAAACTAAAAATTACATGTAGCAAAAATTGGATTTTGCTAAATAACTTTAAATCCTAATTTTCTTAGTATAAGTTGCATGTGGAATAATTGATAAAAAAAGATCTTAGACAGAAAGTGTTACGATATTGAGGATGACACTTTTTTTTTTTGAAATTTTCATATACAGTCACTTATATATAATTAATTACTCTTCATAGCTATAATTTGATAATTACAATTTGTAACTACATGTTATATGGAGGAGAGAGGCGAGCGAGACTGGGAGAGAGAGGGGGAGAGGGAGAAAAGAGTGGAAGAAAGGTAAATTGAATATGTATATTGGTTAGATATAACTGTATATTATACATATATATTTGTATATATGGCAGAGAGATGGGGGAGGGAGGAGAGAGGCGAGCAAGATCGAGAGAGGCGAGCGAGAGGGGACAGAAAGTGGGAGAGAGGTGAATTGTATATGTATATAACTGTATATTATACATATATATTTGTATAAATGGCAAGCGAGATTGGGAGAGGGAGGAGAGAGGCGAGCGAGATTGAGAGAGGAGAGATGCAAGCGAGAGAGTGAAGAGAGTGGGAGAGGGGTGAATTGTATATATGTATATAGGTTTTAAAAATTATATATTATACATATTTATTTGTATATCTTGGCGAATTATACATATACAAACATGACTAATTATAAAAATTCGAAGTCATCCCACATAATTAATGTAAAATGTCAGTCGTGAATGATAATTATAGCAAACTATAGCTATAATGAGTAATTAATAGTAAAATTTGCTTAGCCGCGTAATTTTTCCTCTTTTTTTTTTACATATGAATAGGTAATTAATTTTTTTATAAAAAAAAATAGAGATTGACAATCTTAAGAAAATAAGAAAAACAATCTTCTATAGATAATTAAAAAATAAAATATTATTGGCATTTTCATTTTTTATGACTTTGAAATGCAGTCTCTACTATATTCTATCCTTGTTCCTTTTAATCTAAACTTTAATAAAAATATTCTATTTAAATAAAGCAAAGCAAAAAAATTATTCCATAGTCGTGAATCACGACGATGTTTGAACACGTTAAAATACAAACATTCTAAAAAAGGATTTAATATATTTGGGGACTATCGTGATTATTAATGCTAAATATTTGAACAAAATTATTATAACGTGATAATCTATTTTTATTTTATTATTAAGGGAAAAAGGATGAATATATTTTCGAAATATTATAAATGATATGCAAATATCCTTCGTTATACTTTTGGGACATTGGTGTCCCTGCACTCGTACTTTGGGGACATTGGTGCCCCTGCCCCTTCGTTAGAGTGAAGGGCATATGCTCTAATTTATAAACGACAGGGACACTAATGTCCCAAAAGAATGACGGATGGTATCGGCATACCATTTGCATTCCATTCACGGTATATCAAAAGTATATTGTCATTTTTTCCTTATTATTAATACAAAATAGATAATTTCATTATTTTGAAATAAATTTTATCCCTATTTTAACTTATACTGAAAATTAAATTAAAAAAAACTTATACTGCAAATAAATATTACACAAATTGATTTTATTCTTTACTTTATTATTGTGAATGTTGTCATTTCAATTTGCATATACATTACTTGCGTGTCTAAAGCAAAGTCAGCTCATTTCATTATTGTCATTGATATCTTATTTTAGTATTTTTCAAATAAACAATATATAACTTCTCTTTATACTTTTTTGCATTTTAAAATTACTAATTATTATTTATTTATAACTTGTAAGTTTTATTAATAAAGAATTTCTTAGTGACAAACATATTATGAGTCTGTTCAGACTAATTGAATCAACGAATTCAATTCAATTAAAAAAAGAGAATCGTATGATATACGTTGAAATCTTTTAACGGTTTATTATAAATATCGGGTTTCAATTTTCAAAGAAAAATCCTACGATATCGAGTTCTAATTTTCAAAGAAAAATCCTATAATATCGGATTCCAATTTTCAAAGAAAAACCCTGCGATAAGGAGTGATTTACTTCTCGAGTACCAATAGTTAAAAAGAACAAAAAATCATTTAAATTTTAAAAAATAAATATTAAACGCCGTCTGTGGGGATCGAACCCACGACCACGTGGTTAAAAGCCACGCGCTCTACCACTGAGCTAAGACGGCTAGCTGTACAAGTTTTGGCAAAGCTTTCAAAAAATATCTTTCTTTATGTGCTTTGTGTACTCAATATAACTAATGTCTTATTTAAAATCACTAATGATCTGCATATATGTGAATGAATTGATATTACGACAAATATTTGTCTTTACATAAATAATCTTTAAAATGATTGATTTAAAAGTTAGAGGTGCGAAAAAGAAGTTGTTGATAGAGGTGCTTTCTTGTCATCATAAACAGTAGATATAAAGTAATTATGCTTGTAAATTTAAGAGAAAAAGTATTACGAAATAGTGAATTGATAAATTATGTTATGTGGATTAGAGTGTTTGTCAGTTAAAATTTTACACGTTCGAAGGATGAAAGAAGAGAAATTGAGAATGTTGAGATGTATGTGTTACAAGTCATATTAAGAGAGATAGGAGTAATAATGAAGATATTCAGGATAAGGTGAGAATGACTCTCACGGTAGATGAGATGAGGGAAGCGAGATGGACATAGTATGAACATGTAAAAAGGAGGTGTAGAAAGGTCCTAGAGAAGATATGTGAAAGGTTTGTTGCAGCGGATTTTAGAGGTAGACCAAAAAAATATTGAAAAGATGTGATTAGATATGACATGACATAACTTCAACCTTTGACGATACGATCTTATATAGAAAAGATGTGATTAGATATGACATGATAAACTTCAACCAATAATAGTCACATTTGTCTCGTAGTTGGCATATCTTACTGCTATAGTTACTAATTCCTTGTCATTTATTGTGCTTTGATTATCACTTTAGTTTGTTATGATTCTCGCCCCTTTTTGGAATGTTATGGTAAATTTTTTATATTATTTTGTGTTCTTTTTGCTTTTGTATTGTTCTGTTAGTTAGTTAAATGTTTGTTACTCGAGCGAATGATATTTCGAAAATAACATTTTTATCCCCGCCTTTCCCAAATTTAATTTTTCAAACTATACTAAAATTTTAATTATTAATTATAGTAAATTTTAAATAATATTATAAATACCATGTTATGAATATTTATTCAGTATTCGTACAATTTCACGAAAAATCTTAAATTTAAGTAAGACCTCATTTGTTTACACTTAATGGAGGTCTGAATCTTAATGAATCAGATTCGCCTCATTCAGTATGTTTGGTTTTAAGTATTGAATCTTAATTATTCAGATTCAGTTCATTAAGTTTGTTTATTTTACTTCCGTATAAGCCTTTTAATGAGTCTGAATAAATCTGAATGAATCAGATCTGTAACACATTCTTAACATCGTTCAGACTTAAAAATAAGACTCCTATCTTAATTCAACTATATTGCAATAACTGATAAATATTTTTTTTCTTATTTAATTATGTTACTGACATGCTTACCGTTATAAATTTCTTTTTTTAACTAACTTAATATATATCTTTTGCTTTTATAAATTAATTAATATATTTGAATTGACAAACACTTCATGATATAATATTTAGCACGGGTTCAAAGAATATGAAAATATTAATTATTTGATCGATAACAATAACAAATGTCCATGATAAAATAAAATGATTTCATAAACATTATATCACTACTCTATATAAACTATTATTACATTGCATTATAATAAATTCTCAAAGCTTTTGATGCAAAGAGTAGCCTATTAATGATCAAACTCAATGTTAAATTCTTAATACATAAATCATATTATATTGTTACGATAAAATTGTTAAAACATATTATTTCTATAAAAAAACTATTTTACCAAAATGAGGCTTTTATAATATTTTATTGATATAGCATTAAAATTCATATGTACTTTCAGATATTGAAAACAAACAATTCCAATAATCTGTGTTCAAATTCAGAGACAACATCTTAACATTCAGATATTTATTCAGATTTACACATCTAGATCTTATTGTATATATTAATATTTAAATGTGTATACAGATTCAGACGTCTTAATCTTAATGAAAACAAATGAGGCCTAAGTAATTTTGTGAGTACGTTTGCGTCTTATAAGTTAAATTATAAATAATTTTAATATCAATTTACAATTAGTTTTCCAATAAAAGAAATCTATATTCAACAAATATCATGTTGTCAAATTAAAAAGTTCTACATCAATCACCTACCTACAATTATTTTGAATTAATTATTTGTGAAATAATAAGCGTGAAACATGTACCAATAAAAAATACTTTCTCCGTTTAAAAAATTATAATATAGTTTGACTTAAAATGGAGTTTAAGAACAGAAGAAGAATTTTTAATCTTGTGGTTATAAATTAAAGTTATGTCAAATGTATCAAAATGCCTTTTAATCTTGTGGTCATAAATATACTACGTGAAAAGTTAAAATCAAAATATTGCCAAAAAGGAAAGGGGTCATTTTTTCTGAAACAGACTAAAAATGAAATATAATCATTCTTTTGAAACAGATGAAGTAATTATTGAGCGATATACATTTTTTTGGAAATTTCAAAAATAGTTATTAAAATAAATTTATTTAAGTTTCGTAATTATAATTGGTTGATTATAATTTACAGCTATATGTTAAAGGGAGAAGGGCGAGACAAACTGAAGGAGGGAGGAGAGAGACAATCGAGAGAAGACAGAGAATCAAGAAAAGCAAGTTGTATTTATATATTTATCAAATAATTGTACATATATAACACATATATACATGCATTAATGATTGTATTTTTTTATATATATAACGAAATGAAATTTGTATCAATGACTAAATTGTATACAATCATATCAATTAGTATTTGTATACATACACGGGAAGAGAAAGGCGACAAAGAGAAAGAGAGAAGAAGGACACACGTAATTATAACTAATATTAAGTCGCGAATGTTAATTAGTGGAAATTATATCTATATTAGCTAATTTAATTATTATATGTTTGTTTATTCGTATAATTTTTTCAATTTAAAATTTTGGAGTTAAATTTCCTGAGTGAGTTACCTTTTTTATGGTGTATTTCACTCTTTGACTCAAAATATTTGATAAAAATCTAAATTTAATCAAATTTAAATAAAAATATCAACAACGTGAAACATGTCGTTTAAACACGTTACAAACCAGCGATCAACAGCCACATAGATATTTCCGTAATTTACTCATCGCCAGCCTTTAGCTCCACGACACAGTCAACGCATCTTAACCGTTCATCAGCTATCAGTTCATTTAATCTCAACCGTCCGATCATCCTAACCTGTTATAAATTAACGCATCATTACTTCATGAACTTGCATTCCAGTTTCATCTTCTCTCCTCTTCCCGCAATATCTTTCATCTCCAGATCTTCTCATCGGCATTTCTCTGCTTCTGAATCGGTATGCAGATTCGTGTAGACCGTTCGCCGATCTACAGATTGAGTGTGGTTTCGACTTGTATCGGTCATCATTTCCTTGCAAATCGTAACAAATAGTGCCGATCTATCATTTCTGAGGTTTTTCGGTATGAATATTGCTCGGGTTATGGACGATGATGTTGGCTAGACGAAGATTGGATAGATCTGATGGATTTGTTACGAGATTGAGAGATGTATGACCTTTTCAAGGAGTTCTCGGTGATCTGAGATGATTTTTTGAGTTTTATCGGTGAGCTTCTATGTTTATTCTATCTGTATTTTACTACAATTTTGGATCTAATTCTGTTTATTGATAACTATTGTTTGTTTCGGATTGCTGCAGGTTATCATCGTTTCAATCTGGTGATTTTACCGTATCTCTGTAGAGCTTGGTGCAATTGGATATCACTGGTGTTCTATTTATGCTAGATCTCGGGGATGGTTAACGGCAAGCTTGAGGTTGTTAGATGAGGTTATCATAGTTTAATTCGTTGTCTATTCTCAGCTTAATTATGAAAATTTGCATTAGTTTTACTGTTATGTATGCATATGTACGAGAAAATAATCAGACTGTAGAGAAAAGAGAGGATGTGTGAGGTTCTTTATTGTTGTTTGCCGGCCTTTGCCATGCCGGGTGCGCTCGCATGGCAGGTCACAAAACCTAATAAAGATGCGATTTTTGTGTTCGGAGGGGAGATGGTACGGGGAATTTTTGCCCGACTCTCCTCTCTGTGTCTTGTCTTTGGCTCCTTTCTTTTCTAGAACTGTCTGCAAGATCTATTCAGAAAAACGTCTCATCAAATTTGGCGTTAATGTCCCCGAACGATGGTTTCGATATCCGCAAAGTTATAGCAGCGCTCTACCTTTTCAAGGGATAGGTATGTCATGCACTATTAATACAACAATGGACAGGCGAATTCTAGGATTATTCAGCTCCACTCTCCTTTCAAAGGTACACTTGTGAATTCTTCTACTAACTTTGACACTTAACTTTCATAGCATATGTTCTTTCCATGAGTAAATATAAGCCTTGCCAATAGTAGTCCGTAATATCTTCAATTGTTTCTGAGTACAGGTAGTAATTTTGTTAAACATATAAGAGTTCATTCAGCCTACTTATAACTATTGATTAATTTATCAAATGAAATAGCAAAATGACTTACTTTGAATACTGGAACAGTTCAATTCTAAGTCAAATCTGTTTCACAGAGATATAAGATAATCTAACCATTTGCGAATAATGATAAATTAACATCTGTAGCGTAATATATCTGGAGTGAACTAGTTTTCCAAATGAGGTTTAGCAGTTTTGACGATCTGAAAATTTGGGTTTGAGATACTGATCTCTCTTTTACTAATCAAATGGTGGCTATTAAATGAGACTAGATTATTATTTGTTTCATCATCCATATTCAAAATCTTTGTGAAGTCTGTTAAACCAATATCTATCACTAATGCAAAAAGGAATCTGTGTACATGATTGCCATTTATTCATTTATTATCATTGCGAAAATTTCAATACGTAATTTCTTATTACATTAAAGGCTGTGGATCTATCTTCGTATTTTTTTCTTGTTATAATTTGCAATGGTGGATATCAATGGAGTCTCTTGTTGAGCTCATTCTGTTATCCTAGAGGGTGAATGTTTATTGGGCAATGAAGTAAGTTAATTGCTGGAAGTACTTTTGTACGATTGTTGTTCCTCTGCTGGTTGGTTCTCTGTGCATGCTGACCTTGAAGTTGCTGTGCCATACTGCAATGGATCTGCTCCGTGCTGAAATCAATTATTATGTTCTACTTTTGGACTTATTTCCTTGATCACGCTCTTGGAATTCCTGTTTTACATGCCGTCATATTTCTGGTGCAATCAAGTTTTATGTGGAAATTCTCAACTCTCTTTACCTGGACCATCTTCACTTGGAATACACAATGAGCAAACCCAATTGTCAGCTTCTTCGTTCTAGCAAGCCTGATAAGGAAGCATCTTGCAAGTGTGTTAGGATAACTATTGGAAACTTACTTGACATTTCCGAAGTTTCTTGACTAAGTTGCTGCTGTCTGTGAATCTTGGTACTCTCATCAATAGCTGTATACAATTCCTATGCTGTTTCTCAGAGAAAGTAAGATCAGTCCTTCCTGCAGAAGGAAGGGGTTGTACCATTTTATTGTTGTCCTTGATCCATTTGTGCAAGTAATGTGTACATATTTGAAGCGGGCTATCTGTGATGGAGTGTGATTACAACTTATTATTAGCCATATTTGAGAAGTTGCTGTTATGTTTGCAGAAAAGTGGGAATATTTGCCATCTTTTGCTATGTATACTGTGCAAGTTAATATATCTCTTAACTGAAGGGTTAACCACAAGGAAATATTGTTATCTGGTATATTTGATTATACTGGATCGTCTGTTGAGGTAATCTGTTCTTAAATGTTAGGTTTTTATTCTTGTTAATCAGTTGTGTTTTTAATTTACTCGATGGTAGTCAATTTCTTTTGAGCAAAAGGGGAAATATCATTTTTCCCTTGGGAAACTTAAGTTATAATCCCCATCATATAGATAATTTTGGTTTCAGTTTTTTTTTGTTTCATCTTTTATTGCTATGTGGTTAAGATAACGTTTTTAGTATATAATGCCTTATTTTTCTGTTTTTTTTCCACTTATTAACTCACATTTTATGAACATTCACTTTCTTACAACCCAAATAGTCTAAACAAAACTATTAACTTGACTCACGAGAATTAACTAAAAAGCTTTCGAATTGTATGATTTTGTGAATTCTACTGTTCAATCGTAGAAGCTTTTTTACCCATTTTCTCTTCAATTATGTTATTCCTAATACCTGTAAGACCAGATATTTGAAGAATATAGTCTCTAGTTTACCTGTTATGCTTGGCAACCTTGATTATAGCTGGGCAATGTCTCACAATTTTATGATAGAAATGACGACATTATTCTTATATAGTTGTTGATGAGGATTTAAAGTACATTATAGCGGTACAATATTTTAAATTTTTTTAACCCCTTCTTTTGAGTTTACTTTATTTTTATAAAAAATATTAATTTTGGTGATTATAACTTGGTTGAAATATTGATAACTGGATGGATCCATGAGCTCGCTACTGGAGGAGCGCTCAATGCGTATGCAATTGAGAGGACGGTGGTTCGAATCCACCTGGATCCTGTTTACTATCTAGCATCTTCAAGTTATATGATTAACCTACTTGTCTTCTATTTGCTTGTGTTGATTTTAAAGTTGTCTTAAATGTAAACATTATTTCTCAACAAATATATGTCATCATTAGTCCCTCTGGGATTCTATTTATGAGAATTTATTCATCACCTTATGTTAGGGCATGTTGTGTTATTTTAACACTTTTTTCATAAGCTCTCTATGTGCGTGCAGAATCAATGGGTCCAGGTGGATTAAATAGCAACTTATATTATGACAACTCATTTTAAAGCCATATCATTAGGTCAAAACGAATAGAATTGAACTTTGAATTCGAAGAAAAATGATTCCTTTCCACCCCTCAACCCCCCGTTCATCTTCTCCATCTAATTTCTCCCTTTTCATGGCTTCTTTCATCATCTCCACCACCACATAATCTTGTTCATTCCTCCTTTTTCATGGTCCACTTTCGGTTTATCGTCTTCTTCGCTGTACCCATTTGATTTTATTTGTTGTTTAAAAGTATAAATATGAAATTTGAAAAGTTATAATGGTTGTTGAATAAGGCATAGTCATGATTGCAGATTTTCTTACTTTTATTCTTCATTCTTTAAAAAAAGCTATTTAAGATTTAGCTTGGAATATTAATATGTAATTATATTTTAAACGTCCATCGAATGATTTTAAGTTTGGGGAAATAAGGGAAGATAAAGTGGGGAAGAAGAAGATAAAAAAAATATGTTAAAAAATAGGCTTAAATAAGCCTCTCACGCGCTATTTAACGAGTGTATTATACTCACGTTGTTACATCAATAAAAAGTGTCAAAATGACATAATAGAACATGACATAAGGGGTCTAAAATGAAAAAGCCTACTTACGATATCTAAATGTAAATTATTGTCAAATTAAGGTGGCTGGCCTATGGGTTTAAGAATAACCAAAAGATACATGAAAATTATCAATTATAGATAAATTTATTTGATTTTCGCAATTTGCGAAATGTTGAGTAAATTTGAACACATGAAGTAATATTTCTATCAAGCAGGAGATGGATGTCGACATGCTCAAGGAATAATTTTTTGTTCTTAAAAAAAATGATTTTGCTTGTAGACTTTTTCTTCAAATTATATATAAAGGAAAGACTCTTTACGAATCTCGCAATTTTATTGTTTAGAGGCTAATTTAAACATTATTTATATATTTAATGAAGGTTCGAATCTTAATAATTCAAATTCAGTCAGTTAAATGCGTGTGGTTTTTAATTTTGAATCTGAATAATTCAGAAACGGATTAGATCTATAGAAGAGTTTAAGGCCTCATTTGTTTTAATTAAGATTAAGACGTTTAAATCTGAATACACATTTTATATTAAGATATGCATAAGATTTAGATGTACAAGGTCAAACGAGCCCCGAAGCGACCATACCCCAATTTCGACGATTTTTGTGTGTTAGCAAACCATTTTTTGGGTGATCCAGATTCCGACGTCAAAAATTCCAAAATTTTTTGTGGACGTCCGTCAATACCTTGGCTATGCAGCCAGTTGGCCATCACAGCCAGTACGACCAATTTTAAAGGTCAAACGAGCCCCGAAGCGTGCATACCCCCTATTTAGACGATTTTCGTGTGGTATAGCAAATCATTTTTAGGGTAATCCGGATTCCGACGTCAAAAATGCCAAACTTTTTTGTGGACGTGCATCAAGACCTTGGCTATGCATCCAGTTGGCCCTCACGGCCAGTCCGACCAATTTTCAAGGTCAAACGAGCCTCGAAGCGCGCATACCCCCATTTTGACGATTTTCGTGTGCTATAGCAAACCATTTTTTGGGTTATCCGGATTCCGACGTCAATAATGCCAATTATTTTTGTGGTTGTCTGTCAAGACCTTGTCTATGCAGCCGGTTTTGGCCCTCACGGCCAGTCCGACCCATTTTGAAGGTCAAACGAGCCCCAAAGCGAATATACCCCTCATTTCGACGATTTTCGTGTGCTATACCAAACCATTTTTTGAATGATCCGAATTCCGACGTCAAAAATGTCAATTTTTTTTGTGGACGTCCGTTAAGACCTTGTATATGCAGCCAGTTGGCCATCACGGCCAATCCAACACATTTTTAAGGTCAAACGAGCTCCGAAGCGAGCATACCTCAATTTCGACGATTTTCTTAAGCAATAGCAAACCATTTTTTAGGTGATCCGGATTCCGACGTCAAAAATACCAAATTTTTTTGTGGACGTCTGTCAATACCTTGGCTATGAAGCCAGTTGGCTATCACAGCCAATCCAACTCATTTTCAAGGTCAAACGAGCCCCGAAGCGAGCATACCCCAATTTCGACGATTTTCGTAAGCAATAGCAAGCCATTTTTAGATGATGCGTATACCGACGTCAAAAAAGCCATAATTTTTTGTGGACGTCCGTCAATACCTTGGCTATGCAGCCAGTTGTCCCTGACGGCCAGTCCGACCCATTTTCAAGGTCAAACGAGCCTCGAAACGCGTATACCCCCATTTCCATAATTTTCGTGTGCTATCGCAAACCATTTTATGGGTTATCCGGATTCCAACGTCAAAAATGTCAATTTTTTTGTGGACGTCCGTCAAGACCTTGTCTATGCAGCCAGTTGGACCTCACAGCCAGTCCGACCCATTTTGAAGGTCAAACGAGCCCCGAAGCGAGCATACCCCTCATTTCAACAATTTTTGTGTGCTATAGCAAACCATTTTTTGGGTGATCCGGATTAAGACGTCCAAAATTCCAATATTTTTTGTTGACATCCGTCAATACCTTGGCCATGACGCCAGTTGGCCATCACGGACAATCCAACTCATTTTGAAGGTCAAACGAGCCCCGAAGCGAGCATAGCTGTCATTTCAACGATTTTCGTATGCTATATCAAACCATTTTTTGGGTGATCCAGATTAAGACGTCAAAAATTCCAATTTTTTTTGTGGACGCCCATCAATACCTTGGCTATGCATCCAGTTGGCCATCACGGCCAATCAAACTCATTTTCAAGGTCAAACGAGCCCCGAAGCGAGAATACCCCAATTTCGACGATTTCCGTAAGAAATAGCAAACCATTTTTTTGGTTATCCGGATTTCAACGTCAAATGCCAAATTTTTTGTGGACGTCCATCAAGACCTTGGCTATGTATCCAGTTGGACATCACGGCCAGTCCGACCCATTTTCAAGGCCAAACGAGCCTCAAAGCGCGCATACCCTCCATTTCGACGATTTTCGTGTGCTATAGCAAACCATTTTTTGGGTTATCCGGATTCCGACGTAAAAAATGCCAATTTTTTTTGTGGACGTCCGTCAAGACCTTGTCTATGCAGCCGGTTCTCCCTCACGGCCAGTCCGACCCATTTTGAAAGCCCCAAAGCAAGCATACCCCTCATTTCGACGATTTTCGTGAGCTATAGCAAACCATTTTTTGGGTGATCCGGATTAAGACGTCAAAAATTCCAAAATTTTTTGTGGACGTCCGTCAATACCTTGGATATGCATCCAGTTGGCCATCACGGCCAATCCAACTCATTTTCAAGGTCAAACGAGCCTCGAAGCGCGCATACCCCCCATTTCGACGATTTTTGTGTGCTATAGCAAACAATTTTTTGGGTGATCCGGATTAGGACGTTAAAAATTCAAAAATTTTATGTGGACGTCCGTAAATACCTTGGATATGCAGCCAGTTGGCCATCACGGCCAATCCAACTCATTTTGAAGGTCAAACGAGCCCCGAAGCGAGCATATCCCTCATTTTGACGATTTTCGTGTGCTATAGCAAACCACTTTTTGGGTGATCCGGATTAAGACGTCAAAAATTCCAAATTTTTTTGTGGACGTCCGTCAATACCTTGGCTATGCATCCAGTTGGCCATCACGGCCAATCCAACTCATTTTCAAGGTCAAACGAGCCCCGAAGCGAGCATACCCCAATTTTGACGATTTTCGTAAGCAATAGCAAACCTTTTTTTAGATGATGCGTATATCGACGTCAAAAATGCCAAATTCTTTTGTGGACGTCCGTCAAGACCTTGGTTATGCAGCCAGTTGGCCATCACGGCCAATCCGACTCATTTTCAAGGTCAAACGAGCTCCGAAGCGCGTATACCCCCTTTAGACGATTTTCGTGTGCTATAGCAAACCATTTTTAGGGTGATCCAGATTCCGACGTCAAAAATGCTTAACTTTTTTGTGGACGTGCGTCAAGACCTTAGCTATGCATCCAGTTGGCCCTCACGGCCAGTCCGACCTATTTTCAAGGTCAAACGAGCCTCGAAGCGCGCATACCCCATTTCGACGATTTTCGTGTGCTATCGTAAACCATTTTTGGGGTTATCCGGATTCCAACGTCAAAAATGCCAAATTATTTTGTTGATGTCCGTGAAGACCTTGTCTATGCAGCCGGTTGGCCCTCACGGACAGTCCGACCCATTTTGAAGGTCAAACGAGCCCCGAAGCGAGCATACCCCTCATTTCGATAATTTTCGTGTGCTATAGCAAACCATTTTTTGGGTGATCCGGATTAAGACATCCAAAATTCCAATATTTTTTTGGACGTCCGTCAATACCTTGGCTATGCAGCCAGTTGGCCATCACGGACAATCCAACTCATTTTGAAGGTCAAACGAGCCTCGAAGCGAGCATACCCCTTATTTCGACGATTTTATTGTGATATAGCAAACCATTATTTGGATGATACGGATTTCGACGTCAAAAATGCCAAATTTTTTTGTGGACGTCCAACAAGACCTTGTCTATGCAGCTAGTTGGCCATCACTACCAATCCAACTCATTTTCAAGGTCAAACTAGCCCCGAAGCGAACATACCCCAATTTCGACAATTTTCGTAATCAATAGCAGACCATTTTTTAGGTGATCCAAATTCTGACGTCAAAAATACCAAAATTTTTTGTGGACGTCCGTCAATACCTTGTCTATGAAGTCAGTTAGTTTTGTATATCTAAATTCTTTCTTTAAAATATTGAATCTATGTAATCTAATTTAACTGCAAAAATTAGTCAGATTGACTCTCGAAAAGCGCAACATGACAAATAAAATAGGACAGAAGAAGCATATTTCTTACATTTTAAAAAAATCAAAAAACATACATTTATTAATTAAAAGTTTAACCTATTTGAATCATATATCAAAATGATCAAAATTTCAAAAACTGAAGTTTCCCTAAAAACTCTCATCTTATATAAATATAAATGCCACGTGGCAGACTGTGATTTTACACTATATTATATTCCCCACTATCCCAGGATCCTAATGAGTAAAATAACCATATGTGGCATAGTGGAAGACTTTGTTTTTTTAATGTAAATAATTGTAACATCTAATTGTCCTTTTTCACACACAAACACACATTGATCATATCATATTATATGTATATACACTTATATATTATATGTCAAATTCTTGATTAGGGCATCTCAAATTTCTAACCAAAGGTAAGATCATGAATTAATTAATACTAATTATCTTCTATTCAAAACTTCTTTTATATATAGATAGATATATATTGTGATTGTTGTAGTTGATTCTGTATTTACTGACTTAAAATCTCGAATTAATTATTGTAATTTATGTATATTACATGTTATTGATCTTGATTTGGATATACAATAACTATGATAATAATCTGGACGGATTACTGTTTGTTAGTGTATTTGCTTTGTATCTTGTTTATTTTGTTGCCTTTTTTTTTTCCTCGCCGTCCTGTTTCACTAACTTTCTTTTTGAGTCAAGGGTGTATCAGAAATAACCTTTTTTACCCTAGAAAGATACGGATAAAGTCTGACGCATTCTACCCTCCGTAGACCCCGGGATTACCCTATAGGTATGTTGTTGTTGTTGTTGTAATCTGGAGCCTGTTAGTTTTGTTGTGACAAAGTTTGGATCTTTTTGATCAGCAAAAAAGGTAGTCTCTTTCACAAATTTACCACTCTGTTGTAGGTGGATCATGTTGTGAAACACACAAAAAAACCTTTGTTGTTGCATCGAGTTCATCTGAGTTCAGTACTTTCTATGGATTGTTTAAATTTATGTGAAAATTTCAACAAGTAGTATATCTGAATTCATAGTTTTGAAAATTAGGGGCTTAGGGCTAAGAATGTTAAAGATTGAATCTATAGATTTTAAATCCTTAATCCGCTTGTGTTTGTAAAGAGGGAAGCTAGCCATTATTGTTGCAACAATTTGTTAATCGAAAGTAGTTTCAGATTCCTGCGATTTTCTGTCTAGAAAAACGCGGACTTGTAGTACTCTCTTTGATTAATCTAGTCTTTTCTTCGCTTTAGGTAGTGAATCAATCATCTACTAAAGATGCAAGCGTTGCACGCCTTATTTGAGACTCGTAAGACAGGAGAGAAGTCTCAAAAGTTGATGTCATAGGTTCGAATCATACAGTAATGTGATTCGTTTTCCTTTTTGTATCGAACATAATGAAATAGATTCACTCCGTGATGAATACGCTTGAAAAATGAAATGCAATTCTTTTGACCCTACTTATGTCATGGTAATTGAAATCATCATTTGTATAAAATTTTGTTTCAAAATGTATTTGAAGATTGATATGAAATCTCGCGACTGTCAAGTAGAAGTAAGTTCTAATTCCTCTGTGTTTCTTTATATAATCTGTTCTTTTTTGAACATTTGTAAGGAGTTTTAGATATGAAAATGTATTTGTTGATACATGGGAACTTCGATCTTATATTAGTCGATTGTTGAAAGGTCTCACTTTGTTTATATTGATTTTGCTTCAGTTGCAGTTCCAGTAGCATTTATCATGTTTCGTCGCAAGAGCCATCCCCATAGCGAACAGGAGGGTGAGGATCAACCACATAAGGTAATCAATCGTTGAAAAGTTTATATTGTTATGTGGAGTTTTCTGTTTCCGAGAGTGTTTGAAGATTTATACGAGTATACAACTTAAGCTTTTAGATGAGATGATCATACACGTGAAAGTAGCTTCAGTAAATTCGCTCTTTCAGAGCTCAAATAGATCATATTAGGTTCTGTGAGTCTATAAAAACTTGAATATAATCGTTGACATTATACAGATGCATAACTCTTGATACTTCTGAGGGACTGTGGACGTATTCACGATTAAATCATGTGTTTTGAACTTGTTCTAATCGGATCATATCTATGAAGTGAGAGGCTCATGTTACTATTATTACAGGTTAAGGAACTTAGGACTTCCTTGGGCGCGCCACTATCAGGACGCGATTTACAGTACTGCAGTGATGCATGTTTAAGGAGATATTTGGAAGCGCGGAACTGGAATGTTGAGAAATCAAAGAAGATGTTGGAAGAAACCTTAAAATGGAGGTTAACTTTTAAGCCTGAAGAGATCCGCTGGGTAAGAAAAGAGACGGTTTTGTATGGTGTGGTTGTCTTCTCGTTGAATGTAACATGTTACTAAATCATTCCAGTATGTTTACTTTAGGTCGATATTTGCTAGGAGTGTTTATGCTTGTCACAAATTTATATGCTAACAGACTCGTATATTTCATCGAAAAAAGTACAGGAAAAGAATCATATTGAAAATGCTCCCAACCCACCCCTTCCCTTCGTAGAGTCGATGTATTGTAAGTGATCCCAACCTGCCCGGAGTGAGCTTCCCGTAAAGGCAAGTGAAGTTGGTGAGCGATATGATGGATAACTATCTCCTGTTGTTTCGGAGAGGACTCAGCTGTTAGTTAGTACCCCAAGAGATGAACTAACTATAGATTTGTATATGAGTGCACGATATGAAATTTGGGCGGATAGCTAAAAGAAAGTTGATAGAAGAAACTATTTTTTGTATACAATTAGAATAAGACGGGCTTACATAGAGCGATATGGACATGGACAGTGAGGATTGGTACAATTATGAATTGGAAAAAAGTACTGCATGACAAACTGTTTGTAGTTATTCTGCAGACATGAAAGATATAACATATTTGTGATTGTCGTCTTTATTTTTATTTACCAACGATTCATTTTGTCATAATTCATCGTGTTGGTACTAGACGGTTTTCTGATATGTATCTGCTGAACATATAATTTGCACTTTGACAGCATGAAGTTGCAATTGAAGGTGAGACCGGGAAGGCTTATAGAGCAAATTTTCATGACCGTGATGGGAGGACTGTTCTTATCTTGAGACCGGGAATGCAGGTAACATAAGATACCTACTCTAAAGTCTTCAAAATCTGTGTAACGATAACTGTTGAAAAAATCTTGAATTGGTTTTATAGTTTTCGCTTACATTCTGCAGAACACGACAGCACTAGACAACCAGATGAGGCATTTAGTGTATCTGATAGAAAATGCAATTCTTAATCTTCCACAAGACCAAGAGCAAATGTCATGGTTGATAGACTTCACAGGATGGTCTTTAACTAACAATGTTCCTATCAAATCTGCTCGTGAGACGGTCAATATTTTGCAGAATCACTACCCTGAAAGACTTGCTGTAGCATTTCTGTACAACCCTCCGCGGATTTTTGAAGCATTTTGGAAGGTTTGATCTGAATCTTTATCTTTTTCTTTCACCTCTTACCTGTTACTTGATCTAACAAAAACCAACCAAAACTCGTGATCAGTTATCTAAGTGTGTTAAGGGGTGGGGAGGATACAATCAACATGGAACGCCTTTTATGAAACTTGTTTTCTTTATTGACACCAAAGAAGTCATTTTTCTCATTTTTAAAGAACTTGTGTTCTTATATTTTTTTCAAAAATGTGTTCCTCCATACCAAACACAGTTGATCTCTTTTTTCGGTCATTGCCTTGTTGGTTTACACGTTCATATCGAACCATGTGCTATTATTATCTGGTTCTATTATGTATTGTATTCAAGCATCAACCAACCATAGTTACTTCAGGAAACGCAGCCTAGTGCACAAAGCATCCTGCATTCACGCTGCACTTCAAAGTGTGTGATTGCATCATGTAGGCAACTGATTCCACAGCTCGAATCCCTGACCTATGGTCACAACGAGACAACTTTACCATTGCTCCGAGGCACTCCCTTTGTCTTACCTTATATTAATGCTGATTTTCCCCTTTCTTGTTCCAGATAGTCAAGTATTTTCTGGATCCCAAAACAATGCAGAAGGTCAAATTTGTTTATCCAAAGAACAAGGACAGTGTTGAGTTGATGAAGTCATATTTTGACATGGATAATTTACCAAATGAATTAGGAGGAAAAGCAAATTTGAAATATGATCATGAAGAGTTCTCAAGGCAAATGACTCAAGATGATGTGAAAGCTGCAAAGTTTTGGAGTTTTGACATACACCACACTGAAACTAATGGCTATTCTGCAGCTGAGGTTGCTCCAAAGACTGAGTGTCTTGCTCCACCAGTCAAAGTTTAGATGCTTTTGCTAGAGTTACTTAAAACTTTGTTAGATGCTTTGTTTTGATATAACAAATGTAAGATGTTAAGAATTCGCATTTTAAATATTATGCAATAAATACTAGGTGATTACTTTTCGTCTATTTAAGTCTTTTGTTTGACAGACCTTTTGGTGGTAGAAGATAGAAAGTAACCATTTTGGGTGAAATAGTCGAGGTGTGCACAGTCTGAACACATCCTTGATAAAGGAAGGAAAAGAATGTCCACTTCAAGACTTAGCAGGTTGTTGTATTCACAAGTGGATGGCGCTTGGACATACAGAGGGAATGGGTGATTCATCGAGCTGGAACTCTCGTCACTACGGTGAGACCAACTCCAGCCAGTATCCTAGAGGAATGTGTTACCGGGAACACCTACATCCACAGCGGCGAGCCAGTACTCTCTTGCTCCAATGTATGCGACCCAATTCACTTCTTATCATCTCCTCCGTTGTAGCGCGAAGCCATGAAATGATTGAGAACAACGACAGGGTTGAGTGTTTTTTTTTTTGTATTAAATAAGTGTTGCATGATCGAATAATTTAAGGAATGCCGAGTCTTCCTAGCAAGATCAAAATATATTGCACGCTTCACCTAGCTTTACGCGCATTAAGACTCCTTGCCAATTCACATCATCCCGAAAAGGCAATACTAAACAATTGATATTTTGCGTTACTTTTTGTCTCAGTTAGCGCCTATCTTATGAAAGCTTACGCTTTACGGTTCAAACCCCAACGAACCTTAGAGTTTTTTTGGACCGCGTTTGATAAAACTGGTTGTCAAATGTAAAACATCAAACAATATATAATGACTAATTCCTAGGCACTTGCACCAAACCATCAATTTATCAGATGGAAGAGTTTACAAAAAGAACTGAACTACATTGAACTACTAGTCCAATAAGCTTAACACAAAAACTATACAAAATGATCATATAATTTTTGCAGCCTATGACACATCTCAGCAACAGAATGGAACATCTACAACAGTAAGAGTTTGCACACCTAAATCCAAAACAAGGAGGTACAAAGAGACTTAACTTAACACGGGGACGGGGCATGGGAAGACGAAAAGCTAGCAGGAAGTAAGTTAACACGAAAATGTATGATGGTTAGCTACACTGAAACTGTCTAATGAGCAGAATTCACACTCTCAAGACAAGCATATATCTGTTGTTAGCCGTTTGGTCTATGCAAAAACAAATGCAGCAACCGCTACATAATCACACAAGCCTTCTGAAGTTCCTCGTAGTAGTCTGGTAGGTGCGGACTAACAGGCCAACTCCTATTCCAACTCCTACGCAAATGCCAAGACCGATCCCTACACCAACACGGACCCCAGCATTGAACCAGGACAGTTCCCCATCTTCACCATCCATATATTCCGTTTGTCTCCAATACATGTTGTTGTAGTCTTCTTCGCTTTCTAGCTCATACTTTCTATACTCTGTAACCTGTGAACACACAATGAAGTTCAGAAGCTGTGCAAATTCTTGTTCTAGTTATGATTGAAAGATCCACTTTTCCAAATATAGTAATTAAGATATGGTAAAAAGCCGGTAACCATCTGTGAAAATTGAACGAAGAATTGACAAAGGGAACTTAAAAATCTGAAAGTGAGGCAAACATAAACATCCTTTCCTTTTTTCAACTTTCAACTTCAAAACTAAAGCAGCATAATAGGCCTACAATACAGTCAACAGAAACATTACACTACTCCCCTATCACGCGTAAGACATTACAAAAGAAAAGAACAAATTTACAAGGTTGTTATAGCAAGTGAAAAGCTACGGATTTCTTAATTCTTTTTTTTGAAAAAATTCATGACAAATGCCATAAAAATCAGGAAGCAATAGTCGTCTGTTCTAGCATTTGTTTAATTTTCGCCAGTATTCATGGAGGAAGTATATAGAGTACTCATCCTTTATAGCATTTTAAAATGTTTGCTAGTATTCATAGGTAGCAAATGATAATATTTCTATTTAATGCAAACCACCACCACTTCATTCGGATCCGTGAAAAGGAGGATCCTAAAGGATTGGGGGAGGGCTTTTGTTTCCTTTTCTAATCTTATCACATAGGATAATCGATGTCCAAGATATTATGCATGGCACAGACAACATTATTAGGAACAGATAGACATGGGATAATTAAAACAAATCTAAGGACTTGGACTTTTGCAGCTTGACACTTCAATATTGTACTACTAACATGGGATTTTTTTTTCACTATCTTTGAAATTCTGTTTCAGGTTCACACAAGTTAGACAGGCTACGAATGAAACAGAAGCAAACAAATCGGAAGATCTGGAGTACTATTCTATCACATGTGTTGTAGAACTGCAGATGGCGTCTTATCCTTACTGCTAAACAAAAAAATCTGTGTTCTATTGCATCTTGGTTTGATCTTAAAAATGTGAACACTTCAGACATTCTAATAAACTTTACTAGTTTCCTACAATTCAAATTAGATGTTATTTTTTTTTAAAAAAAATCTGAATAGTAGCACCTCCTTTGTGCAACTTTTTGTAAAAAGCAATTTCCAATTCCTTCAAATAAAGAAAAAGGATAATGACCCCACAAATCAAGATCATGAAGACTTTGAAACAATGCAACATAGGAGACATATAAATTAATATTAAAGAATCATATGAAGGTATGTCTCAGCCCATACCCAATGTCACTGATTAGGATAAGATTCTAAAAGATACAGGCCTTTAGGTATGATGTAACACAGAAACATGTTTCATCAAATGAAGCATGAACAACTTTATCCAAAAAAAGAAAAAGAAAGATATGAAGCATGAATAAAGCCACATGCGATAGTTACTATCTGTTGTTTCTTGCATTACTTCTTTTCTTGGACTGCTTTGAACTGTTTTTCTTCTTGAACCGAGGGTATATCGAAAACAACCCCTCTACCTTTGAGGTAGGGGTTAGGTATGTGTACACTCTACACTCCCTAGACCCCACTTTGTGGGATTACACAGGGTATGTTGTTGTTGTTGGTCCTCAATGTATGCAAAAAGCGATCATTTTTGTCCCAAACACTACAACTAACGGTTATCTTCATAATATTTACTAAAATTAATGGTCCTTAATGTATGCAAAAGTATAAAGCAAGCATTTTAAGGTTTGTTAACTGATTTTGTCTGTACATTCAAAGATACCAGTGGATATCCAATTATGTTGACTGTTCGGATGTGCCCTATTAGCTGTTTTTGCATTTTACTATGCATTATAGAATTCGAAAATGCTAGATCATTATACCAATGGACCTCAAAAAAAAGGTGCTGAACTACCAATTATACCTGCAGATCAAGTTCAGATGAGACATCTTTCTGCTGCTCATCTGTTTCATGCTCCGGGATTGAGTGTAACATACCCTTCCTGTTGTGCTTCTTCCGATGATTGAGCTGCAAACTCTTGGTCAAGATGATAGGTGTCCCAGAGAAGCAACCAGTAATAAAGACTTCAATTGTTGGTGATAATGATTCAGAATTCATAATTTGTTTACCCTTCAGGAAACCAGTGCCAGCATTCATCACCGATTCACAATTCATGTTCCATCTCTTGCCACTGTTTTTAGACTCCCCAACAAAACCATTACTATTCGACATCTCTAATAACCCCGAGAGCACAAGATCATCTTTATTGAAAACCTCAAATTTCACACTTCCTGTCAACCTTATACTATCCGTGCTCACAAATGTAGCTTCTTCGGATTTCTTATCAACCCTATCCCTTCGAAGGAGACAAGATGCTCCTTCTGAATACATGGAACATCTTGTTCCATTAACTTCAAGCAACGTATCGGGACTTAGAGGAATGTGGTTGAGAGTAAGATATTCCGGGGTGGAATCATCTACCATAAAATTGCTGACTCTAATATAGAAAACTCTTATATCTAACCAGGATAACAATAATTTACCACAAGATGATTGGTAAGAGGGGTGCCTAATAATTTGGAGACCAGGATCAGCTGGTTTTCCATTGCTGAGTGATTCATGACCATTCTCCATGTTTAATCCTCAACAGAATCCTTCACCAGACACCGATATAAGGACATAATCGAACCATGAATCGGGACCTACGTAGGCCAAAGAACCCTGTTCCATTATCAAACATCTCTGATCAGAGAATCATACTGGCAAAACATGGAGAGAACAACAATGGAAATGCAAAAAGAGAGATTTTATTCCACATAAACACACACAATATAAAGGTTCCAGAAAACAAACAGACCAAGATTTTAGGAACAGAATTTGGGCATACAGTTAAATTAAATTATCAAAAACAAGGGATCCAAATTTAGTTACACACTTTCTTTCTTATAGGATCAATTATATTTTTAACCAAGCAAAATTATGACTAGGCTGCTAAGAAAAACCAAACTTTAGTTGAGATAATTATGCCTTAACGGCTAGAAAGACCAAAAATAAAATAAAATAGAAGAGGTCATTGAAAAAACACTTCATATGAGACTTAGTCACACAAGTTAGCTAAACTAAAAAGTGGCATCAAAATTGGATAAAAATAGAATCTTGCAAACAAAGCTATGAATTAGCAGCAGAAAATCAAAGATTCTTGAATTTAAACACAACCCCACCAGTTATATAGATGACAAATCAGAAAAACAATCCAAAGTTCAAATCTTTTCTTCATTTCATCAAAATTAGCTAAACTAAGAAATGACATCAAAACTGAATAAAAAGAAAATTTTGCAAAATTAGCAGCAGAAATCAATGATTCTTCAAGATAAACACAACCCCACCAGTAATTTCAGATGACAAATCAAAAAAACAATCCAAAGTTGCAATCTTTACCACATTTCAATCTCAAAAATCAAAGATTCTTGAAAAGAAACACAACCCCACCAGTAATTTCAGATGACAAATCAAAAAAAAACAATCCAAAGTTGCAATCTTTACCACATTTCAATCTCAAAAATCAAAGATTCTTGAAAAGAAACACAACCCCACCAGTAATTTCAGATGACAAATCAAAAAAACAATCCAAAGTTGCAATCTTTACCACATTTCAATCTCAAAAATCAAAGATTCTTGAAAAGAAACACAACCCCACCAGTAATTTCAGATGACAAATCAAAAAAACAATCCAAAGTTGCAATCTTTTCTACATTTCATCTCAAAATCAAGAACTAAACTAGCTCAAAATCCAAGCAAATACACCAAAACCAGAAAGATACCAACAAATTGCTAGCAATATACAATTGACACACATCCCATAAGCATCCAAACTAAACCCCTTCCACCACTCCCCACCAACCCACCACCCACAACCAAAAAAAAACTCACCTTTTTACCCATGAAATGAAAGAGAAAATTACATACAAAATCCTAAAAATTTCTCAACTTTTGATATACTTACCAAGAAAAATCCTCTCTATTTTTTCTACTTCTATACAAGCATCAAAAGATCTTTTAAATCACTTTCAACTTCCCAAAAAAGAAGTGTTTTTTCTCATCAACTTCCACCAAACTTTTTGGTTAGCTAAAATATAATCATATACAGTGATGCTACTCTTTTTGGAATCTTCTTCAATTTTACCATCAAAATATGCCTTTTCCTCCTCTCTAATCTCTACTAGTATTTTTTATTTTTTTAATATATAGATAATAATACCATTATCTATCAATATTACTATACTAATGTTTACGTGGCTCTATAAAAAAAATAAAAAATTTTACTTGTTTTAATTTATTCGTCTTATTATTTTTTTAATAAAATTTTTTAATAAGAAAATGTCATCTTTTTCTTTTTTTTGTTATGGTTTTCTAGTATATATCTCATTCGGAAGGAACCGCTCTATTAAAAAAAATTCATTCACAAGATTAAATTGGAAATCTCTAGTCTTAAGTTTCAGTTTTTCAAATTATAAGATTAATTAAAAAATTTAGTATATTTAAATTATTTTAATATAAACATGTAAGATTTGATATTTTTTAAATTTTAATTTTATATTAAAAATAAATTATTTCAAACAAATTGAAACGAATCGATGTATTAGGTATTGGAAGGATAAGGAAAATCTGAAATATTTATTTATGCTGAATATTAGATATTTCTTGTTGTGGGTCCTTTTTATAGTCAAAAGATAATATCCATAAAACCATCAATATAAAGATTCATATTGTCCAACTTTTATAGCAAACAATTGTTTAATTTCAGGACTATTTAAATTATGTTACACATTCAAATACTTAATAATATTATTTTTAACAATTTTTTTTTTTTGAAATTAGAGGTCATATTTATGTGTGTGTTCACACTTTTGCTCCTATTTTGTGTCCGTCTTTAAATTGTTCAACTTACTTAAATGATAAAAATAAAAAAATAGTCAATTTGAAAGATAAATCATTTAACTAAATGCATATTTATTACTTCAATAATAATAATAATAATAATAATAATAAATTATTGATTAAAATGAACTCTGAAAAAGATAAATATATACATATTTTATCTTTATTGAGAAATTATTTTTTTTTAAAAAAAATCCTCAATTCAAATTAAACAAATCAAAATAATAAATAACAAACATAATGCATAACTAACAAAACAAAAATGTAAGTATATATTACTCCTAAATTGATGACTTCCAAATCCATGTCTTTTTTAACATATTCAATAAAATCTTTAAAGTATATTTAAATTATTAAATTCTATCGAACACATAAATTTTATATAGTCAGAAGCGAATTTAGAGTATATTGAAGAGGTTCATCTGAATTTTTCGATAAAAAATTATATTATATATTTAAAATATTTTTATATTTATATATTAATTACTAACCTCCAGAATAACTTAATAATTCAAAAGTTCAAACCATCATCCTTTTTTCTCCGAATTTCTTTTATAAAAATACTGAATCCGTCACCGATTATAGCCCTACCCCCATGTGAGAAATTTATGTGCTTGAAAGAAATGTTGATGGTGATGGGGCCAACAAAGAGGATGGGTGATCTTATCTATCTACAAGAAAAAAGAATGAATTTGAGATTTACGAGGTCGGTGATATTTTAAATTTTAATTTCAATTAATGAAAGTGATGTTTTGAATATAGTGAATTTGTACTCCATTTGTTTTATTTTATATTTTTTTAAAAAAAATTATAAATAAAAAAAGTAATTTTATTATATTTATTCATTAAATAGTAATAAATATAATGTGTTTAAAATTACAATACGAAAATAAAATTATAATCGATGATAAAAATAAATTGGAAACTAAAACTCTATATAATTATTTCATTAATATATTAAATACACAATTAATGTTGACGGTGGGAATATTAGTGTGCTATCCAACGTTAGACACGATCCCAATTTATTTTTCTTAATTAAGTGTATCATTAATTAAATGTTTTTCTTTTATTTTATCTAATAGTATAAAAATAATATTGCGAATTAAAAAACGTTTTAAATAAGTTAATTAAAAAGAATCTTACTCTTTTGGACACTTATAGTTTTTCAAGAATAACTATTTTAAAAAAATAAAATGAAAATAAATAATTTATTATGAATATCTAAAATGACAAATAATTTTATATATTTATTTTTAAAAATTACGATAGATAATTTATAATGCAAAAAAGAATTCAGTAAAGCACCAATAAAGAAAAAGATGTATAAACTTATGAAAACTATCATCATTTTTTGACCTATAATAAAATCTTTTTATCACATTTAGTCAAAGATTATCAACTTGATAAATTGTCTAACAACAAAATTATCATTGTACGATTACTATCTCTAAAGTTATATCCTCGATAAATTCAAGACGTCTTACATTTTTTCTAATCATCTTTTTCTAAAGTTATATCCTCGATAAATTCAAGACGTCTTATATTTTTTCTAATCATCTTTTTCGTACTTCTTTGATATGATCCTTACCTCTCCTATCACCCGCAATTATCGACCTCTCACACCTTCCTCTCCTGTCGTCCGTCATTGCCAACCTCTTTCACGAGGCAGTTACACTTCTTTTTACATGCTCAAATTATCTTAGTCTCGCTTTCCACATCTTATCTACCTTTAAAATATGTCCACACATCCATATCAGCATTGACGGACTTTCATCTTCAAACATTATTATAGAGAGTTTGAAAGTAAATCCAATTTTAAAATTTCACTATTTATCCCAATTTTAGTATGAAAAACAAACAATGCAAATAAAAATATACATTAATAATGTAACACACTTTAAAATGCTCAAAACCCAAAAAGAAAAAAACATTTGTAGGAGTGTCAATGCCAAGATTTCCAATTCAATTATGTATGCTGTATACATGCCAGTTTCTTCCATAACAATACGTACATAAACTGGGTAGACAAAACCAATACTATTTAAGAAAACAAATTATGCTAACTAGGTCAAGAAAACCAGAACAAAAAGAACAATAAATAAAACTATCAGAAAACAAATCATCATCATCTGTCCCTTGACGCTCGCCTTCTTCATTACCATGCCAATCTTTTTCTACAACAAATTGTGGTTTCCATGCGATAAGTATACAATAACAGCGATAAATAGAAGTGCATTGTTGATGCGGGCTGATTTAGTGATTTGAAAACTAGAGGAAGAACTATGAGTTACCTGAACGAAATCTAGACGATTTGATGTACTGTCCATCTCCGTGTCCAACTCACTTAAGATCTTCTCCTGCAAGAACATATATGGATTTTAACTACATTTTGCTTCGGAGGAGTTTAAGCAGAGCTGCAATTTGTTCAGTGACAAATTCAAGGAACTGGTTAAGCAGGTGGTCGCACTCACGTGTGCAAGAAGTTCATCGTGTATGGTGAGCCCAACATCTCCAATTCTGACTACGCTGGCACTAAGCTCGTCTAGTTCTTCATCCTGTTGCCTGCACAGACCATCCAGAAAATAGGCTTTCTGAAAGTTATACTTAAAAGCTATAAAAATGACATAGTACCATATCAAATAGATTTAAGATTATGCTACATCCTCTAAATTCTACGTTAATTGAAGTCTTCTCGGCATAATTTAAGTGCTGGCAAAATTATACTGCTAATACCTTTAATAACAGGTACTAAAGGGTACTCAATACAGCATACTATATTCCATGATAAATGAAGTTCAGTAGACAAACTCAGAAAGCTTAAGAGACATGGCAGAATGGTTATGACCACGACATAAAGATCTTAGAGAAGTTGATGATACATATTATCCTCCCCACATAAATAAAATCAAAGGCTAGGATTCCATAGTAAAGACTGAGAAAACATTAAGATGTGTCAGAAAGATAAATGGATAGGTGCGTGCAAGATTTTTAGTGAGATTGGAACATAAATCAATTGGTAATAAAAACATGACAAACAAGGATAGATGCAAAGAAATGGAGGGAATATTACCTCATAAGAAGTAATTGTCTATCTGATTCTGATGATATGAAGTCATCATTATCTCGGGCATTGTATGCATTGGATCTCTCTTTCTGTTCAGAATCTGGCAATCTCAACAGTTCTCGCCGCATCCCACTCAGATTAGATGTACTTGTCCCATTTGACTGTTTTCCAGCTACTACAGCTTTCTTCATGCTTCCCACCTGGTTAAAGGCAATTTGAAATCGTTTATTTATTTTCAGGAACCAAGAAACAAAAGAACAGATATTTGGCATCAACAGAATCAGTTATACTTGAGCACGGGCATTGCTGGTCCATCTTCTTCTCTTATCAAGCTCAATATCATTAATACCATACCAAGAAGGATCTCTTGCTGCAACATCAATTGTTTTGTCCAATTCATCCACCTTCTCATCAAGAAAACAGGAATTCAGCATTGATATAAGGATATGAAGCAAGTCAAAGCAGCAGTAGATCAATATCAAATCACACTGACAGAAGAACAACTCTGGTTATGTTGCTATTGTTCACTGAAAGAAGAACATCTTTCCCTAAGTACTAAAGTCGATAGATTGGACAGCACAAATTCATAGACTGAACTTAAGACAGGTGCAACACATCAAACATGCAATTGTATCTGGCTATTCAAAATTGTCGTAATTCATTCACGTAAAGTACAGGCAATCAGGAAGAAATATAATGAGAATTTAACAGACCAAACAGTGATAAGTATCAATTAACCAAGTTTCAAGGAGCTACGTTTCCGCACAGACCTGCCACTCAATGCTCTCAGATGAAGCAAGAAGTTCTCTGGTAAGATGTACTTGCTCACTACTTCCGGCAGAAGTTTGCTCCCATTGATGAAACGTGGACAAGAGCTTGTCAATCTAACCAAGCAGGAATTTCAAGAGTTAGATTGAGTAGTCAACAAACTTGATCACATATGAGATCCAACAGATTCTACCAGCAAGGAGAGTCTTAGCTTATTTTTTCTTAATAGTAAAAGAGATGAAATTTCTTAGTTTGTTCAGCTTGTTTTTTGATTTTTCTATGATAATAGACAATAGCCACAAGAAAATCATAGCTTTCTTACCTGTTAGCTGTTACTGGGGAGTACTTGATTTTTAAACCTTAGTCTAGAAGAATTCTACTTTATCTCATAGAAACATTACTCACCCCCTTCCCAGAATGTCGAGAGAGATGGAGATAGATACATGACAGGAAACACCACCAACCCTTCATGAATCTATCTCCCATGCAAGAATAAGAACAACACACTAATAAAAAAAACAAATCTCAGATTAATAAGATTTACTTCACTTCAAGATTATTAATACATAACTAGATCGAAGTAGATGAACTTACAGATTCTTGAATTTCCTCCTTGACAATATAGAAAGGATCTTGAGCTGAAGACATCTTCAACACCAACTGTAGAACATTTAAGTGGACACATCAGATAATTAAATAACATATATAATACATATAAAAAGCATCAGGAGAAAGATGATCGAGAACTATATCTTATACCCTGACATTGCAAAGTAGTACATCTCAAAATGCCTTTTCCCTAAAGTGTATTATGACAGAGAGATATAGTGGCACTTTAGCAAGAAGGGCTTTTCCGAGAAAATATGAAAATTATCAGAAGGATGAATTCCAAGAAAAATAATACTCCTATACATGACCAAATGATAATTATCTCCAGTAGGAAGGCATTACAAATATCAAGTGCAAAAACTCAAAATTGTCCCCGGACTCCCGTCAGAAAAGAGTTAGGTGTATTTTGCTTGTTGATATATAACGCTAAGCATAAATGTGCCTTTATGCTTGTTCAAAGTGAACACTTTTGGTCTGGGCTGAACCTAAAATACTTAAAAGCTAACGGAGAAGTGCAAATGCTAACAGTCCTATAGTAAATAAGGTGAACAACCTGTCTTCTACAACTAACTCGTCTGAGAAATGAGAAAAAACGCAAAGAAACCCAACTGAATCAAACCTTAACAAGTCCATGTTACCCTTCAGGTTTGTAATGGTAGTTGTTATTGCTACAAGAGTTCCAGATTGCCATTCTAAACCTTTCGAATAAGAATTGTTGGTTTTTCAGGTAAAGCCAAGAACTCAAAGTTCTCTTTTTAGATAAGAAACATTTATCCATGAGATCTGAGAACAAAATATAACTCTTAACAAAGGAAAAGGGTCCTGTGGAAATCCCCATACAAAATGAGATTTGTCAAAATTTTGGAAAGTAAGCTTTTCGTAGATAAATTCCATCCCAATCCAATTGAACTCACAAAATTCAAACTAAACTGATCCTCTTTTGATAACTGGAAAGACATAGGTTTGTGTCTTTCATTTCACGAAACAAGAAAAAAAATATGAATGAGAGTGAGGAACATGGCACATGATTTCATGGGAATAGACCAGGGTGAGAGTAGCTTCAAATAGACCACAAACCTGTGCTGATATCCATTAAAAGGCCGATGTGCAGTATATATTTGGGCATTCATATAGCCAAATCGGCAATCTAGTGAGCTCCTTGATGCATTCAACTCAACATTAGTTTATTGCTTTTTTAGAAATTCAAATCATTTGTACATGATTCGTATCCAAGAAAGCATGATTCACAAAACTTTTAATTGACATTACTGAAGTGCTTAGCCTTCGGGACACATTGAATATAGTTGCGCAAAAATTCTAGTTAATAGCAAAGTTACCTATTTCAAAAAAATAAATAAAAAATAGCTAATAGCATTAGCAGGTGATGTTAAATTGCTTACCTGCAAAAAGAATGTCATTCAAAAATATTAAAATAAAATCCTTGCACAGCTATATTGAATGTGTCCCGAAGGCTAAGCACTTTATTAATGTTAATAAAACGAATGCAGACCATGCCCTCTCAGAAACTTCCCATGTGTGACTAATTTGCATTCCATAGTTGCTGGAAAAAAAGAAATTCAGAGCAGAATGCATCAAGGAGCCAACTGGATTATAGTACTTGGACTATATAAAAACCCAAATATGTACTGCATATCAGCCTTTAATGGATATCAGCACAGGTTTGTGTCCAAGGCATATTGGTAACACTCAGATTACAGCTCAACCAGCTAAGGTCGCTCCACATGTTGCTAGCGGTAACGTTCTTCAGGGTAATGGGGACCAACTCGTATCTCTATGCTATGGACAGAGTGGATGCTGAGGCATCAAATGACATGGTCATAGATATTTTACAATTTGTTCTCATGTGGCATTTGCACTTATAGATCTTGGATCTAACTATTCTTATATGTCGCCAAACTTAACATCTTATTTGGAGAGGTATTATAGTTCCTAGACAAGCCTTTTTTTGTCTTGACTCAAGTGCTGGAGTCTATCGTTGTGGATGACACTGTGAAATCTCAGAACAGATCAAAGACACCGTGGATGACTTAATTGTATTGCCTATGTTAGACCTCTGTGTATAAATTGACTGCCATCATGTCATACAACAGTTGATTGCTACTCCATGGTTTCGAGGTTTCTTATACTCGGGAACCACAAAGTATAACTTCCGAGAATCCATTCTGGATCAGAGGAGCAACTAATCAAAGTTCTTAAGCTATAGAATTGTATAGTTTCCATAACACATGATAAAAATCATATCTTTCACGAAGGTGCACAGGATGATCAGTCAGGTTTTTCTGTACTCTACACTACAACTACAGTTCATGAAACCCAAGGATAATACAATACAGAGGTGTTTCCCGACGATCTACCAAACTAACCTCTCAGAGAGGAACAAGCTTTGATTTCTACTCTAAAACATCATCGGATACACATTAGGTCAATATATGATTCGTTTAATTGCAGGATGAACCCACATATCAACCAAAATCCAAATTGAAGTACAATTAGAACCTAATACAGCAAATTTCATAGTGAAATCGCAAATCTAAGAAACATTGATGCCTAAATTTCACAGAACAAAAATACCTAAATCAAATCGAACCAAAATCAAGAGCTGCAAAGTATAATTTGTTACCTCACCTCGCAGCAAGACGAAGATGGAGAAGCTAACGCAGATTGTGAGCAATTGAAGGATCACTGATTTTCTCAGCTACAGATTCAGAGATCCATTTTGATGCTTCGCTATATCGCTGTGATTTCTGCAGAAGAAGGAAGTTTTATTTTTCTCTTTCCAAAAAAATAAAAAGGTTGATTTTTGGTCGTGTTAAAAATAGATATTCATTTTTACATTGGTAATTTGTATCTCAAAATTTAATACAAAACATCAATTAATAATATGATATAATTTTCATAATATTTAGTATTAGTACTTTTTAAGATGCGTGAATAGATTAAAATCGACAAGTAAAAATTGAACGAAGGAATATTTATTTAATTTAAAAACATTAAGAGATAGTTTATTATTCAATTTATATTTTATCTTTATTATTAATTATAGTTATTTTTTTAACGTATTTCTTTTTAGAATATTAAATTTATCATATTAAAAAAATGATATGATAAAATTACTATTTAATTATTATTTTAAAAATATGTCAAATCAAATATGAACGGGAGATGAACTAAAGAAAGTATCAAGTTTTATGTTTAGGTTATAATTAAATTGTTCAAATACCAAAAATCAAGAGGAAAATGAAGTAGAAAGACTTTGATTAAGTCAAAGCTTATTAAATGAATTGAGAATTTGATTATACAGTGTCTTTTATTTTACTTAAATTGATACAGTTTCATATTTTTTTTAATTAAGAGTGTGTCTTAATAAAATGAACTTTATTAATAATATTTTGATATATAAATAAGTATGCATTTCACTCAAAGCATATTTTCTAATCCTTATCGACTCAATAAAGATATGGTGCAATAGTTTAAGTAAGCGGAAGCTTGAGAAAACTTAAGACACAATAAAGACAAGTTGACGTGTCTAAATATTAGTATTTTCTCTTTTTTACTCATTACGAGCCCCCTTGTGTATTTCATTCTAAGCATATTTTCTGATCCTTATCGACCCAATAAAGACATGGTGCAATAATTTAAGTTAGCGGAAGCTTGAGAATGCTTAAGATACAAAATATAGACGAGTTAACATAATACATAAATATATCTTTTTACTCATTACGAAAAAATAATGGAGATGCGGGGGATCGAACCCCGTGCCTCTCGCATGCAAAGCAAGCCCTCTACCATTTGAGCTACATCCCCAATATGCTCTGGAAATTCTTCAATATAAAAATTAATTACGTAATACATAAATATGTCTTTTTATTTGATTTTTATGCCTCGAATTTTGGATGTGCACAATTAAACACGCCCAAAGTTGAAGGGAAATGATTTCAATTGAAGCCAAGTTAAAAGGCATAATTTTGTACTATGATTTATGCCTACTTTAATTATGCTAATTTAATAAGGTTAATGAATTAGTACAATTAAAGTGAAAAAAGCCAATTAGAAAGTTAGTCATGTTTATTTCATGGAGTATTATGAAGAAATAACTTTCAAATCTTAGTGTAGTAATCTCTAATCGAACTGAATCCCTTTAGTGAAAATTCTAATTTCGCCATTGGACAACCAAATGCATTTTAAAAAAGACTTTTGCTCATGGTACCTGGTGCAAGGGTCTTGAGACAGACGGATGTACGTAAAACCTTACCTCTACCTATAATATTTATAGAGGTTATTTCCGATAGACCCTCGACTCAAGAAAAAGCAGTTTCTATCATACTTTTTGAGATCATGAAAATGTGAATCTGGATTAGATAGTATACACTCTTCTTGACACAGTTATATACTTGTTCTATCATCACAGGAACAAGAGTAAACTTTTCGAAAATTTACAAAGCACATGAGCATTTGTGACACACTACAAGAAAAGGAGGAAAAACAAAACTACATGTTACATGATGTAACACAACGTATTCAAAAATACTGATCCGATTTGATCGTCTGTTGCAGAAGGAAAGAGTTTACCAACAGCATAACGTGTGTGTAGCGTGTAGACCCCATGTCTTCAGAACGATCATAGTACCACCGCTCATGTAATAAAAAAATCGAAGCTCCTGATACCTACAAAACCCCTGCCTGCAGAAATGCATTTTGCATAGATCCGCGCTGAATGACTAGCTCATGTCTTGTCTCTCTATATCTAGTGTGTCCTGAGGTTCGGGGAAAATCTCACTCGATGATCTCTTACACGATGATGAATGTTCATTCCCGCTGCTAATAGAATGAGATAATCCTACTCTTCCTGACTGTTTCAGGTTCATGCCAGCTTCTTTGCTTGTTTGGCCACTAGCATTGATACTATCCTGTGAGCTAAGATTCCAACTACCAAGAAAAGCAGCACTCCATGATCGCCTCGATGAAGTATTTCGTAGCCTTATAGAGTTGAAACTTCCTTCTCTAACAACCTTGAACGGGTTCTCAAGAGCTTTCAGGACTCGTCTCATTTCAGGACGTCTAGAAGGCCTCGGATGAAGACATGCTTTGGCTACTATTGCTACAGACCACATCTCTTCAAGTAAGTCGTCGTCTATAATTAAAGATGGATCGACTATCTTGGACACTAGTTCTTTATCGCGTATAGTGATGAAAGGAAGAAGCTTTTCCAACCACTCCTTCGTTGAGACATCATCTAAGTGACTTACGCCTACCTTACCAGTTACAAGCTCGAGTAAGACCTTCCCGAAACAGTATACATCATATGTACTGCAACTTGTAAATGAAGTTCCTGTTCATGTACAGAAATTCAGATAAATAACTCTATTCAACTATACGTTTTTTTTACGAAAAGAATAGTACATACCAGCAGGCTCTCCCTCAGGATTCCTGTTTATTGTCAACAAGAAACATAATATATCTTAGAACGTTGAACGAAAAGCAATATACAGAAACGTAAAACAGATAAATCTGGTACTAGGATCAAACTGTGATCATAGTAATACTTACTTTGTTGTGCGGAAAAACTTTGTGATCAAATTCTGGCTATCACCTTCCTGTGCACACACGTCGCTCAAACTTCCCAGCCTTACTTCAAATTTATCGTCGAGAAGGATACTGCTAGCTTGAACATCTCTTCAAGAACAAGAAAATGCAGAATGTAATTAGTTTGGGGTACAACATTATCAAACAAGAACGCAAAAAAGTGAAAGAAAAAAATACCTATGAACAAGAGGAGGATTACACTCATGATGCAAATAAACTAAGCCTTCTGCAGCTCCTGTTGCAATTTTTAATCTTGTTATCCAATCCGAAGACTGTTCGTTTTCGTCTTCTAAATCCGTATCCCGGGATAACAATTTGAACAAATCTCCATTTGGCATATATTTATAGACCAAGAACTTCTCATTCTCATGATCTAAGCAATGTCCCAAAAAAGGGACAAGCCTATGGTGTGTTGTCCAGTTTAACAAATCCAACTCCAACTTGTACGTTTCCTTTTCGATATGGTGTACATTAACTTTCTTGATAACTACGGTGACACCGCCTTCCAATATGCCTCGGAAAATGTCTCCTGTATGACCATTCTTGATAAGATCTGTTTCATTGAAGTTGCTAGTGGCTTTTAGTATCTGATCATAAGTAAATGATTCGATCGAACCAGATGTATCACGAGAGAACTTTACTGGTGCCGCCTGATTATTTCCTCCTTCCACAACAGGACTAACATTCGATATGCCTCTTTCGTTTGTATTCCCTCTATAACATATCTTCCAAAACAATAAAATAACTAATGCCATAAGCATAAGAACACCAACTCCACCAAAAACTCCAACCATGACAAACAAACGTTTATGCCTGCCCTTCGATGCTCTATGCACTCGAGTTCCGATTCCACCATCAACAAAAACTAAACCCCTATCAGCATAAAACTTACTACAATCATCTAAACTCCTCTGATTCAATAACCCTTTAAAGCAATTATCCATAACTCGAACACCAGATATAGCCGGTGCTAGTCCTTGAAAGTAATTCTTAGACAGATCAATCGACTGAAAACTCCGAACATCAAACGTTACATTCCCATAGAAAAGATTATTCGAAAGGTTATATGAAGCACCAGTAACACTAAAATAGGTACTATTTGAAACCACACCAGTAAAATTGTTCCCTGATATATCAAGAACCCTCAAATGATCAGACAAAAACCACAAAACATCAGGAACTTTGCCTTCGAATCGATTCGAACTAAGATTTATATACTCCAACACAGAATCATTTGAAGTAAACAAACTACTTGACAATGCACCCTCTAACTCATTATTCCCAACTAACAGTTTACTCAAATTTCTCATTCTTAATAAACCCTCAGGCAATGAACCTGAGAAGTAATTAAAACCAAGATCAAGTTCAACTAATCCAGAAAGATTTGAAATTTCAGAAGGAATATAAGAACTTAAACTATTATATGACAAGTTAAGTAACTTAAGTCCAAGAAATGAACCAAACTCAACTGGGATTTTTCCAGACAAGATATTTGAAGACAAATCAAGAACAGACAGATTCATAATATTTGAAACAGAACTTGGGATTTCACCAGTAAGTGAATTCCAAGAAAGATCAAGAACCCTTAAAGATCTCAACTTTCCAAGTTCTAAAGGTATAGTTCCTGTAATTGAATTGTTAAACAAAGACATGTAATCAAGATTAGTTAAACTTCCTAATGAGGATGGAAGTGAACCAAGAATTGAACTTGAACTAAGATCAAGGTGTTTAAGTTGAGTTAACTTTTGGCCAAACCAATAAGGTATTGGCCCTGAAAGAACAAAACCTGATGAGTTGAATGATGTTAAGTGAGTAAAATTGGCTAAAGAATCAACAGCAAAATGAGGAGACATGTTCCCTTTGTGAATTCTTCTTAGTCCTGTCAACTTAATAGACACAACTTTGTCATTGTTGCAATGAATTCCAGTCCAATTTGTACAAGGGTTGGATTTTCTTGGCCAGTTTTTTGCACTGATGCTTAAAGATGATCTAAGATCAAGTAAAGCTTTGTGTTCTAAAGTGGAGAATTGATTAGATGAAACTGAGTAAAAGAAGAGGAAGAAGAAGAAAGGAGTAATCTTTAACATTTTTTTTTTTTTTGGATATTAGGTGTATGTATGACTATGTTGTGAAATTTATGTGTTTCATTTTTTCTTATTTACAATATAGTTTTTTTTCATATATTTGAGGTTTATTTCTTAATATACAGCTGTGATATACTACTATATGGATCATTTTCAGTTGCCATGCAAGTACAAATACCCCCTTTCCTTCTACTTTCTTTTCTTGGTTTTTTTTTTACGCTCGATGTTTGATATTCGATTTTATTTTGTTTTGTTTTGTTTTAGTTTTTGTTGTTGGTTGTTTCTTCATTCGATATTTGATACTCGATGTATCATGTTTCTTTTTTTCTTCTTTTATCATAATATTTGTTTTCATCTGTATTCGATATTTGCTGTATTTTTCTTTTTTTGTTGTTGTTGATTTTACTCTGTATTTGATATTCGCTTTATCACATTTTTTTTCCTTTTTATTGGTTTTTTACTCGATATTGTTACTCGTTTCATCTCATTTTTTCGTTCTTTTTCATTTATTGATTTTTTGCTCTGTATTTGATATTCGCTATGTTTTTCTTCTTCTTTTTTTTTTTTGTTGATTTTTACTCGGCATTCGATATTCGCTTTATAATATTTCTTTTGCTTTTCTTTCTTTTATTATTTTTTTCACTCTATGTTCATTATTTGTTTTATCTAATTTCTGTTCATCTTTTGTCTTTTATTGCTTATTTCACTCGATATTCAATATCCACCTTATCTCATTTTTTTTCCCTTTCTTTTGTTGGTTTTTCACTTGGTACTTCGATACTCTTTTTATCTCATTTCTTTTGTTCACCCAATGTTTCCACTTTGGAACGATGTACCTATTTTATATGATCGTATTTAATTGATACGAAATTCTTACTTAAAACACTAGTAATGATAAAAGAATATACTTCTCCTATTTCAAGATATTTATTTACGTGTTTTAATTTGATCAGACACAATTTCTTCTTTTTTTTAAAGTAACACTAGTTATCAAAGTAAGTGATGATGGAGACCATACATACTTTAAAATTGAAATAGTTTTTTGAATTTGAATTCTAAAAATACTTTAACATCAAGCTTTTTTAAGACCTTCAAAAATGAAAATCAATTAAAGTGCCTCATATATATTGGATGAATTGAGTAATCACAATATTAAATTTTCCAGCTCAAAACTATAAATACAAGATAGATAAAGTGTTGAAAGAATCTAAAAATATGAATATGTTCACATTAAGTAAGTGCCAACATTAAAATTTTTCGGAAAATATCATTTAATTTATTTTTGTTATCAGTACAGTCTCATGTTAAAGTAAAACGCTCTCTTAAAAAAAAAACTCAAACTCAAAATATATAGTAAAAATAAAAAAATACTTATCATTCTATTAAAGTCCTATTCGTCGTACTCTAATGTTATAAGCAAAAATGTTGTATGTCCTACTCTAGATTTTTTTCTTCTTTTTTCATAAAGACATTAATTGTGAAAATAGTATTTTCAACTGCCACAACTGTTAAATAATTGCATGAGCTTGAGTATTAAATTGTAATAAAATAAAATAAAATAAGCATTAAATAAGAGTGTCATTAAAGATAATTTTAACAGGCAACTGTAAAATTGAATATCTATGTTTTTTTGCAGCTGGTCTAGTAGTAGTCTCCATAGGAAGCATATATAGTTGATATATTTATCTTGTCTGAAAAAACGACGAGGAAGGTCAAAAAATTATTAAGACAATATAATTTAAGAGGACGTAATATATTTTTAACTTATTGAGGCTATAATTAACTTAGACAAGATTGTATAGAGGTTAAGCTGTTTAAAATTAGAATAGAAGGTTAATAGGTAGTTCAGCGTTATCTGATCTTATACCGTTAAAAATTTTCAGTGGTATTAGAAAAATTCATTTTAGGATCCCAATTATAGCTAAATTCACAATAATTGATATTACTTAATTTAGTTGACTCCATTGCAATTTGGGAATAATGAAAATATATAATAATGCAATTAAAATGCTCTAATGAAGAAAATCTTACTCTTAGTCAAAGATAATGTTATGAGCATCATGACTATGATTCTCTTCATAATAAAAATAAGTTAGATATTTTTGAAAAATTATGAGATTTTTAATTTTGAAAATAAATATTGATTATCTATTATAACACATAAAATGACACCATTATATAAAAACTTTTATGGTGAATCATTAAAAAAATAGAAATCAACAACAGACAAATTCTGTAATTAAAGTAAAATCCAAGGACTACAAAATTATATTATAACAAAGTTTGTAGCTATTTCAATTTCTTTTCTTTTTTTTCTTGTAAATACTAAAAAATAGTCATTATATTGTGCTCTTTTTAAATTCTAATTTATATATATATATATATATATATTATATATATATATATATATATATATATATATATATATATATATATATATTAAAAAAACGACAATTTATTTTTACAATAATATAATTGGTGGAACTAACTTTGTAATAATAAAAACCCTTTACGTGTCTCAAGAATTTTTTAACTATAAAATATGAATTAACATAATTTATCTAAAATTGTTCGATAAATTTTTTTGATAATCAATAATAGGAGACGCATGTTCAACCCAATACATTGAATTTGACATTTCTAGTTCAATAAGTTAAAAACAAATAGTAGTACTCTACTAAAAAACAACATGCACCTATCGATCAATATTCAAAAAAAGTGAAATTTTTCCATGTGACTCTACATAGTAAGAAAGGACTTTGCTTAGCTGCATTGCATTAGCACACAATTTCTAATAAATCTCGCTCGAAATATCAGTTACGTGTGAATTGCATCACATATATCTATATATGTATATGAGATATATAATAAAATCTCGTTTTCCTTTTCCCCATCTCGCTTTCTTTTCTTCCTATTTTAATTTATCTGATAGCAAAAATATATATATCTAAATGTATTTTTCTCGATATATAATAGAAAACTCTTAAGTAATGATACAATACATAATATAAGATTTTTGACGAATAAAATAGAAATTTTTCCGACTCGCAAATTCATGTAAAGTTCATGTTGAACCACGTGTCTCAAATACATCTAAAGAAAGGCCTTTCGTTTGAAATCAACTCCAATACAAAAAGATCGACCTCAACGCAAGATATGATTAATATTAATTGTTTGGTCTATCATATTTCCTTCTTGTTCTTGTTGGTTCCACCAGATTGAACCTTTTTTTATTCAAACACAAATATTGAAATTCGTTTAAGTATATTATATGTCTTGTTATTCATATATGTGTAAACGTGTGTCTTGAATACATTTAACAATTTAAAAATATTATATGTGATTGTTTATATATGTGTATACATGTCACAATTATATTCGATATTTAAGATTATTATGTGTTTTTTTGTATAAAATTTATATACGATGATGATGGTGGATTAAAAATATGTCCATTTTTCTTTTTCATTGAATGTCCTCACTACTTATGTAGTTTTCAGTGACATAAAGACAAGACAAATTGTGGGGTATTTTGACTTGGTCAGAATTTAAAAAAATAAATAAAAATCTAAGCATATTGCACATCATACTTTTTTGCCATTATTCATCAATTGCCCTTTTTTTTTTTGTTGGATTATATAAAAATTATTAGGGTTTGAAAGCAACTTGATCTTTAGGCCAAATTATTCAAAGTTCACATCTAATCTATAGTTGCTTTCCATCATCAATAAATCATTCAATTCCATTTCTCCTAGTTTTTTTTTTTCAATTAAATAAGTTTATTGTTTTATTAATTTAGGCGGCTGACATTCTTTTCGAGCTCCTCTATCTATATGTCGGTTAAGAAATCGTGATCTTCTTCTCATTCGTTTAGTAATGTTGACCAAGTCTTACTTGGTTCTTTTATCAAGATACCAAAGGCGAATATTAACGAAAGTTGATTATATGAATCTTTTGTATATTCATATCTATTTTTTTTTATAACGTTTAAAAGATAGATCCAGGATGCATTATATTTTTATGCTAGCTATATATAGTTGTTAACTTATTTGTTTAGCCAAGCTTTCAAGATTATGTCTAAAAAAAAATGTCATCCTTCCTTATATGATAACTATTTAATGTCATTACTCCAATTTAACCCTTATTGGTTTGATTAATATTTTGTTATGAAAAAAAGTCAATTAAAAGTAATTAAGCATTAAAGTAAAATTGGTAAACACAATCTTTTTTAAAAAAATTATGTGTTTGATTAAATAATGCTACATAAATTAAAATAGAATTTTTTTTATTTTAGAAAAAACACTTACTAAATTGTTAAAAACTTGGTCAAACAAGTTGTTACAAGATTTGTGATGAGTGTAGCTTTTACTAACAAAAGTTCTTGATTGAAAAGTAGTGACAAAATTATTCCATAAAATTAGATTCACCCATCCTTCAATTATTAATTTATCTACAAATTAATTTATGACTCATCTTTTAGCTTAATTTATTTTCACTTAAATAATTTATAATTTATTTATTTCATTAAATCAACTCGTAAATTTAAAATTCCTACTGAAATTATCATATATAGGCATATTGGGTAGATAATCAATACTTTAGTAGTATTTGTTTTAGACACGCATTTTTTTTAGTTGAGAGTTTGCATGTAATACACGTAAATAATTATGCAATTTAGAAAATTGTCATTTTCTATACCTATTTGCCACACAAAAAAAAAAAAAAGAAAAAAAAAAAGAAGAAAAAGAAAGATAAAGACAATAGAAAGGTCACCAAATTTTAAAAGTATAAGGTGCAATAATTCCCAAAAGAGTAGGGTATAATAAGAAAACTATAGTCTATATTTATTGAATAATATATAGTCCAATAATTATAAACATAGATTGTGGAATAATGGTGAAATCGTTTTAATTAATTTGAGGTTTTTGGTTTTAGTCTTTCCTAAATAAGTCATGTAATACACTATTTAAATTCTAATTCCGACATAAAACATCAAATTAGGAGAAAAACAAAAACAATAGTCCAATATATAATTATGAATAATTAGTAGTCAACAAACTAGCTTATATATGGCCTATCAAAGTTGAAATAGTTGAAAATTTGCACAAATAATTGATCTTATATAACCAATGTCTCATGTAGCTTATAAGTAATAGTCCAAACTTCTAGTATTGTTCACCTAATCACTTTTCGATTTACGTGACATTATTATTTAGTGAGAAAATCGAAAATTCCGCTAAGGAGTGAATGTTATACAAATTAAAGGTAATTTTATATTCGAAGCTTGAATTTTAATTTTTTAATTAAAGATATAAAATACTTATCATTATATCACAAAATTAATAGTAGAATCTCTCCGATGAAATTTCAAAGTGTCAACCAAATTAAAGTTCAGATAAAGTTAATATATGAGTTCGGAATCTAAAAGGTATAAAATGTTAACAAAAATTTCAAAACGGTATATGAATTTTATTTTAACCAAAAGGGCAAATACAATAGGTACGTAATCGAAGAGTTAGCTTAGATAGTCTGTAACCTAAACTTTTAAATAAAAATACTAGATGGGGGTATAATATATAATTCAAATACTATATGTATGTAATCGTATATAATATCTGAATATTTGGCTAAAATATAAATAGTGAATCTGATTGGCTATTTAGGTAAAGATCTCTACAGTAAACTAGTCATCTGGCCCAAGTAAGTTCAACTTTGCTGGCCCAATCAAGAATTTGGGCTTATTACGAAGCTCACTACAGAAAAACTGTTAATAAGTAGGGATTTTCCTGAGAATTAGTATAAAAAATGCAGGTGTAAATTAGGTATATAGCATTTTATATAGTAATATTCTCAAGTTATAGCATTAGAGTCTGAATTTCAATGTATAACATTTAATATCTCAATTTATAGCATTTTATTAATAAATATAATGTTAATTATAATTTATTAAAAAGAATTGTTATTAACAATTAATAAAAAAAAGGAATAAACTAACAATGGATAATTAATATACCTAATTACACACAGACAAACTAATAATGGAAAATGGAATACTTTATTAATTACATAAATGTAGTTAGCACAAACTGTACACTAGCACGTTTTAAGGGTTTTTAATTAAAAATTAATATTAGATTACACGTTTTTAGGGATATCAAAAAATTTTAGATTAGCATCATTGCCTTGAATATCTCTAGTTAGTTTAAATGATATTAGTTTTTATAATTTAATTCCTTAAAAACTCTACCAAATTTTAACGATTATTTTCAGATTTGCAGATTATTTTCAGATTGTCATTTTGAAACCTATTTGCATCATAGTTAAAATTCATTTTTTTTTTCAAATTTCCACGATTATTTTCAGATTGACATCAACGTAGAGGTCATTTTTTCCCAAAATTTCACGATTTTTTTCATGTCTGCATAACAGTTCATTTTTTTTTAGTAACCTGATAAATTTTGGCGTTTGAATTAATTTGATTTGATCTGATGGAGAACATTATGTCAATATAAATTAAACATGGTGGAAATTGAAATTCATCAGGTTGTTTTTAATTATGATTTGTTTCTTTTAATTATAAATTGTTGATTTTAATTAATTTGATGTTTTTACATGTAGAACAGTGTTCAATTTTTTTGATAACTGTATTATCTGAAAATAGTGTGTATATTTTTATTTTTTTAATGAAATAGTTATGTTACGTATAGCGTGTTTGAAGTCTGAAGTTTGTATTATTAGTGTATGAAAAGTATACGAAACGTGTATCAATTGTTTATAAAAGTCTTTTTTTTTTAAAAAAAAGAATATTTTAGTTTCTATTGAAATTAGAATATATGTTTTTGTATTAATTTTTGTATTGAAATTATATTGTGTTTGTTTAGTTGGAATAGTTTGTAGGACAGTGAATGATATATTAAATGTGTATGAAGTATGTATGAATTATATGAACTGATTATAAACAGTATCTTCTTCCCAGAAGTTTTACAATTTAAACTTGTGGTAAAAATTTGATTTGACAAAGTCTCCGAATTTTTCTGCAATTAATCTATTTGGAACAGATGGATTAGAAACAAAATCGGAAATTGGTCCAGATTTGACCGGTTACAACGACCAACTCTTTTAAGTCAAAATGTAACTTTGTACCATTTACATTGATAATGAACATGTCATCCCTGCCAATTTCAAATTCAAGAAGTAAAGTATGACACAACAATTGACATCGAATTTTTATGTTATGTAAATCATAAAAAAATTCAAATGAGATTTGTTGTAAAAATTGCGGAACTTATCTTGACCGAGAAAGGTCAACAAATCAGCGAACACAATCATGTTGATACAGAAAGATAAATGTGTTTGAACCTTCTTTTCCTATAAATTTTGTAAAACTAAATTATTAATTTTTATATACTATAAAATTTCATAGAAAAAATCATATATACAATGCTATATTAAATTGACATTCTATTAATTCATACACAAAATCATACTAATTATATACAAAATTCATACAATATTAATACATATTCGATGGACATTAATTCAATTCATAGAGAAATCATACAAACTATATGCCTCAGTTCATACACAATTCATACAATATTTATACATATTCGATTTAAAAAAATCAATATGTGACTTTTAAACTACAAACTAATCTCATTTAGTATGAATACGTCAATTCATACATCATAATCAAAAAATAAAATATACAGTTGCAATATTTATTATAATAGTCGAAATTATAGGATACACAACATTCATACATCATTCATACACATATTTTACTGGACAAGAATATCATTTTATACATATATGATACAAAGGTAATACATAAAGCATACACTCCTGTATTGATAATGACCAATTATTTCATACACAAAATCATACAAAATTAATACATTATTATGTATCAAATCATATACTAATATATTCAAATTATATCATATACAAAACATACAACACTAAATCATTCAGTATTCATATATAATTGTAATATAAAATACTAAAAACTCAACTCATACATAAATCATACAAATTTCATGTATATACTATTGACAAGTAAAAGCAAAAATTAAATACACTAACACAACACATTGTAATCCAAATTTGAAATAATTTTTTTACTGACTTTATCAATTTTTTTGGGTTTATTTGTAGCTTATATCTCTGATGCTTTTTTTGAAAACCTTTTGTTGATCGATTAATTTCAAAGCCTTTTATTTTTTTTGATTTTGTATTTTTTAATCCTCAGCAAAGTCAGAATTGAATTCTGATGATGTTCTAATTTCTTTTCCTTTCCTCTTCTTGCCTCTTTGATTTTGTTTTTTTCCATCTTCGAATTAACTGAACTACACTTTTTCTTCTCCTTCTTTTGATTTTGCATTTGAGTTTGTGACAATATATCGAATGAAGGAACATGAAAGTCATCAACTCATCGACCAATCTTTTACTTTTACTTGGGATTTCACTATCTTTCCTAAACATTCTATATGAACTAAATGAGGAACTGATCTGAGAGGGATATTTGGGTTTTGGGATGAACTGATCTGAGAGGGATAATGGGGAAGATGAGTGAGGCGGGATTTGGGTAAAAACAAAAAAATCTTTGCGTGTTGGAAAGAGATGATGAAGGAGGCAGGAGTTTGGGGAAGATCAAAATATCTTGGCATGTTGGGGAGAGATGGAGTGTATTAGGGGAAGATGTCCGTGTATGTATTGGTTGAGATGGGGTGGATAGTTATTGGGCAACCGTATAATAGGGAATTAATTAAAATCAAATCCCTATTATTTAGATTTTGTTTTTAAAAGGTAACTATATAATGTAAAATTTAATTAATAAATTTAATTAATAATAATTTATTATATATTAAAAGCTTTAAAGGTGATAAAGAGAAAAAAAAATGGAAAAAAAATCATGTTTTAATTTGATTTAAAACTAATTTAAGCATTTTAAGGAAACTAAATAATTTAAATCCTTTTTGAATTCCTTAATATGTGCTAATTTGTTAATAATCTATTATTAATTAACATTAAATCAAATCCCACAATTAGTGCTACTTACCAATTTATACATAAACGTTTTTTTTTTCTTTTTTATTTTATTAAAAAATAAAAATAAAAAGTTAATTGTAAAAAATAAAAATAAATATTTGAACATATTAATTAGTATTTAAATAATTACTTATAGTTTTTTAATTAAATATATTTTTAATTGATATGCTATAACTCGAAAATAATCTGCTATAAGTAATTTATTTTTAAAAAGTATGTTTATGACTTGATATATATAACCTTAAATGTGTATAGGGTGTTATTTTTATAAATTGCAGGAACATAAAAATTCCTATATATTTTTTACTAATCCCCAGAAAAATCTCCATGTCATTAATGATTTTCTTATAGTGGCTGCAATTAGGTGATGGCAATGGTTATTGTTACATTAACATATTCACAAGATATATGGGCCTTTACCAAGGCTTATTATAAAGGATAAACTACAGAAATTTCACTAGTTTAGGAGCAAATTATTTTCTTTCACGCGAGTTGCAATGTTACAAATCTTACCAGACTTAATTCTAACTTCAGATACATGTATCTCGAATATATGAGTCAAAATTAGGTGTATTTAATCTAAATACATTGTATCCAAGAGAAATATATCAGACTGCCTAACTCACATTTTTCCTATCTCACTCGTCTCTCCTTTTGAATATATATATAATATATTATATATATATATGGAATGTATTCAGATACATGTATGGATACATTTGTGATGACCTAGTGACCAATAATATAGCCTATATAAGAACTACATCACATTTTATTTTAGAATTTAAGGGTAAAAAATAAATTCAGGGTATCTCGATTTCATGTGTATATTAGTCCATGAATTTTTAAAGTATGATCAAATGATTTTATAGAACCCCAAATTTTGTGTGTCAATCCATGATGACCTAGTGAAAATAATAATTGCTTATACATGATTTCCGCATTTAATTTTTGAGTTTTGAAGGTACAAAACGTGAATTCTTGATTATCTTAAATTTTTATTTTTATTTGTCCATGTATTTTTTTTGAAGTGTGACTAATGGACTCAGTTTGACCTCAAAATTTGTGGGTTTATCTGTAACGACCTAGTGAACTTATAAGAATTTACAAATAGACAAAAATACGATCCACCTCAAAATCAGTCATAACTAATTAAAATTTAATTATCATAGATTTTATTGCGGGAAAATAGATTGATTTTAAAAAAAAAAAATAACAGTCCAAATCATAAAATTTATTTGATAATAACGGCTATATATATTGAGCATTGGTAAGTAAGTCAAATTTTAATAATCAAAATAAGTTGATCAGATCAGAAAATTATACTTAATTAAAATGAGAAACTTAAAATCAATATTAAAAATGAAAGATTTGTTAAATACTAACGCATTTTTAGAAATACAAAAAGAAAAAGGGTACATATCTTGTATTTGGAGATATCTCAATTTTTCATATGTTCAATCCATAATTTTTTTTAAAATATGTTTGATCTCAAATTTTATAGGTCCATCATGACAACCTAGAGATTTAAAAAAAAAATACTAGTACAAGACATGTACCATTTCTTTTTGTAGCATTTTGAGGTAAAAAAATATGAATTTATCTCAATTTTTCATGTGTACTTGTTCATTAATTTTTTGAATTATGGTTGACCGATTTTGTTTGACTCAAAATTGTGTTGTTTCAATCGGTGACGACCTAGTTAACAACAATAATAGCCTATATATGATTCACATTACATCGGTTTTAAAATATGAGATCACGAAATAAAATTTTATTTTTAGGATTATCTCTTATTTTCATGTGTATTAATCTATAAATTTGTTCGAGTAGCCAATCGACTTTGGTTGACCCCTAATTTTATGACTCAAATCCGTGAAAATCTAGGGAATGATATTATCACTTGTACACAATTCACCCCACTTTTTTTTTTTTTTAGTTTTAGGGCTACATAATAGAATTTTAAGATTATGTTAATTTTTTGGTGTGTGTTAGTTTTTGAATTTTCTTTATACTAACAAATCTTTCAAACTGGACCACAAATTATGGATTTTAAAATTTAAATTTCTTATTCTCTCTCAATATGTATTTCTAAAAAAGACGTTAGTTTCTGAAAAATCTTTCATTTTTACTATTATCTAAATTTTTTAATCATATTCAGTATATATTTAATCTCTAATAGAGTCAGTGGTGGATCCAGGAATTTACGGCTATGGGTGCTCACTATTTCCAACTTATATCAATCAAAGAGCGTAATTGCAAGTTAAAATTCGTCAACATAAGCGTTTTTTTCTCAATACAGTAGACAATCGAAATATTTTGATTGGTTCAAGAAAAAAAAGGAGGAGAAATAATATACCTTCACATAAAACCGTAGTAACCAAAAAGGCAAACCAGCGAGAAAGAAGACTTTTCACTTTTAAATTGAAAACTGAAATAAAGATACTAGAACAAATTATTATTTTTTCATTCCTTTTTATTTTTTTCTAATTAGACTGATAAGAAAGAAAAAGTTAATAGACATGAAAGATCATGACTGTTTATATTTTTTGGAGATTAAATTACATAATAAACATGAACAGTGACCAACTCAAGATTTTAAGAATCGTGGTTACTTTTTAAGCTATCAATCATAATATATAAATATATAAATTTAACATTTGTCATAAGAAATATAATTATATTTATATAAGATAGTAAAAAAAATTAGGATAAAAATTATCTTAAAAAAGATTTTTTTTTTTTGAAAAAATTAAAATAGGATAATTCGTGAAAAGAGAAAAAAAAAGGTAGAAAGAAAAAAGCTGATTTTAAAATAAAAAGAATGTCACTACAAAGAAAATTGAACCTAGGCATTTATAGCAATATAAGACCTTAAAAAACCATTTTCAATCACCACACCAACTAATACATTTGTTTATTGGGTGTTCTATCTTTTGATGTATACGATATTGTCTTAATTTTGATATAATTATATATAATTGGATACGAGTTTAATGAATGTCGATGACGTAAGAAAAATTTTCTGATATGATCAACTTATTTTGAATCCTAAAATTTAACTAACTTACCAATACTCAATATATATAGCCATTATTTTCAGATAAATTTTCTGACTTTGGACTATTATATTTTTTCCTAAAATCTATTTTCCCACAAATAAATCTAAGATAATTAATTTTAATTAATCATGACTAATTTGAGGTGGACCATATCTTTGTCTATTTGTATCTCTCAATTACTATAAATATAGAGTGTTTAGGTTAACTTTTTATGTACCAAAACATCATAGTTATAATTATAATTTGCGTTTGCATAAAATGGCCTCAAATTCGATATGGACTTGGGAGCAACACAAGAAGTTTCAAAATGCTTTAGCTATTTATGGTATTGATGAAACACCAGGTATGTGGCGTTATCTGGTTCGTTGTACAGGTAAAACTGAGGATGAAATTAAGGTATACTATGAAAAACTTATGGCGGAAATAAAAAAAATTGAGGTAAGGGGTGATCATAACAACAATGGTGAGCATGATGAGTAAAGGTAAAATTAATACTTCTCCCAATTTTCAAATTATTGGTATTTATAATTGATAATCTAATAAAAGTCATGGATAATTAATAGTATATAAAATAATTTCTGACATTTTTTTTTCTCATTTATTTGGATAAATGAACTTGTTATTGTATTGGCAGGCTGAATTAGAAGCAAAAAAATGAAGAGAAGGATGCTGGCTGAAAAATGTTTTTTTTTTTTTAGTTTTATATCATTTATTTTCATTTAAATTTTCAATGGTTATTGTATAAAGGTGACTTAAAAACATCTTTTCTATCCAAATTAATGAATTTTCTTTATATTCTTTTGTGTTATCTTATTTACTATAAAGTTATAGAATAATTATTCAAATATTAGAAATTATGTAATTGTTAATTCTTTCTATTGTCTTAGAAAATTACTTTCAATGTAGCTAAATCACTCTATAAATTATTTGAGAAACTACCTAATTAATTACACAATTATATTTATTATATTTACTATTTCTTCCTATAATTTGAAATAATTATATTTTATATCGCTAATTAATAGTTTCATATAAGATTTTCAAGTCATTGATATATAGATACATGTTTTTTTGCTATCAAATACACTGAAATAGGGATAGAAGCGAGCGAGATTTGTCAGTGTATCCCAGATATATGTGAGTCACACAAGATACATACAAATACATATAATTCGCTTGTATCTGGGATATTATTTTCATAGGACAGTGGTGAGCGAGATGAGAGGAAACTAAAACTAATTAGATTTCTTTATGTATCAATATACATGTGAATTCATTTGGATACATTGTATCTAGAATAAATTACACCTACTTTTGACGTTATGTATCCCTAGATACATATATCTGGATGTATCTGAATGTACCAAAATTTGATAAGATTCATAATATTTCAAACTAATGTATATTTAAGTAATCAAATTTTACGCTAGTGAAATTTTGATATTTTTTCTACGCCCAACTCGTAATATGGAACTTATAGAAGCACATGTGAACTTAAATAACCCCAAAACCAAAAAAGAAAGCCCAACTCGCTTCAAATCCAATAATATTGATGTAGTCGTTTGATAAAGCGTATAAGAACATTACTAAATAGAGCGTATTAAAAATATTGAGATTAGTAATGTTTAATTAGTTATATTGAAATTAATTATGCTAACATTGTTATGTCTTTAGCCATGTATTTCCGCGTATAATAATCTTTGTATTGATAATACCACAATTTGTTATCAATTAATTACCCTATATATCATACTGAAACATTTTTGTAATAATTATTTTTACATTCACGAAAATAATTTGGCCCAAATTCTATTTTTTTAAAAAATAAAAAACTAAAATTAAAAACGTGATAATGCCTAGCTCTACTTATCACACTTCTTTTTGCATGTTTCAATTGGCTTTTTGTTCAACACCTCACTTTTTATAGCATTATATATTTGTCTTTTGAGCGTGTATAGTGTGAACTCGTAACATATATTAGAAAAGAAGTTATGATTTCTTTTATGCGTGTATAATGTGAACTCACAGTATGGGGAAAAGACAAATTTAGAATTTTTTTTATACGTGTATAGCGTGAAGTCACAATATGATTAGTGTGAATTCAATACAAACTTTTATAGAATTTTTGAAAAAATTATTTGATATTAACACTTCTTTTTGAGATATATATTCATGAGGGTGGGTAAAACAATTAAATTTTAAGACATCAAATAAATAGCTTAGATGGAAAATTTGTCTAATATTTTGAAATATTTAATGTGTTTATTAGGTAATTACTTAACTATAATGATCTCTCATTTGAATATTAAGTAAATAATATCATGTAATTGTGCAAAATATTGGTTGGTTTTTCACTTTTCCTTATGGAGGAAGACATTTTCCAATAGGATCAAAAGATATTTTACAAGATTATTTACTTATATTAATTTCATTTTTAATACAAAAATATTAATTTCAATTTTTAATTCACTCTAGTTGAGTTGTTAGATATCTTTCATATGAGGCATACGATTCGTTATATTGAGAAACTAATATATTAATAATTTATAATTGGAAGAAGAAATAAAACTTAATGAAGCAACCATATTTCTCAAGCTATTATAAAGTATCAATTTTAACCTTTTTTTTTTTTGGCACCACCTTTTATCATTTAATATAATGTTCTTTGTATTATTTGCATAAATGACATCCAATTCAACATGGAGTCGCAAGCAAAACAAGAAATTTGAAATGACACACCAAATAAATGGTTTAACGTGGCTAAGACTGTTGCTAGTCTTGTGTTTGAAAATTAGAATTACTGATTCTGATAAAATTTTGTACAAATATGAAGTAATCAAAGTTTACAGAATCAGTACAAGAGATGTACAGAAATTAATTAAGAAAAAACTTGAAGTCTATAATTGTACCAGAATTTGAAAAAATTTGATCAGAAAAAGATCAAGTCCATTAAACTTACAGTGTCCCCTTATGGAAATTATTCCTCTCTAGTATTCGAGGTTTGATTTGAAATACGACCTCCCAGGGTAAAATGATCTCAATCACCAGAGTATAGATTAGATACCAAAAACTCTGGTGTCAGCGAACCAGTCAAACAACAGTAAAATACACGAAGTAATTTGTTGTGCAGAATAAGAAGAAAGATCAGAAAAATTCGTAAGGAAAAATTCTGAAGAGTGAAAGGTATTTATAGGTAAGAGGAACAGGTTCCGAAAGGTTGCAATCCTTTCAGAATCCACACGACCATTGATGAAAGTTTGCAACCTTAAATAGTAAGGTTGTTCCTGAAAGTTGTAACCTTTTAGAACAGTCATTTCCAAAAATGGCGGGAAATTTAAATAAAACGGAAAAGTTTTTTAATCAATCGGGTCGTGCACGAATCCGAATCGGGTCAGGTTAATCAACTAAAAAGTTGAAACGTTTCGGTTAATTGCAACTAAATAACTGAAAATGTTTCTGTTATCAACTAATTAATTGAAATCATTTTATCCATTTAATTAATTAATTAAATAAATAATTAATTAAATAATTAAAACAAACTTTGTCCAAAAATAATCTCCCTGTAGCCGAGACGAGCGACGACGGTGCGAGGGGGTCCCTCTTTCCAACTCTTTTAACAATTAATAGGAGCGTTTTTATATTTAAACTATCCTATTTTTTCTTTCCACCACCGATGAGGGACTAATGCCTTTTCATTAAAGCATAAGAGGACTTTTCAAGTTCCTAACTCTTCAACTTCTCAACTTTTCAAGTTCCTTTCTTTCCATCTATTTCCCATCAATTCTTACTATATACCCAACAAAGACCACTGACAAGACTGAGAAAGAGGTGAAATTACACTACCAAAAACTTGTGGAAGACCTAAAAAATATTACGTTTTATCTAGTTTCTTTGCCTATATTTTATTTTTACTTTCACAAGTTTCTTGTAGTGTAATTTCACTTCAATCTCAATTTTGTTGCCTTAGCCACATTACATCATTCTCAAATGTTTTGTCTAACTTCCCAATCCATGTTGAATTGAATGCCATTATTACAAAGAGGGTTAGAGAGAGAGAAGGAGATGAGGGAGTAGATGAATTTGTGAGAAATATCAAAGGGATGGAGGGGTATTTATAGTGTAGAGGTAGAATCAAAGTGTAGTTTATTGAAGTTATGGATTGAAATGAAAATTTTGGGGGTAAGGGGGGTGGGGGGTGGGGGGTGGGGTGAAAATAGCCATTTGAGGAACCCACAAGTTTTTTGACCAAAATTTTCTTTATTATATAATATATGATAATTGAGTAACCACATGAGCAATGAACTCAGAATTTTGCTACTAAATATATTTTATTTCCTTAATCATATAAGTAATATAATGCACACAAATATGTACAATAATTCATAATGATATCATTTCTTTGAATATGAAAGATGTAATTGAGTCACCTTTCAAAACATAGTACATAATTGCTTATTACAAAAAAAAGACACATTGAAAAATTATAAGAAAATAATAATATAGAAAGGAAAGACAATTTAATTAGCAATTTCCTTTTCTCCATCTTCATTGCTATTTATTGCTTCTTATTGATCTTGAGAGACTTCACTCTGTCAAATAAAATTACAAGTTCATTAATTCAAATAAATTAAATGAGAAAAAAAAAAGATAAACACAATATATAGTTTTAGATTTAAATAATTTTTAGAGTTAATAAATTGTAAGAAAAAAAAAACACAATTGATCTTGTATCATTTCTTCATTTATATCATTATTTTTACTATTTGAAATGTCATCATGTTGAAGTTTTTTTTTTTTTTTTATCTGAACTATTATCATCTACTCAACTAGCTAGGTCGATAAGTCAGATAGAAGTATGTATTTTACCTTTGTTTGTCGTCCCTTTTTTGTTGTCATGATCAACACTTACCTCGTTATATTTAGGCAAGGGAACTAGATCAGCCTCGATATTTTCGATATCTTCTACAAGTTTTTGGTAATGTAATTTTACCTCTTCTTCAGTTTTGCCTGTGGCCTTAGCTACATTACTCCATCTATCATGTGTATCCTTGTCAAAAATAGCCAATGCATTTTCAAACATTTTGTTTTCCTCTCTAGTCCATGTAGATTTGGTTGCCATTTCTACAAAGGAAATTAAAAAAAAAATAATTGAGATGATAAACAAGGAGTGTAGAAAGTTGAGTTTTGGTTAATAAAAGGCTAACCATCATGACACCCTATATATATAACAATTGAGGAATATGGTAGCCTGAAAATATGCTATTTTTTTGTGATGCTTTGTTACTTTTTATTTCTTCTCCTAGTTAGTCATAATTGGTTGGTAATAATTAATTTTTAAGACAAAAGTTAGTAGTTCATATAGAAAAAGATTTTCATGAACTAATATTTCTTTTAGAGATATATATTGATCGTGGATAAGAAAATTTTTAGTTTTAAAACCTAGAATCACATAGTTCAAATTAGAAAATTTGTCTAATATTAACGGTTCTATTAGAGATATTGACAAATATCTCTTTTAGATATATATGTATATTGATCGTGGGTAAGAAAATTTATGTTTTAAAACCTAGAATCAGTAATTCAATTAAAAATGATTGTATTATATTAACGACTCTATTAGAGAGAGATATTATAAGAAATTTAAATTTTAAGAATCAGAATCAATAGTATACAATTGGGAAATTTTTCTCATATTACGTCTCTTTTGAGATATATATAATTGTTTTAGATGTTGGAGGTGTATAAAGGTTACGGAGGTTAAGTGTGATTCAAATGATGCATAGGGGAAAAGCGATCGGGCTAGACGAGATCCTGATCGAATTATATATGGAGGAGCATAGTCACGATAGATACAAACTGAGTAGCTGGATTATTAAGTGTCGTTTTAAACATGATAAAAATGTCCAAAGAACAAGGGTGGAGTACAATGATTCTGTTGTACAAGAATAAGAGTATGGTAGTAGTCAGAATTGCAACAACTATAGGATATGAAGCTACGAAGCCATAATATGAAGGTTCGAGAGAGGGTGATGGAGATGAGGTAATGATGAGCATTAATTTTTAGAACTAAATAGGATTTGTGCTAAGATATAAAGTGTCTGGAGGCTAGAGGCGTACCTATGACATACATTAGGGCAATTAAGGACATCTACAATGTAGACAAGAGCCAAGTATGAATAGTGGAAGAAGACTCAGAGCACTAACCAATTATATTATGATGGGTTTGCACTATGGATCAGATCTTACCAAATTTTAATTTACCCTGGTGATGATTCTTTTGACGAGATCTCAGAGTCCATCTATGGAGATTCTAGTCTTGATCCTCAAGTGTCTGTACCTACAAACAGAAGAAGATGAACAGGCGGTTAGTCTGATTCACTTAGGGCCAGATAGTCTCATTCAAACAAAGAAAGATAGGTAATGGACTCTATCCAAGACTGAGACAACATAGGTGAAAGGGGCTCTATGTATTTGTATTTCAAAATATATCTAGTATTACATATACATGTATCTGTATTTGGGATACATAGATTATCTCATTGACTCCCGCTTAACTCACTCATCTCTCTCCCTTTTACAGTGCATCTAATAGTAAAAATACATATATCTAGGTTGGGGTGTAAAAAATGAACCCAGTATAGGTAACCTGTCCAATCCGTCCAATATTTTATAGGTTGGACTGAAGATATTGGATTCAAACTCAACTCATTCAAGCCTTGACCCTTTTTAAAAAGAAATTTCAGTTGAGCCCAATTTAATCTCCAATTTCAACCCATTTTAAGATTCTTTATTCGCATTGATATAATGTCGGAACTGTTCCTACATTTAAGGTATGAATTACTATTTGTTTTATATATCTTCTGGAATTTATCTATCCATATATAACTTTTTATTTTATTCTCTTGAGTTGAAATTTAAATTATGGTTATAAAAGTTAAATTATAATATGTTAAAATTATTGAGATTAAGCGGGTCATGACCCTACCAATTTTTAGCCCATTTGAGCCCAACTCATTTGAGATCAAAGTAAACTCAACTCAGTCTCTAATGCAAACTATTTTAATATCTTCAATTTCAACCTAACCCGGCTATTTGACACCCTACATTTAGGTACATCTGACTTGAAATATGATATGAAATTATTAATTAATGTGAAAATATATAATTATTTCAAATTAAGAGAAAACTAGTAAATATGGTAGGAATATTTGAGTAATTAAATAGTTTTCCTTGAAAGGTTATTTTACGAGATTGCCTGGTTAGCCTACTTTTATATTGTAACTCATCTTGTAATATATATCCCTAAGCTACAAGAATTTCAAGATTTTGTATCAATTTTAATTTCTTAATATATTCAGTTGCACAATATTAGTTGACGGTACTTGTTTTAGGATCAAATTAATTTTTTTGGGAATTTTATATAAATTTTAAAGTGTTAAGAGCTAATCATATTCTATTCCTATTTTATTCTAAATTAAAAAAAAATCTCTTAAATTTGGTGAAATTCGAATTTCGATACATTGCGTTCTGATTTCAGATACATTACTCAATGTCCTAATACATCGCGTCTCATTTTTTAATACATCACTCAACATCTTAATATATCATGTACGTCGTGATACAAAGTGTGTGTGTGTATATATATATATATATACACACACACACTTTGTATCACGACGTACATGATATTAAGATGTTGAGTGATAGCAAACTATTAATTCAAATTAAATGCTATAAATATACTTTGATTTAATTGTACCCTATAGCAAACTATAGCTATTTTTGCCACTCTCCTTGGTGGAATCTCGCTCGCCACTCTCGTTTGGTGGCAGTCTCGCTTGCCTCTCTCGCTTTTTATACAAACACAATTGTATAAAATGTATTTGTGTTTGCATAAAGCAAAAGGAAATTGTATAAATACATATATTTGTTCCTCTCTCTCCCCTCTCCAGATCTCGCTCGTCACTCTCCCTTATCTCGCTCGTCACGTCTCTCTTGCTTATACAAACATAAACGAAATATATAAATTGTGTTTCTGTTTGTATAAAGCGAGAGAAAATTATACATACACATGCAAATACATATATTTTCGTTCTATATACTTATAATTATACAATAAAAATACTCTCTTGCCCAGTTTCTTTTGTCTTTCTCTCTTTCTCGTTTTATAAAAATTCAAATTGTATAATTTCTCTCTTTCTCATTTTATACAATTCGACTCAATTGTGTATTCCCTACTCAAGTCTCTTTTGTCTTTCTCTCTTTCTCATTTTATATAAATTCAAATTGTATATAATTTCTCTCTTTCTCGTTTTATACAATTCACTTCATTTGTATATGTATAGCAAATTTTTAAAACGGTTAAAATTAGGTAACTCATGAGGGATGATTTTCCAAGTCTATAGACCATCATTCCATTCCCCAACTAATGTGAGACTTTTACCCACTCTAACACACTCCTTCACATTCAGATTCAACTAAAGCGTGGATCGGGAGTCGGGGTTGGACCTGACTCTGATACCATGTAAATTAGGTCTTGGGCCTCCACTTCTACTGGATCTCAATCTATACACTTAGTGGAGCGCGAGCTTTATAACTATTTTCTGTGAGATGGGTGGTGAACACTCCCAAAAGCTAGCTCATGAGGGGAGGATCGTCCAAGTTCATATAAATGTCATATCTTTACCTAGTACCAGAAAAGGGTCCATCTCACCCAATGTTGGAAGCCCAAATACCCACGCGCCGGATGATGTTAAAGAATAACAAAAATCTCACATCGGTGATTAATGAGATGATTAGACTCGTAATAAGTCCTGGACAATCCTCTCCCATTGAACTAACTTTTGTTGTTGAGTTACACTTTGTTTGGATCATTGTTACCCATTGTTTCATAATGTATTGTATCATATTGTACAAAATTGTACTGTATTGTATGGTACAATGTTTGGCAAGACTATATTGTTTATTGTTGTTTAATAACATTTTATTGTTTGGTTTGATCATATTGTACTGTATTGTAATTTATAAATTTACTAAAATATCTTAATTATTCTAAGGTAGGAGATTTGACTAGATTTAAACAATTAAGATAAAAGGACAATAGGAAAAAGAAATTATGTAACAATGGGAACACACCAAATTGGCTGTTCCATAAAATAGGATTTTTCATTGTTACGTAACAACGAAGTTTAACAATACAGTACAATATATTTTAAGTAACAATCAAAACAAACAATATAGATATAATAACAATACAATACAATATAATGAATAACAATAATTCAACCATAGTATTAAGGACGTATACCATCTTTACAAGACCTGTATATTCCAGTGGGTCTAAAGTGAAGATTAAAGCAAATATATTATTATTATTATTATTATTATTTTGCATTCACGAAAAAAATTTGCCCAATTTTTCTTCCTTTTTTTTAGGGAAAAAGAAAAATTAGAAACATGATAATGGCTAGCTTTACTTTCTACATTTATTTTTTTGCATGTTTCTGAAAAGTTCCATGTAAAAATATATACTTATTTCTTTTTGTGCAAGTATAATGTGAACTAATATTGTGGACAAAAGGGCCATTTATAAATATAAAAAATTAGCATGTATAGTGTGAACTCTAAACAATATATATAGACAAGAGATAAATCTATGATTTATTTTTGTGCATGTAAAAGTGAATTCGAAAATGGAAGATAGGTGAAATTTAGAAATTTATTTTGTGCATATATAGTGAACTTACGGTAGACATGAGACAATTTTAGGATTTTCTTTTATGTATGTATAGTATGAATGCAGAGTGAACAAAAGACGAATTTATAATTTCCTTTTGTGCATGTATAGTGTGAACTCACAATGAACCAGAAACGAATCTAAAACATTTTTAGGTGTGATCTCGCAATGTGATATTTGAATTTAAAACTTGATTATTATTTTTTATATAGATTTTTAAAAATATATGATACTAATGTTTTCTTTTGAAAAATCTATTGAGAATGGATTAAAAATAGATTTTACAACATAAAATTAGTAGTTTAGATTGGAAATTTTTCTGAAATTAACATCATTTTTGAGATATTTGTGTTTATTAGTTATCAATTAATTATATTGATCTCCCATTTAAATATTAATTAAATAATATAATATAATCATGCAAAATATTATTTATAGAAGAAAACATTTTCTAATAAGGTCAATATTATTTTACAAGAGTACGTACCTATATAATGTAGGTGACAATAATTATGCATAAGCTAAAAAGAATTTCAAGATTTTTTTTAATTTTAATTTTTTTAATACATGCATTTAAAGAAGGGATAATTGTATATAATAGTAAACTAATAACCTAAAATAAATGGAGTAACTATTGTTTGATTTAATTGTGCCTCATAGCAAACATTTGTCAAAGTTTGCCAGTCGCATCTCTCCCAAAACTCTAGCTTGCCACTCTCCCATTCTCGCTCGCGTCTCTCCCTCTGCTCGCCTCTCTCACTTTATACAACAGAAGTGTATAAATTGTGTTTCTGTTTTGTATAAAGCGAGAGAAAATTGTATATACACATGCAAAAACATATATCTTCATGCTATACACTTAATTATACAATTTACGAATATTTTACTTCGATTCAATTGTATACAAATGCAAATTTTATACAAATATTGCAGCGAAAAAGGCCAGCGAATTATACAATTGTGAATTATACAATTGCAGTGAAATACAATTTTCTCTCACTTTATACAACAAAAGTGTATAAATAGTGTTTCTATTTTTGTATAAAGCGAGAGAAAAACATATATCTTCTTTCTATACACTTATAATTATACAATATACAAACATTTACTTATATTTAATTGTATGCAAAACAATTTTATACACATATTGCAGTGAAATAGGCCAGCGAATTATACAATTGCAGCGAGATAGGCCACCGAATTATACAATTGCAGCGAAATAAGCCAGCAAATTATACAATTTAGGCCAGCGAATCATACAATTGTATATGTATAGCGAGGCCAGCGAATTATACAATTTAGGCCAGCAAACTATACAGTTGCATATGTATAGCGAATTATACAGTTATATATTTATTACGGAGCGCAATTATGCAAACTGTGCTATAGCATACAAATATGAATTTTTTGTTTGCTATATGTGAAAGTTGCCCGTTAAAGTATATCAATCGAAGATACTCGCTTTAGAGTCTGATTAACTTAAAATTACTTTAAAAAATACCCTTGGAATTAATAACTTTGCCCTAAAAAGAGTATTTTCAACGAATATTTGTCAAGTGCGTATATATTAAAACATTATAATCGCTATAAATATATAAACTTCATTAGCAATCTAATGTGATTTCGAGTCGTGACAATTAGTCGATATGCTAACACATCAACACAAGATTGAAAGCATAAATCGTAGAATAGCTAACACATCAACACAAGATTGAAAGCATAAATCGTCAATTCTATTTTTCACTTAACGTAGCATGAAAAAGCACCTATATTGTAATACGTAAGCGCGATTAATAAACTGGTCATTAACAAAGTGCAAAAAATATCTCATGATCCTTCAAAATGTCCAATAGATATGGAGTATATACATTAAAGTTACAACAACATATTATTCTGAATAATAGTGTACAATAAAAAATCAAATACCACTTGTTTACTTGTGTATGATTCTCTGTTTCTAAAAAAAGATGAATAAATCAAAATGTAAAATCTCATAGGTTTCATCTTGTAATATGGTATTGAAACTTTTGCAGAATGGCAAGAATTTATTGTCGAAAAAACAAAGAGGAAAATGCAAATATACGCGAATTCTATCATCTAAACGAGAACTGTATTTCCTCTAGTGTTTTTCCTTTCGTCTCAGGTACCCAAATTGTCACAAACGCCACGGTGAATACACACATAAGTGTATAAAGAGTGAAGGTTCCTGGTAAAGATCACGTAGACGTGTTAAGTCAGATCAACAGGACCATGACCAACGACTATAGCAACAGTAAAGCGAACACTTAGGTGTTCGTGACCACTGAATAAAATGGAGGGCGCAAACTTTCATAGGATACGCAAACAACAGGCCAAAATATGTAATATTCTACGCGTTTAGGCTGGTAAATATCAATTAGCTCATGTTAATGCATGTTATACTCATGATCGGGTTGGATCGTGTACATGGTATAGATTGTAAGAACAAGAGACATACCTCCGCTGCTCCAAGCTAATAGCAGCGGTGCAGTTGCTGTAATTACCCAGGAAAAGAACCAATTTGATAACGTCGCTACACTTCCAGCAAGGCCTTTGATCTTAACCGGAAGAATCTACAATATCCGAGAGATGATATCAAAATTTGTGCTAAAAAAGTAATTAAGTACAAAATCGTGAAAAACAGTGGCGGAGTCGGAACTTCGACTAAAGGGTGTCAAAATATAAAGAAGTAAAATCGCGTAGAAGTCAAGGTGTGTCAATATGTAATATATATACGTAAAAAATTATTTTTACTCTCGTTACATAGTGTAATTCTCCGACGAAGGGGTGTCAGTCGACACCCCTCAACTACATGTTGCTCCGCCACTGGCGAAAAAGGTTAAATATGTTATGTTGTTCAAAACATGGAAAAGGCCATATCGTAGAAGTTCTTTTCACACCATCAACATCCAAGATTGTATTTTCTGAGATGAACTCTGAAAACTCATACTATAAAGGTTCTACGATTCGGAAAGGTAGGAACGTGCTGAATTTAACGTTTCCAGAGTACCCAACAAGAAAATGTAATAGTGAATAATGTGATAAATAAAGATGTAAGTACCTCAGACATTATAAGCCACGGAATAGGTCCCATTCCAAGCGAAAATGAAACAATCATCAACTGAAAAGAAAAAATGGTTAGAAAAGGAAATCAATTATTCAGAAGCAGTGTAATTCCAAGAGTCAAAAAGACGTCTACAACAAGTCGAGGACATACCAAAACACCAACACTGATATCATGCCTAGAACGCCATAGAAGGTAGAATCCTCATCTACGAAATCCTTTTGAATAACGATACACGCAAAAGAAGAGAAACATGTTAGGGCCAGAACACCGCATTTTTTCAAAATTCAAAGGCAAGGTACATAACGTGAGCTTAAAGTACCTTCAGAAAGAATGCAATGGAAACAATAAGGAGACTAACAGCCATTCCAGCCGACGAGACCTATAATGAAGCACTTCAGTTCTTTGTTAGGAAAAAGTTCAAAAACTACAAAAAGTTACTAAATTTTGCCAAAACTTACAATCAGTAAAAGCCTACGGCCAGTTTTATCCACCAGCCATGTAGAAACAGCAGTGGCAACCACCTACAAATTTCAATCTTCTTCAGTTGTATGTTAGCTACGAAGGAAATAGATCGGAATGTGATGAGAACAAATTGACACAAAGTGCCACATGGGGGGAAAAAGAACAATCTTTGTGTATCCTTTTTCTATAATATGCTGAACGAGGAAAAGCAAGCGAACTAAAATTTAATCTGAACCTGGATAGCACCAAAACCTAAAGTTGCAGCATCACTTGAAGAAATCCCTGTTAAAGTTATAACTAAATTAGATAGGCTCATATCATGTGAAATAAACATATCAATCAATAAGTGATTTGAAGAGAAATGTTAAGTTTCTTCAGTAGTTTCGGTTATGGTTCTCATCACGCCAACAAAAGTTGTTAAGAATAGGTTTAGATGCTTCACGGATACTGAGAATCATGACTTTTCTTGTACAGATCGAATACTTGGTGCTTCTGTCATTGAACAAAGGAAGATAAATATATTTCAGCTAAAGCTATCCACGTACCGGCCGATAGGAAAATGTTACTGGAATAGAAGATCACACCATTGGTTCCGCCGAGTTGTTGCAGGACAAGCAGTCCAATGCCTATCTGCGGGGTGAAATGTTTTAAAGAACGGCATATGTAAACATGGTCATCTTCTGGAAACAGCACCAAACAACAAATTTACCATGAGAGGCAGCCAATATCTTCTTTGTTTGAGATCTGCAAAACGTATTGTTGACTTTCGGCTTGTGGATGCTACAGCCCTCTACACAGGACAGACATTTAATAGGACAGTGAATTCCATATTTCTGACAGTAAAATTCAATTACAAAATTGTCCCATGGAACAGTAGCTACAATTATACAGTTAGTTGATGGTCTTTCAAGTAACTGAATTACCTTAATTTCATTTACTTCGACGGAAATGTCAGCATCGAACCCTCGGAGAACTTGCAAAGAGGTTTCAAAATCATCTGTCAGACCCATCTTGGCCTATGTCTCACAAAGAAAATCAAATGAGATTCTACTACTAGAACTTTCAAAGAACGAAGGAAAATTACAGTATGATACTCACCAACCACCGAGGAGATTCTGGGATGAAAAATAGGCCAGGTATCAGTGCAAGGCAGGGCAATGTTCCTGCAGCAGAAAATGATAGTAAGTTAACATGCCTAAGACAGATACAAGAAAGATTTCTTCCATGTGAGGATTTTCTACACATGATTCCTAACGAAACTAAGCACTTCCGACTCTTTCGCATTTGAAAAGGCCGAAAACACTCTAGGTTGTTTAGTTTGCACTTCAAACCAATCCACAGTGTAGCTTCACACCACTTAGATATATCTTTGATATTGCTTTTTTTTTTTTTTATTACAACACAACCAGTAAACCAACTTTCTGGAAGAGATAGGCTAAATCAGTTAGCAAGGATGACAAATAATTAGATGACCAAGCAAAAACGACTGGCTACAATGTTCTGCTTCTCCTATTGCTTCGGTAGGAGCAGAGACCACCTCATGAATGCTCTCTCGAGATGTACTTTCTGTTTCTAATGTAGGAAATCCTAGCTGTTACCCCATCTAAGGGAATGCTATGGTAGAAAATTGTATGTATTTATCCCACTAGAATTGCTTAAAATGGCTTGTTATATCAAAAGGCGAATAGAAGGTCATTTGAAACAGTATGTCACCAACCAAACAGTATGTGAGCATTATGAATAGCATCTGTGAAAGAGAAAGTGCTTCATCTTTCTGTCTCCAAACTATCAGAAAGGAGAAAGATGGATTTAATTAAGAATGAGGCAAGAACAGTATTGTCAAAGGTGTGCTTAAGCCCTGAAGCGAGGCTTCAAACGTGTTGAGCGCTTTGCCTCACTGCCGCTATCAAAGTTCTAAGGCATACTTTTCCTTGCCAATGAGCCTCTTCGACACTAAACAATTGATATTTCACTTTATTGTGAACTTTTTTTGATTTCCTTGTTCATATATTTTCCTTTCATGCTTAATTATAAGCCCCAAACGACCCTTTGCGCTTTTTCTTCATTAAAACTCACACTTCATTTGCACTTAAAGCCCCAATGGACCTTAGAGCTTTTTTGTGTTTTTTTCTTTTGATAACACCCGTCAAGAGCCGAGTCTAAACTCTCAAGGTTTTTTATTTTGTAATTACCTTGCTTGTGTTAGTTATATCTCTTTTTAAAAAAAAAATTGATTTTGAGATGGTTAAAGTTGGAGGTAATCTGGCTTGTAGCCATTTAAGATCCATAAAAAACTATTCTACCAAATGCCATGCAGACGTTCCAGCTAGAACTGAATGGAACCAAATATTTATGTCCTTTAGACACCGAGTATAAAACACATCTCCGCTTGAAGGAAATTAAATGATAACACAGAAAATACCATTCATCAGAAAATTGAAATGAATGCACAGCTTCACAATTCACATCTATAAACTAAATATCTAAACAGAGATTTTAAGGGAAATGATCATTTACCAAGAAAAGCGAGCACTCTCCAATTAACAAAAAGTCCTAGCAAATAAGCCAACATGATCCCAATTGTAACAGAGAGCTGCATGATAGAAAAGTTAGGTTAACATGTGATTTACTTAGCAGGCATAACTTTTGCTAAAAGGAATTTTAAGTCACTAGCAAACCTGGTTAACTGACCCCAGGGCCCCTCTCAGGTTCTGAGGTGCTATCTCGGCAATATATACAGGAACCTGAAATAAGCATGGGAATCGAAAGCAACAAGAATTTGACACTTTTAACATGTCCACTCACCCATAAAAGTAACACAGAGAAGGATTGACAAATTCAATGTGTACCGTGTAAGATATTATGCCGACTCCAAAACCTTCCAATAATCTTCCATGTATAAGAAGGACAGATCCTAGATCAATATCGAAGTCAAAAATGGAGATACAAATATTGCAATTTGGCAAAGAAACTTTATCATTAGTATCAAAACAGAATTATCTTACTTTGGCAAACGAGATGGAAAGCCAACCAATGATGTTAGGTATAGCAGCTATCATTAAAGACTGCAAGTAGGATCAAAAAGATTGAGTATCCACTTGTGCACAGTAGGTAAGATGATAAAATATCTAAGCCCATCTTACCCCTTTTCGTCCAATGTACTCGGCAATTTGACCACTAGATATTGCCCCAACCATAGCACCCACATTAGATAAGGAACCGAATAAGGAGAACTGAAAAGTTTAACTTTAGTCAGCAACTGCTCTCAAGCAAATATATCGAAATACATAAAGCAAGAATGACCCGTTACCTCAGATACACTGAGCTTCAGATCATTAACTATGGCAGTTTGCGTAGGCGATGAGTAACCAGACTACAACAAAGCAACCCCAGAAGAACAAAAAACATTGATCAAACAGAGAAACATACATACCAGAAATAAGACAACTGGAACTTCAACATCTAGAAATGCTACACATATAGGTCAAAATCATGTCATAACAAAATTGAAATCAGAAACTGTAATAACAATAAAGAAGCAACCTTTTAGCCAATTGATTCGTTTATCACTTAAAAGAAAGGTCCATAGTTTATTTTCATTCCCATACCAGCCAAGAACGTACAAACTACATAGGGTAACTTCAATCTCTAGAATCACTACAGATTTAAGTTAACAAGAATGCCAATAAAAACTCAACCTTTTAGCCAAATTGATTCCTTTACCACTTAAAAAAAGGTACAAAGTTTATTTTCATTCCCATACCAGCCAAGAATTTGCAGACTATTTAAAGGGGAACTTCAATCTCTAAAATTACCACAGATGTAAGTTAACAAGGATGCAAATAAAGACTCAGCCTTTTAGCCAAAAATTGATCACTCTATCACTTATAAGAAAAGCACAAAGTTTACTTTCAATCCCATACCAACCAAGAAAGCACAGACTACATCAAGTGAAACTTCAATATCTATAATTACTACAGATTTAAGTTGACAAGAATCCTAATAAAAACTCAACCATTTAGCCAAATTGATCATTTTATCACTTAAAATAATGGTATAAAGCTAATTTTCATTCTCATACCAGCCACGAAAACGCAAACTACATAAAGGGAGACTCGACCTTTTAACTAAGTTGATCCCTTTATCACTTAAAAGGGGTACAAAGCTTATTTTCATCCCCATACCATCCAAGTAAAATCAGACTACATAAAGGGAAACTTCAATCTCAAGAATCACAACAGATTATTTTTTTTATGACAAGGGAATCCGCAACCGCCACCCGTTGGGTGTAGACAAGGTAAAACTCCGCTCCTATGCAATAGCTCGCAAATCACATAGGAGAGGTAACCTGCACTAGATAAATCCGGTCGACGAGCTCGACCTAGAAGGCAAATCTCTTGCTTTCGCTGGCAAGGGATTTCGAACTTGAGACCTCCTACATGGAAGTCTCAAGACCAAACTACTGGGCTACCCCGAAGGGTAAATCACAACAGATTTAAAGTTAACAATAATTCCAATAAAGACTTAACCTTTAACCAAATTAACCCTTTTATCACTTAAAAAAAAAGGCACAAACTTAATTTTCATTCCCATACCAACCAAGAAAGCACAAACTACTCAAAGGGATTCAAGTTAACAAGAATGTAAATAAAGACTCAACCTTTTAGCCAAATCAACCCCCTTTTACCACTAAACAAAAAAGGTGAAAAAAAACACTTCATTCTCTTATCATAGCAAAAAAACAACAAACTTGACTAAGATAAAGAATGTCAATAAAGATTCAACCTTTTAACCAAATTGATCCCTTTTACCACTTCAAACTCATCATAGCAGGAAAAAAAAACACAACTTGACTTAAAAAAAAAAAGAAATGGCTATACATACAGTGAACCCAAACTGGATTGGACCTAAAGCAACAATCATAACACAAGCAAGAACTGAAATTGAGCTATCACGGATAACTTGAGAAGAACCCAACATGCTAGAGTTTGTGTGCTGAACCCATTCGATACCAACTTCCAGTATGTAAAAATGGCTTCCTCAGATCCCCTCCTCTACCATCTTCACTATTTTCTTCTCTGAAACTCATTTTTTTTCAAGAATTCAAAAACCCCAGATGGGATTTACCAGTAATAGATCAGAAATACAAAGTTTTTGGTATTCAGACAAGTAAAATCGTCATTGGGATGCTCCAATTAGTAAAAAAATGGTGTTTTGTCGTTTTAAGATGACAGGTATTTGCTGTAAGATAACTAGAAAGAGAGAACAGAGAATATTCTTCTTCTTTTTTTTTTTTAATTTCACAACTTAAATTCAAAACTTTTAATTAAAAGCGAAAATAGACGGATATTATATTGAACTTAAATTTAGACTGTAATAAGATAGTGAAAGTTCAAAATAGTCCCTTAAATATACATCGAAATGTTTTTAATCCTGTAAGGATTAAAAGACAATAATTGTTTGTTGCGACTTTGAATTTATATTCAAACATAAAGACATTGTACATCTTCTTTTCACGTGTAGGAATCATACATTTAGGGCCCGTTTGGCCATAAATATATTTGGGAAAAATTTGGCAAATAATGTTTGTCCATACAATTTGCTATTATTTGGCAATATTTTTGGCAAATATCCCAATTTCCAAATACTAGTTTTTTCTAGTATTTGGGCCAAATCTCATTATTTGGGATATTTTGAAAATTAAAATTTTACCCTAATCTTTTATCTTTTACAAAAACACCCTCTCTAGTTGTTGCTTGCGTTGTATTACATCATTTTTTACGTGAACACCAAAATAGTGATGAAATATTTAGTGAATATTAAATAATGATATGATTGTTGATGAAAATTATTAAAAATTAGCTTTAGGTAACAAAGTCATGTACTTTGTCTACTTCACGATACATGGAATAATTCTTGTTGCACTCACTCTAAATTACCACATTGTTTTAGTGTCATGGACATTAGTTGTTATTGTTGTAACGAACATTCAATTGACTTGTAATACAAACTTTTAGTTAGTTTTGATAGTTTTTAAAACTTGTGCGTATAAATCATATTTTCTAAAAGGTGAAATATATTTCCCAAATTTTATGGCCAAACAGATGGTGAAATTTCACCCAATTTCACTCAAATAATATTTGCCAAGAATATTTGGAAATCTATGGCCAAACGCTAGCTTAGTCTTGTTTTTTCTTTTATTTTATCTAATAAAAATTACGTTCATCTTATTTTAAATATTTCATTGTAATCATTTCTCTCCTAATATGTACATTTGTACATCTCAATTTTTCGCTATTCTCATCTTATAAATGTGAGTTTTTGAACGGTCCATACTCTACTCCAATTTTTATCCTATACGACGTTGTTTAATGTTGAGTAACACCATTTTATAAAACTTACATTTAAATCCCATTATTGTCACACAAGACTTCGAATTCTCTATTTATTTGACCCATTCGAATATGATGTGTACATTACAGTCACCTTCAAATTCGTTGATTATTAACTCAAGGTACTCAAAACTTTTTCTTTTGCAAATGATTTGTGTATCAATCCTCACTCCTACGTATGAATATGTCTCGTGAAATTATGCCACTAATTTCACCTTTCAAGTACTATATCTTTTTGTTCAACCTGCACTCTTTAACCTTCAAATTTTATCTCCAAAACCTCTCGTCTATTATCTAATGTCTCGATAATTAATACTATGTCATCAACAAAAAAAACATACATCATGATATCTCCTCTCGAAAATACCTCATTAGTTCATGCATACCAAGATAAATAAAATTTATTAAAAGTTAATCCCTAATATAACTCCATCATGATTGTGAGTGATTAAGAGTCTTGTCCCATTATCCTCACCTAAGTCTTTATTTCTATCATACATATCTTAATTAGTTACCCTAATTAAGTTATAATTATTACCCTTAGCCTCCAAATATTTTCATAAAAACTATTATCCTAAACATTTTCATGGTCTAAGGAAAAATAAATTTTTAAAAGAAGACCTGATAATTACATCATGTAATTAATTGCTAGAAATTCTCAAATAATTAATTTCTATCAATTTTATACTCCCTTAGTCCCTTTAAAATAGAAAAAAAAAATGTACTTACTACTCAAATACATTCGATTTTATTGTGATCAAATAATTACTCTGCCAACTCATTAGTTGTTCAATAATTTGAACAAAAACTGATCGAATAAAAAGTAATATATTGATCCAATAATAATCATCCACTATTAATTTGATATAAAATTTAAAAAACAGAAAATGAAAGGAATAATTTTACCAAATCATCTTTGCTAAATATTAAAAATTGAAAATGGCATATATTACATTGACGTATTTTTATTTAATTCAAGAGTTTTCATTTTGAATACTCTTAGTTGAAATCCTATTATATATAAGTTTAAAACAACTTTTTTTTAGAGATAGGTATATTAAAATTTTGAGCATCTTTAATAAAAAAAAAATTAACTTTGTCATTGTTCTTGTATTTTTTTATTAATATATACATGAACAAATAAAAAAAATAGTGGACCTAATTGGACCCATTGTCCATTTATTTAATCTTAATATTAAATAAATATTTGTGGTCCTATATATTGAGAGGATTGATAGGCAGTCACGTAGTTTTTTTAATTTTTTTATTTATTCATTTATTTGTTTTTTTTTATTGGAGATCTTATTTTTCTCTCTCCAATCACATTTATGTTCCAAACATATTATATACATTTTCAATTCAAAATTTTAAAAAAGCTTTTGTATATATTTTTATACAATCACTACGTAGATAAATTAACCATTTAAAATATATCATTTTCTTTAGTTATACGAATTAACCTTTCGAAACCAATCAAAAGAGGAAGCAAGGAAAGGAAAGAACACATTTTTGTTTTTACTTTCTCATCCGATATTTGATATTTATATAGTAGGGTTCGATAAATATGGATAATTTTACAACCGTTTAAAAGAAAAACGCTCTGTAGGAAGATTGTTTTTTTTTCCGGCTAGAAATAAAACCCAAAGCTATTGGTTTAAAAAAAAAAATATGAGGCTCGATTTATATCTTAATAAAATACTATACAGTATATTTATCAAAATATACAGTATATTATAATACGATGATATGTAACAATTTATCCAAACAACAAAAATCTAGAAAAATTGAATCAAGTTAGCCTTTTTTCTTGACTTCATCATAGCCTATATATTCATCTCCCTCACGTAACCTAATTAGTGCATTTTCTAACAATATCCTTATCTTATTTCATCTTTTGTGTGGGTGTTTATTTCCATATTTGTAGCCAATATTTATCCAATTATTTAAGATAACTCCAATTTTAAAAGGAATAGGATTCAATTAAAACGGTATAAAATTTTGAGATTGCTAGGCCAAATTTAGACAAAAATACTTAGCTTTTTTTTTTTCTACACAAGTTGTATATCAAATTTCAAAAAATATTAAATTGTAACTACAAGTCGATTTTTACGACTTCATTCGATTATGAAAGTGGCTAAATTTGTAAACTAGAAAAAAGTTTATGTTGTGCCTATGACTTAAATAATGTCCTAAAATTGGCTATATGTGTACATTGTCCTTATTCACGGCCCATTTATGATTTTAGATTGAAAGCCCATTTAGCCAACCATTGGCCCAGCCCATACAGAGATTAGTTTGCTTCTTGGGCTTACTGGATCTAATCAGTTATTGTATCACTGTGTATAGTAGATACAATAGTTATGTTTGTTGAGTCGCGTAATATATATTGTATCACAGTGTATAGTATATACAGTCTAAATATATGTCGAAGAGCGGATTTTCTCGTAGAGAGCATGCCTAAGAGTTCACATCCACGAGAAGGTTCGATACTCGATGTCGGCTCTTCACCACATGGAGTTGTACTATGTTTCAATGTTTGGGTTATTAGTACGTTATTTAAGTTTAGAACGTCTTGAGACAATTTGATTCATATCCAACGTAGGTGTTAGAGCATTGAAAGGACCTTTTTCTAGTACGGCAAGTTTTAAAAAGACGCACCTCTGGCGTATCATAGATTAGTATGATGAGTGTAAAACACTAGTGCATAAGAATGAGGTTCAAACTTAATTAGACCTCGATCAAGGTACGATAAACATTTACACATACCAAAAATTTATATGAAAATAACTACTTGACATATGTATTTAACTAAGAAAATTGATTTACTTAGAATTATAGATTTGTATTCGACTGTTTTTTTCTCATTGATTTTAATTCTAAAGTAAAGAGTAGTGTGTTTCACTTGGTACCCAATCTTTAATGAATTTTTTAAGAGAAAAACAAACTTCAAATTAAAGTTATTGATTCAGTTGAACTCATACCGTCAACTCTATGCTCATATATTTTGATGAATCTAAATCGAATTTCCAAAAGACAAAAATTCAAAGAAAAAGAGAATATTAAAGTAAGCATGGTATTATTTGCGTTCATGTTATACATTTTAACAACAAAAGCAAAGTACTTTAATACATATTAGCATAAAATAGACATGGATTAATTTTTGTTTTCCATTTTATAGTAATAATAATTAGATGATATTATACATCAATACAATTTTCTTCTTGCTATAACCTCAGATTCTGCATAAGCCTGTTCAAGACAAATTATAAAAAAAAAAAATTAATTCAAAGAATATTTACACTATTAAACATTGACTTAAAATATTAGGCAAACAACCAACATGTTAAATAACACTTATATTACAAAATATTTTTAACTTTATTGGTATTTTTTTTATGAAAAAAAAAGACAGATTAAGTGTACAATATATCTAACGTTTATAATATAAAAAAAATGTGACTAATACAAGTGTTGTTGATTGTTTCCATATTAGGTACAAAAAGTTACCTTAATATGTGATACATCATGTGATGTTATACTTATTAAAGACAAAGATATAATTGTTAAACAATTTTATTTTGTATAATAATGTGGTCAGAGATTAATTAAGATGTAGGACAATATGCATGTGCTCTAAAATAAAGTGGGATTAGATTTCATGTGGGTTACTTAATTAGAGCTTAATTAAACAAGTAGGATTAAATTTCATGTGGGATTGCTTAATTAGGAGCTAAACTATTATAAGTAACATTTATAGCTTCCTAATATAGTAAAATATCAAACAATCCAGAAGTTTCTAAGTACTTTATTAAACTTAAATATGTCTTTAATTAGCATAACTATAAACATTCAAGTAATATACATTTATAGTAAAAATAATAATATTCCCTCCATCCTTATTTACTCGTCATTTTTGAGAAATCAAGAAATGATTAAAAAAAAATTCTTTGTATTATATTTTCAGGTTATTAACATTGAGTTAACGTCTTTAAAAAATGTAGTGAGTAATATATCTAAGACTTAATTAATTAATAGTATGACAAACTCAGCACACCGATCATTATTCTCTTAATCGGTGTGTCAAGTTAAAATTTAACAAGTAAAAAGAAAAAGAGAGAGTATATAACACATGAAAATATATTAACACTATTTGATCTATTGAGATAATTACTAGCTATTTTTTTTCCCAGCTTGATCGAGCTCTCTAAACTGTTGTCATTCATATCATTTTTAAAAAAATAAACTACTTATGAAGGATTCGATATGCACCCTTCAATATTTATTTAAGAGTTCAAATAATATAGATATATTACAGATAATTTCCCTAACAAGGAAGATAAGACGAGTAACATATATGACATGTTAAAAATATACGATGTATATTTTGTTGTCAGTGAATATAAATTAAATACGATAAGATTAACAATACCTTTGTTCATTGGAATAACTTCTTCCATTGCTACTAGCACCCCTATAATTAGGCAAAGGAACTTGATCATTTTCTATTTGCATGACATCTTTTACAAGCAATTCATAGTGTCTCTTCACTTCCTCTGCTGATTTTCCACCAACACACCTAGCAATATTATGCCACCTATCAGGAGTGTCTTTGTCAAATAAAGCCAATGCCTCCTCAAATTTCTTGTTTTGGTTTTTTGTCCAATTGGCCATTGTATGTTGAGAAGTAATTGGAAGAAGGAGAAGAAGTTCTAGAAGAAAGTAGTGTACTTTAGGACTAATTAAGTCAAGGGGATAGTATGGACAAGATAGGTAAGCTTTGTTATTTATAGGGATGGAGGAGGAAGGTATCTAAGGTGTGGTCTGATCGTTAATGAAGTGGATAGAAATATGATAAGATTATTTTTTAATTTCAAAAGAAATTATAATAACAATATATTTCGTACAATTTCATAATTTTAAATAAGGTCTAAAAAGATAAAGTATATATACAGATTTTGTTCCAAATTACGGAGATAAAGAAGTTATGTCTCTTGAAAATTCCAAAAGAGACAAATAAATAAATATGTTATGTCTTTCAGTTTGTCTAGATTTTGATAGATAAAATCAACTGATATCTATATTGGTGATCGTAGATGTAGATTCAAATTTTGTGTTTATAGGTTTTTAAAAAGAGAGTTTTCTATGTTCTGAATAAATTTTGTATATATATTCAACAAATTTCTCAATACAATATAATTGGCCAAATTTATTTATATTTTAAAAAAAACAAATTTCATTCAACAAGCGACAAAAACTTTATCTCCGCCTCTAGTAAAGGTAACAATTAATTGATGAAATAGTCAACGTGCAAACAATTTAGCATATATAAACACTTTACTATTATATAGTAATTTGTTTTATTATATATATATGATGCAACTGCCGAGATACATATAAGGTGTTTTAGCTCAAAGTCCAGAGTGAGAACAAGGATTTGAATCTTATGAATTCAAAATTTTTATTTAAGTAATTGACTACTGAATTAATAAATATATAATTTAGATCAAATATACCAAATCAATTAAATCCATAACAGAACTCTAGCTTCGCTTCTCCGCCCCTAGTTTAGACACCAATCTCACACACAAAAAAAATTAAAAAAAGAGAGGGAAGTGTTGGGAGTAGCAAGTTGGGGGAATCTTTTTTTAATTTTCTAGGAGGGGATCTAGTTATACATAAATGTAATATGAAATGAGACTAATGGAAAGATGCATGTGGAGGATAAAGTATTTTGAAGTATCTTTCTTTGCTTTTTATAGTATCATCATGAGCAAGTGGATCACCTAGGGAATTCACCTAACTAGTTGATATATAAGATTTAAATCCATAATTTTATTCGTACTGACACGTTAAAGTGTGTGATCATTTAAATTCATAAAATTATGCTTATATAATATCGTTTTATCGATGTCAACTCTCTTTCTACTCAATTTAAGATTTACTTGGATAAAAACAAATTGACTCTCTAGAGTCTAGCCTCTATATATTTATTTATTTTTGAAAGTTTTGTTGACCATAGTTTAAGAAGAGAGAATTATAAAAGATTTCTTAGTGGCTTAGGATTAATGGATGGATATTAAGTAAAACTTTTATCCATAATCAACAATATCATTCTGCACCATCTATCTAGATTGAGTAGACTAAATATTATATATTTTGTCCGTTTAATAATAATTGTTCACTATATTATTTTGAGATGTCTAATAATATTTGTTTATTTTATGAAATCAATGAATAATTTTTCACTTAGTTCCGAATCGATCCTTATCATTAATAATAATTATTTTTCTAGACATTATATTTATTCTAGGGAAAAGGATATGATATACCCCTCAACTTTGTTATTGGAGCTGATATACCCCTCGTTATAAAAGTGGCTCATATATGCCCTTACCGTTATATAAACGGCTCACATATACCCCTGCTATTACAAAATGGCTCACATATACCCTTCATTTAACGAAAGTTAAAAAAATAGTTTTAAATATATATTTAATACTTCTAATTTTAAAAAAAAAATTATTTAGGGGTATATATGATTCTTCTATCAAAGTTCAAGGTATATTTCAATTTTTTTCATACATAAATTATTTTTTGACTTCTTTTATTATAATTATTTGAATTTCTTATTCTTATTTTGTTTTTTTCTTTTATTCCTTAGTTTAAAGAATAAAAAATTAAACTATATTTTTTTGTGTGTATTGTAATTTAATTTCGTATTCGAAGAAAAAATTGGTCATCTACAATAAGTTTTACAATAATATTAGTGAAACATAAATAAATTTGATAATCAAAATAATAATTATAAATTAGTCATTGAAACAAAAAAAAAGTAAAAGAAAAATATGTTTGACGAGGATTAAATTTAATCATATGCGATTATATTTTTTAGAAAAAAATAATAAAAATTTAGATTAAAATTATTATTTTTTTCATTTTCGTTAGAGGAAAAGGGTATATGTGAGCCATTTGTTTACAAGTAGGGGTATATATGAGTCACTTTCATAACAAAGGGTATATCAACTCTAAATGACAAAATTGAGGGGTATATCAGACCCTTTTCCCTTTATTCTATTCAAAATATGATATAGTAAAATTATTCTTTAATTATAATTTTTTAAGAATTATATAAAATCAATAGTAGACAAATACTATTATACACGAGTATATGTACCATAAACTAGCCACATTATTCCATGTTGTTTGGTATCTGTGTCAAGTAGATCCTTTTGAATAGAACTTTATGCTCCGACTGTACAATAGAATATGATTCTTCTTTTTACTTTTAATTTGATTTCCTACTTAATGTTTAGTATCCTATTAAAATTTGATTAAAATTTAAATTTCATAATTGTAATTATATTAAGATTAATGTGTTTTATAATAAAAGCGTTTTCATAACTAGGACTTAACATAAATAGTCGAGATCTCTGATAAAATATAAAACGATTTTATATTGAGAAAAGATCTAATGTTCCATCAAGATACAAGTAAAATGACTTTCAAGCTACTCGAAATGACACATTACTTTTGCCTAACAATTGTATTTCCTGATATGGAAATTAAAGGTTTACCTAAATAAAGGAAACTCAATGTTATGATCCAATGACTAACTTGAATGATTGATTTTTAGATGGTTAGTCAATTTTTATTTTATTCAAAATAAACGCGTTATCGCGTTACATTGCTTTTTGTTGGTCTATAACAAGGTCATACAGACTTTATACATTATTTTTACTATATGTTGAATCTTTGTTTCAATCATCTTTCTACATTGTTATTTTTTTTATAGATATTTAATTTATCTTGTTATTTCTACATTTTTTATTTTTATTGATTTATATAGCACTAAAATTATTTTACTACTTTTTATATTTAAAAAATCATCTAGCTTTACTTAAGTATCACAAACCAACTATCTTTTTTTTAAAAAATAAAATAAAAAATACCACTCATTTTTGCCAAAATATCATAAGAAGTCATTAGGAGAAAATAAAACGAAAAAATATTTGATACGATACCTGAGCAAAGTTAAGTAACTTATAGGTTACAAAAAGAAAAAAAGATTGCGATTTTTGTTTAAATCGTGCATTTGTATTAGATTATTTTTATTTAAAAAATCATAAATATTTAATTACGAACCTAATAACTTAAACGAATTGAAATTCAGTAACGAATTCAATAATTATAACTTTAAATTCTGACTCTTACTCCGATTCGAAACCTTTGAAGAATATCAAAAAGAGGGAGAATATCCCATTATATATAGACAAGTTGTTTGGAGTGGAGGGCCCTTATTCTCGAAATTTCATAGGTAAATATTCTACAAAAAGTTGCAATAGGAATCTATATATGTTGATATATATTACATTAGTCTTTTAGTATTTAAGAATCTTGTTATTTGAAAATGATATGGAATAAAGCACCACAATTTCCCCTAAAGTTTGTAGTCTTGTTTTGTCTTCACTATGATTGGTAATCATGAAGGATATTTTATGCATGGTCTTTATGAAATTATGAACTATATTATTCCAATACTTCAAAAATAATACTAATTGTTAATGGCTAATAATAAGGCTTGAATCTCAAATCTCTATCTATTATAATATAATGTCAAATTGTATCAATAGCCTAATTTAAAAACTTAAATTGTTCAAAACGTAAATAATATGATTTTATCCTTATTTTGTTTCCCATCGGTGTCAGAACCTGGGGCGGAGCTACCTTCTAGATGAACTCCTTCGGCGGAATATTATATTATTTATACATGGTTAAAATAAGTATATATGTATATATAGTGGATGTCGAACACCCTTCAGCTATCATTTCTACAGATCTTGAACCCCATTATTGAAAATTCTGGCCCCACCTCTGGCTTAGAACCCACAGTGGAGCCCCGATAAAATTCGAATCGTGCACCTCAAGTGACGCTTCCCATAGGGTTTTTCTCAATGCTAAAATTCAAACCTGAAATCTCTGATTAAGAATAATTTCACTATTTCAACGTAACCCATCCCAATAAATAATTTTTTAATTTATCATCTTTTATCTTATCTTGTATAAGGTAAAAAAAAATATGGTCACATATATTATATATCCAAGTAGCTCATCTTTTCAGAGTCAACTATGTGTGATATAGTGTTTTTGACTATGCTATATGCACTATGACAAAGCAAAATGCAATTATAGAAAAATTATTCTGCTGACATATATTATAGGATTTTGGGAGTCAATGGTAAGAAAAAAATTCCTCAAGTATCATTTACTGCAAAATGGGATTTTAAACAAATAGCCAGCAGATTCTATTATCTACTTCACCAACTATTTTTCATCTAAGTGATTGGGTAGGCTGTAGGTCAATGCTTAAATGAGATCACAACCAATAAAAAAAAAATTTCATTTCATGTCTGACATCTGTATTAGAATTTTACTAATCTGAATTCGTGTTAATATTAGGCCCATTCGATGTAAAAAAGTTTTTTGCCATGTTCAATACCTTAAACCCGAAACATCTGATTAATAATGAGGAAAACCTGTATATCTATTCCGTCACAATCCTCGTTGGTTAAAATAACAATATATAGCTGGATGATAAGAATTGAAAAACTACGTATTATCTTTCACTGAGATTATCCCCCTTCTAAACAACTTGCTTGGGGATTCCTTATTAATGCTGTAGTGGAGGGTCCTTATTCACAATTTTTTAAACTAATATTCTTAGAGAACTCACTACAAACTAGTGTGTTCTTTGGTTTATGATCCTCTTTCAAATGATTGGTAAATGGTAATCATGGAGATCTTTCTTTTATCACAATGGTGTCAGGGTTAACTTGCACGCACCAAGGAAAGAAGCTAGATTTTAATATATAGGTTCAGCAGAAGCAGAATTCAGTAGTTTTGATCCAAATCATATATGTGTGTGAGTTATGAAAACAACTAAATACGCACAAATATTATATTAAGAACTCCTTTACTAACCACTTGAGATCATTCACATAATTTATAAAGTTCAAAATCATAAATCCACCTCTAGCGTAACTCGATTATTCCAGTGCACACCTATTTATGTCATACTGCACTTGAAATTCCTTTGATATACTGTGTAAGATACTCAAGTTTTCAACCACAAATATGCCCTTTAGAGATTTTTAAATAAAAAGAATATCTTGTTTGAAACCTTACAATTGGACCCTTTTTTTCTTCCAATTATCAACTTTGGTGACTTATCATAAATCAAAAGAGGTACACCTTTTTAATTGTCCAGTCATAATCCAGTAAAAGCTTGAGAAGTACACCAAAGGATGAATAGAATCTTTTTGATCAAAAGGAAAACTAATTAGCTTTTCTCCTTGCAATGTCTCCCTCAATGCAAAAAGTGCATCCTTAACGAGAACTAAATTGCTCGGACTCTTCACTTTTGATGTCGCACCTGTGTCGACATGATTTAGTCAACCTATTTTGAAAACTTTGACCAAAATTGACTAAGAAAATCGGGACAAATAACTATGATTTTTGTAATCAAAACAAAGTGAAATTGAAGACGAAGTAGTAACCTGTGTATACATAAATATCTATGTGAGCATCTTTCCCTTTATGTCTTTTTGGGATGCTCCTCTCGATCAATATTTTCTCCATAAAATACCTTTTAAGTTTCCAACATAATCTCTCATAATTCAGACCTACAACTCTATTTTTAGATAATTGAATATTTTTTAGTTGAATCCCACCATGTATCCGTACTTGGATCCATACCTTCAAATCTTAAAAGTTAGATCATGAAGGAATAACCTCTAAATCCGTACAACTCGTATCAGACACCCACACCCGAGTCTGAACAACTTAGACACTTGGTATATTGTTATTGCAACATCTGGTGTCAAAATGGCTAAGTTGAAGTCCTGGGTTCTAATCTTATCTATGAGTATTGTATTTTGTATTTGTATATTCTTCATCCTTATTAATTAGTTTTTTAAGACAGCGTAATTGGATGGAATGCTCCAAAATCAGGGACCTATAAATCTTCAACAAGAACTACAACTAGGGTGTCAAATGGACGGCTTGGGTTGAAATTGAGAATATTAAAATGGGTTGAATAAAAACGGATTGGATCTTGACATGCCCAAGTTTACTTTGGACTCAAATGAGCTAAAAACAGATTGCATCATATATACAAATACATAATATACAATTATCTAAACGATACACATATAAAATTCACATCTCTCCCACTCTTTACCCTCTCTCGTTCGCTTTACAAATTGTAATTATCAAACTATAGCTACGGAAAGTAATTAGACTATTTTTGAGTGACTATATGTGAAAGTTCCTCTTCTTTATTCATATTGAAATATCCTGATAAAATATATGACATCTTCAAAGGGTTAATATCACAATAAATCAAGAAAAAGTTAAAACAAGAAGAGAGCATAAATAATATAATAACAAAAGAAAAAAGACATTACAAATACACCTTCAAACCTTAACTTCCTTTGAAAAATTTTAGCACAACAGTCTCCTTCATTCTAGTCACACGAAAATCCAAACTACATTCATATTGAAAAATCCTAATAAAATACATGAAGTTTTCAAAGGGTTAAAACCACAATAAATCAATAGGAATTACAATGATTAATAGGAAAAAATAATGGAAGAAAGGCATTTATGGTAATAAGGAGAAGAGATAAATAAAATATTTTTATTTTTTGAAAATAGTTGAAATCATTCTATATATTATTAAGGAGAGATTTATTTTTAGAAAACTACAAAAATAAGAAGAAGAAAGAGGAACATAAGGAAAAGAAATATTTTAAAATATATTTTTATACTGAGGCAAAACGGTAGTTTTTTAAAAATATTATTTTGGAAAGGTATAACTGATCATTAATTAACAATTAATAATTAATAATCACGTAAAAAATAGAGAAAGGGCCTAAATTCTAGGAAAATGGATTTAAATACTTCCACTACATTTGAATTGTACTTTATTTAGTCTCCTATTTTATATAAGTTTGAGTGTCTACTCATACACATTCAAAATTAAAAGATCATAGTTACCGACTGACGCCAAGTTAAGGTTTGTATGTATTATGCCTTATAAATACACTATGTAACTTTGGGGGGAAACCAAAATCTAGACATTACTTACAACTCACCTTCACAATATTCACAATCAAATTACAATATTAAAGAAGCAAAACAAAAATGAGGGTAAATTTTGAGGTGTAGAACCTTTAAGAAGCTGCTAAAAAGGGGGGTTTAGAATACTACAAATTATAATTATAAGCCTTAAGTTTAGGAAAACAGTTATGGGCTGCAATTACAAATTTACAAGGTGTCTTTCTGTTTTTTAAACTTTATAATTAATTAAAATTCATTAACGTGTTAAAATAGGAAAAGCTCTCAGTTTTTTCATGCCTTATTCCTAATCCTAGTAGGAATAGACTAACACGTTTTTTTTTTTTTTCTGTTATAAATAAAGCCTCAAACCCTCTACTCGTCCCTCACAAAATTAGTCTTCATACCTTTTCACCAGAAAATCAGTCCTCATTCCATTATGTCGGTGATGATAATCACAAGTTTGGGGGACATGGTGATCGATTTGTTCACCGATCAGTGTCCGTTAACCTGCAAAAATTTTCTGAAGTTATGTAAGATAAAGTATTATCATAATTGTCTCTTTCACACTGTTTGGAAGGATTTCACAGTGCAAACCGGAGATCCAACCGGAACAGGAACTGGAGGGGATTCGATATACAAATTTTTATACGGTGATCAGGCGCGTTTTTTCACTGAAGAGATTCATTCTGACTTGAAGCATTCAAAGAGAGGGACTGTGGCAATGGCTAGTGCTAGTATTGGTGGGAAGAATCTAAATGCTTCTCAGTTCTATATCACGTTACGTGATGACCTTGATTCCCTTGATGGGGAGCATACTGTTTTTGGAGAGATTACGGAAGGGTTTGACACGTTGAACAGGATAAATGAAGCTTATGTGGATGAAAAGACCGGCAAGCCTTATCAAAATATCCGAATTAAACACACTTACATATTGTATGATCCTTTCGATGATCCTTCCCAATTAGCCGACTTGATTCCAGATGCTTCACCTGAAAGAAAGCCTAAAGATGAGATTGATGATGATGTTAGACTAGAGGATGATTGGATGCCAGAGGATGAGCAATTAGGTGTTCGTGAAGAGAAAGAAGCACATTCCCGAGCAGTAGTACTAGAAAGTGTAGGGGACATTCCTTATGCTGAGATGAAACCCCCTGATAATGTGCTTTTTGTTTGTAAATTAAATCCAACAACTGAAGAGGAAGCACTGTATATAATCTTCTCAAGCTTTGGAACCGTGACATCTGCTGAAGTAATCAGAGATCACAACACTGGGGTTAGTCACTGTTATGGTTTCATCGAGTTTGAGAATAAGGAGTCCTGTGAGCAAGCCTATATTAAGCTGGATAATACTGTCATTGATGATCGAAGGATACGAGTTGATTTCAGTCAGAGTGTAGCAAAGTTATGGTCCCAATATCGACCTAGAAACCAAAAAAGCAGTGGTGTTGATGCCATCAAGCAGCCGAGGAGCTACGTACTTAAAGAAGACAACAAGCAGTATCGAGGAGATGGCAACTCAAAGTACTCGAAATTTATGAGAACAAGAAAAGAGACAAGAAAGCACAAAGGGAGAAAACACCAGCAAATAACAAAGCCACGTTAAGGCTGGTCAAATAGATTCAATTATGAGCATATAAGAATGTGTAATCAGTTGAAATTAGAGAATGAAGATTCTATCCCTTTTTTATTTAGAACAGTTATGCTCGTCAAAAAATTCTATCCCTCTTTATTTAGATTCATAATCTTGCACTTTAATTCCCCGTCATCCGAGACATAGCTGCTTTACCTTGACATGATTTGTGATAAAAAAAATAAGAAAAAAAGAAATGCGCATAAGAAGAGACTAGAGTTAGCAGTCGAGAGAACTGTTTAATGGCTGGACATGGAAGCTACTTTGGCTAAAACATTTTAAGAACATAAATTAAACACTTGGGGGAAATTAGGGCCACCAGAGTCAGGAGGGTATTTTGATCCTTACTCCATAGTTGAAGGCACGAACGTCATCTTAACCCCAAAAGTACTATAAAAAATGCTACATTCCTGCTAAACATGTCGAGATGTTTAGTTTTGCTAATCCAGTTTCAACAGAGAAAGCATAGAAAGATGCCTAACATAAAACCCACATCTTTAAATACTGAAAGAAGTAGCTTCTACTTTTATTGCAGGGGTATTCATGTAGTCCAAAGCAAAATAGATACCGAACTGATTTTTTACCTAATCACCAAAATATTGGCCAATTAAGAGAAAGAGAAAGAGTGGGAGCTCCCATCGCTAATTCACAGGGCATTCAGCTACTCCTCACCTATTCTATTGTCACTTCATAAAGCTATAGTCTGTGATTTAGCGATGGATCAAAGCAAGGTACACTTCATGGAGTTGATTATCAGTTTATAGATACTGCAATCTTCCTTTATTTGTAACAGAAAGTAACTAGATTATCACTAAATACATCTAGTATGCAATGCAGAAGTTCACTAAGGCAGAAGTAAAAAAACACTGTGTAGGCTTAACCGACTTAGATTTGATTCTCAGCTCCCTACGCCACTTCATCCTCATAATCGCACTGAACTTCAAGTTGTCAACAGGAAATTAAGGTCCAACAGTATCTTAAGAATATGCATCCCATAAATAAGGAACGTAATCAAGAAATGAAACGTGAGCTCGTGCAATTGCTGGCACAGGGAAGGTTATGCACAAAATCACATCAACAAACTGCTCCCCACATTCATTCCGGAAATGTTCTTATGCAGCATACATAGATAATATATGGAACACACTATGACCCTCCCTTTTTATTTGACAAATAGTATAGCTTACTTGCCAAAAAGAAAAACGAATGAACGGGAAGTCTGGTGGTCAAACAAAGAATTGAAGTACTAATAAATGAAAAGAACGCTATATATAACTATTTAAGAACACAGCTAATTCATAAATATCATAGTAATAAACAGACATGTCAAGATCAAAAACTTGTTCCTGGGGGTGGTCAGAGGCTCAGAGCTGGTGGTTAAACAATGATTTGAAGTAATAATAAATGAAAGAAACGTTATCGCTTATATTGGAGAAACGATACGTGACAATGTAAAAACACAGCTAATTCATAGTAACCACGGATATATCGAGAGCAAAGTTTTGCTCATGGAGTAATGTATCCATTTTTCCATTATGAACTACACACTTTAACTCCACCCTTCTCCTATCTGCTACCACTGTTGCCTAGTGCTAACAGAACGACTGAAAGCATGAGCAGCTTCTCACGGTTATTGTTTTTCGATCCCAGCTAAAATCCAAATTCATTTCACTAAATACAAGGATACTGAGAAGGAACCAAATCGAACATCCAAACTAAAACTCTAACCCTTCAATTTCCACAATCCAAATACAGCATTTCACTTCATCAACAAACAATAATAGCGCGCGCACACACACACAACAACAGTTTAGCAGAAGCAATTGCAATTTACAGAACACAAATTAGGGATTTTGACAAACATTTTCTCACCTGAGCTTTATCAGTGAGCTGAACAACAAGTCGATCAACAGGCAACGCTGATTCATAAGAATAACCATAATTGATACGCTCCGAAAACATATACCTAGAAAGCACACGGCCGTCGGCGGTGATTCCAGCTATTGCGACACCGATAAGATGATCAACTTTGAAAATCTTCTTCTGGTGAGAAGTTCGGAATCAGCCTTGCTGCTGAACCTTGTTTCTACCTGAAATAGCCTTCCCGCCGGCGACCATGTCTTCACGTCGGCGTCGTACTGGCTTCTGAACATCTTCACCTCGATTGAATCACACTCGTCGCACTGAAAATGCTTTCTATGTGTGATTCGAATTTTGGTTTCTATTTCTTAATAATAATCCTATTTTTAAAAAAATCATTTTTATTTCATCACTTTTAATGTCTAAAGAGAGACACATATTTTATTAAGCGTTTACTCCCATTTATCAAAATAAATATATATACCTCAACTGATGTTAGTGTTGTAGTACAATAATCGTATTATTTATTATTGTGACTCGTAACGGAAAAGTTAGACAAATATGATATATATACATAAAAAACTCAATTCATATGAGCATTGTAGTATAATAATCGTATACTTATTATTGTGATTCATAAGAGGAAAGTGAGTCGAATATAATTTAGATATGTGCACGGGAGGTGTGCCAATGCTTAAATGAGGAGATGCAGGAGCTTGACTGTAGGGTGTGTGTGGTGTGGTACATATAAGCCGAAAAATTATTGGAAAGAGGCGATTCATATTGCTAAGGACATGACTTTAGATGAAAAAGATTGAGAGTTACGTATTAGGGTAGAAAGTTAGTAGGTTTAGAGGATGTCTTGCTTGGCTACATTTTGATTAATTATGTTTCACAACTATAGTTTCATTTACTATAAGCCAATATACAAATAGAGAGTTTATATAAATTTGTTCATATATTTCACTTGTCAATATACAAATAACGTAAGTTATTATGAATTTTTCATAACTTATACAAATAAAAATGTATTAATAAATTGTATACAAAAAGCTAGGATAAGCATATTCAAATTTGAATTTATACAATCAGGAACCATATTACACAAATTCGTAGCAAAATTTAAGAAACTATAATCATGAATCATAAATATCTGAAATTGTAGCTAAATTAAATAATATACTATAAATATTTATCATTTCATATAATTTTCCCTTTGCTAACTGCTGTGTTTTCTTCTTTTATTACTTGAATTTGATGCACTTAACTAAGGTTCTTTCGTAAATAATCTCTCTCCTTATAAGGTAATTCTACCATTCTCAAACGCCGTCTAAATTCAAATAATTAATAGCTTCCTTGATAAGATAACAATATATTTTCAAAGTGAATATTTTCAACGAGTGTCAAATTAATACTAGAATAGTTCAAGTTATATAGACAATGATGATCTAAATTCTTTAACGCAAAGTGTTGTTTTAGGGAGAAAAAAAAAACAATTTGCTTCTAGTTCCTTAGAAGATTGTGTTTTAAATCAAATGGAGGACATTTACAAGCCAAGAACATGAAGCATTATTGCATTTTGCGCATGCATGCGATTCTCAGCTTGAGGGAACACAATGGAGTTTGGTGCTTCGATCACGCCGTCAGTAACTTCCACTCCTCTTTCTGCAGGCAAACAATGCATAAAGTATGCTTTTTCTCCAGCTAGTTTCATAAGTTGTTCATCCACCTGTATAGAAATAATGTCAAGCATGTTTCAGTACATCAACAATATATGCATCTAAAAATACAGTCAGAGTACGAGTTTATTTGCTAAGTTAGGGCACAATTGGTTTAAGATTTTCATTTCTCATGCTCCTACCTGGAATCCTTGAAATACTTGGCGGCGATGTGCGGCTTCTTCCTTTTGTCCCATACTAGCCCAAACATCTGCATAGACAACATCTGCTTCTCTAACAGCTTCTTTTGGATCATTAGTTATCTCAATTTTGCTGACTCCAGCTTGTCGTGCTTTTTCAACTGTTTTCTGATCAGGTTCAAAACCTTTGGGGCAGGCACAAACAAAGTGGAATGGAATTACCGCAGCCAGAAGCAACCACGAATGCACTATGTTATTTCCATCTCCAACATAGACAACCTAAACTTGCAGCCATAATTAGATCATTCTATTTACCAATACAACTAAACATGGTTGAGATTATCATAAAGAAATATGAGATATTTGAGATGTTTTAACTTCCACATCCACCACCCTCTGTTTAATAAATCATTTTAGTTGGTGCAACTTGTAAGAAGAACAATGTTTTGATCATATAGAACACTTTGGATTTTTTATGCTCATCTTTTTCTGTTTAGAAGTGCAGATGAACATGTAAAGGAGCTTAATGCCTTTTGATCGAGATCTACTCTTTTTGTATTTTCTAGGTGAACATAAATAAGGGTAATTATTTCATCAGGAAAGCTAAAAAAGAGCTAACCTTAGTTCCTTCCAGCTGGCCGACATGTTCAATCATTGTAAGGGCATCAGCCATTATTTGACAAGGATGGTTATAGTCTGTCAGGCCATTGATCACAGGCACAGTTGCATATTTAGCTAGATCAAGAATGTCCTGCAAAAGAAAAGAAATACAATGGATACCAACATTTGATTTGCAATAGGAATGAAAGAAAAGGGGAAAATGTTCCTAAACACAGTGGACAAATAATTCAGGCCCATATGTCTATTTAAGCAACGTCTAAAGAAAATAGACATGAATGGCTACACTTAATTAACTTGCTGGGAGAGGTACAACAACGTCATCGAACTGCCATAATCTGTAAAATATAGTAAATTAGAAATAAGCTAGGGCCAAATTTGAGCAATCATTGATGGTTAACATCATTGTAAACCTAGAGAAAAAGGAACAACAAAAAGAAAAACAGTTTGATTTCCGTGGAGTCAAATGTCAACAAAGTTTAATCATTACAAAGTTTGTAGGATCACCAAATATAAATGAGTCTTCTGTCACGAACTTAGAGTTTTAACTATTGTTCCGTGCGGCACTTGACAACTTACTTACGAATCTTTTCGCTCAAGTAAGCCTTTTTAACTCTAAGATCGCTAAGAGAATGAAAGGAAGACTTGAAAAAAACAAGAGAGCTTTCTCGAAGGTTTTTGTATTAACTTTGGAAGATTGCTTACAACTTGTTGGATGATCTACAAATGAGAGATCCTCTATATATACTACTTCCTAGGGGTCTAAGTATAAATAATAATTACTTTACAAGTCCCTCCAATAGTTACACTTTAGTCCTATTCTAAAATTCTCTACACTTTCCGGGAATTCTAAGACTTTCTTGGAAACTATCTAAGTTATTCTAGAGAATTGTAAGGAATTCTATAGCCTTCTTGAATAATCTAGAAGATTCTAGAATTTTCCGCAAACCTCTCCACAACTCTATCTCTTCTGCCCCTATCTGAGAGCAAAATTTGACTGTGAAGTGGCTGGACGTGACCCTTCTCTTTGCACCACCCCCAACCTCCTCTTCACAGCCCCCAGGAAAAAAGAACAGATTTGTTTCAACTATTATATGGAGTTGCCAAAAGCGGCTTTGTGGGATTTCACTCGGTGTTGTTGCCAACAACAACTTTGATAAAGGATGGAAAAAAGTGGACTGGACAACTATAAGACTACGACATATAAGAATATTATGTCATGTTTGTTACAAGCTTTGATTCTTACCAAGCACCAGGAAAAAGTCACAACAGAAAACTCACCAGCATACCTGATGAGCAAAAACTCTAGCCATAATGATATCATTATAGCGAGAAAGAACACGAGCAACATCACGAGTTTCTTCCCGCTTACCCATCTGTATATCATTTGGTCCCAAATAGATTGCATGTCCTCCAAGCAAGTAAAAACCTGTCTCAAAAGAACACGTGTCCTCATGGAAGGCTTAGCAAAAATCATCGCCATAGTTTTACCCTTGAATGGGAGATATGTTCTCTCTCCTGATTTCAGTAACTCTTTAACCTCTCTGGCTCGATCCAAGATGTTCAAAATAGTGGCTTTATCGAAATCATTAATGTGTAGAAAGTCCTTTTGATTGGCAGTTCCTGGAATAGAAAATTTAAAAGACATGTTAGAAATATCCAGCCTCAATAGACTCTGATAAGAAGTTGTACTTAACAACACATATTCGAACATGTGCAGAATTATTTCTTTCTCTTGTGTTGGAAAATAGAAATTTCCAAAAAACTCGATGTAATAAGACTCTGAAAATCATTTCATCAACAAAGATATCATCAAGGAATCGATTTACCATCTGCCAAAAACACACTCAACCACAAATGAAGCAGAAAGCAAACAAGCTCGATTATCCAATGTGGATGATAAAAAATAGACTTCCTAGACCAGGATATGGGTATAAGCAACAATATAGCTCATTTAGACAAAAGACACAAGAGAAAAGAATTTGAGTTTCGGATAAATAAATTAAACAAGGAAGTTACAAATTCTGTTTGACTTTTTTTTTATTAAGTACTTTTTCTTTGTCACAGTATAGACATTCTCACAGTCACTCAAAGCATTTTTCTTTAGATGGATAACTCATTAAGTACTAGGCTTCAACAAGGATTATACAAACTGGACTCTAAGCCTGGTTGAATGAGCTTACAACTTATACCCAATAGCTAAAAATTTAGTATTTCTAGCTTACGTCTTTCGACTTATTTTTGTTATTTTGGCTTAAAAACAAGTGCATAAAAGCATTTTTTTTTCATTCTACACAATCACTATAAAACTGCATACTAAAAGCTATTTTGGCTTAAGAGCACCTAAAACAAGTGTACAAAAGTCTGGCTAAAATTGAAATAGGATTTTCTGGTTATGACTAGGGGTGGGCATAAATATCAAAAAATCGAACCGAATCGAATTATTTTGGTTCTTCGGTTCAAAATTGATTCTTTATTTTTGGAACTTCGGTTTGGAGTTTGGTGCAATGGTCCCGAAACTACGGTGTACCGAAGAACCAAAGTTTAATTAAATAAATTCAAAAATATTTAATTATATTGCTTAATTAATAATACTTATACATTTTTTACTCAATATATTTACATGACCCATTTAAACTTCTTACTTTAGCTAGCCCTTTACAACAAAAAATTGTTTAAACTTCTTACTTTAGCTGGCCCTTTACAACAAAAAATTGTTTTACTGATATAACATTATAATGACAATTAAGTCTGGAATTATTGTTGTAGCAAACACTTGTTAGCTTATGTTCATTGTAGCAACTAGCAATCGCTTGTTAAGCTTCACTTCATCATATTTCCACTTTATTTTTATTCACACCGAAAAATCAATTTAAAATCACAAAACTAAATCAAACCAAAGTAGAAAAAATCAAACCGATATTAATTTGGTTTGTATAAATATGATGCACACTTTTCTAAAACTGAATACTGAACAATCGAATCGAAATTTGATTAAACCGAATCGAAGAACCGAACGCACACCCCTAATTATAACAACACATTTCAAGCATAATCAAACCTTGCATTACAAAATCAATCAAATCGACAGCTCCAAAGGAAAAATAAAGTTCAAATTAAGCAAACGGAAACAAAACAAAACAGAAAAAATCAAGGAAATTGAAGGGACCTTTTGCAATAACTGAGGAAGAAGGAGCTGCAGCTGAAGAGGTGGTTTGGCATGAGATGCGTTGACGTATCGCCGGAAATGTGACCGGAGAAGGTGAGATTACACCGGAAAAGTGAGACGATTGCTTGCCGGAGTGGGAGATAGTGTAAACGGAGGAGAAGGAGAGGTTTTCCGGTGAACAGAGAGAAGATAACTGAGAGAAAATGGCGGCCATTGTTTTGGTGTTTGGATGGTGAGTGTTGAAGAGTGATTTGTCAGAGTGTTTGTGTTAATTAATATGAATAAACCCTACTCAAGAATAACTTCAAAAATCAATTAATTTTATTTTATCTCTTCTGAATATTTTAAATTGTTAATTTTTAAAAATAAAAATAAACAAATTAACATAAAAAAAATACAAAGATTTCATAAAATACTCTCGACTAAAAGTAGGCACATTGACCAAGAGGTATCTAATACTTCTAGCCTCTTCTATATCATTAGTTAAGTAACGTTGAATCTCATAATTTCATATGAAAAGAATATTTAAAATTTGATGTGTTTAACTTCGAGTTATTAATAATCTTAAAAATACTCACTAATTAAATTTAAAAATACTTAATTTCACAATATAAATGAAATATACATTTAAATTCTCGTCACGTTTAAAATTGATCGAAAAAAAGATGGATTAAATAAGAAGGGAATACAAAAAGTAATTCCCAAAATAAAATATGATGACTTGGAAAGAGAGTGACACAGACCATAAAAAGGTATTGCCACTTACAACTTTAGATATTGCTACTAGACAGGATAAGGTATTATGTTATCTTTTTTTAAAAAAAAAAATTATTATTATTATTATTTAGTTTTATTATTGTTTTTTATTTCATTAATATTTCAGTTATCATGGTAATTAGTATGTGTTGCTATAATTTTCTTTCTCTATTATTATTTATTTGACTTCTTCATAATTATATTTTCCTTTCTATTGAAATAATTTCTCCACCATCATCACATAGAAATTTAAAAAAAAAAAAGTACAAGTTATTCTGCTCATATATTTCTACTTAAATTAAAGATTCAATATTGTTGTTGTTTACTCATAAGATCATATGTTGAGGTATTTGGGATTGATGGAAATTAATCTACACTCAGTATTTACGCTAAACTAATTATAACTATTGAATTATAAATAGTAAATACACTTCAATTAGAAGAAAGATAAAAACTTATCCGCACCTGATATTTACAGTAAATTATAATAAATGTAACACATTTCTTTCACATATATAATCAAGACACATTTTCACGTTAATTAGAGAAAAACAAAAGTTTAACCACATCTAATGTTAGAAATCAAACTAATGTATACATAACACATTTTTTCCCATATGACTAAACTATAAATAGATAGTTTATAATTTAACCATGATAAATTATTGGAATATAACACTTTTAATAGGCCACTCGACACTTATACTAAGCTTTTTCTTCTTAACATTAGAACTAAAGTCTATACATATATACAATATATACATATTTGAGGAAGAGCTATATATAATTGATCTTCAATGTTTGATCGTATCGATAAATGGTTTCTATGTACATATCGAGTTCTTTGCTTCAACAAACTGCAACAATCCTGTCAAATTAGAAATGAAACAATTTTTCTTATAGGAATCAATTTTTTTTAATCCCAAACTTGTTTAAATCGAAAGGGATCGATGTATATAGGAAGAAAAAAGACACTATGAGATTTGCGGAAAAAAAATATAACACACCTTGCTATGTCCAATTCTTGTTGGATCGAAGTTGAGTAAGCTTGTCCCTCCAAAGAGCTACAATAACCAGGAAAACATCGTCATAATATATAAATATGTCATTTAACTTGATTTCAACTGACATCTATGTCTTCGAACTTTGATGTGCACAATTAGGCCGTTAAACTTATATCCCATCAGATATTTAACAGTCAGCAAAGTCGATTTTTAGATCCAATCTGTTTGACAACATGTTAGTCATGCCAATATCTTTCATACATGTACAACTTGCCATCTATACATTAAAAACGACTGCCCCCGTACCAAATTATCTATCGCATTTCATTTCTCGAAATTCAAACTATGTAAACTTTGACCATATTTTAAAAGGGCATAATACATAAATGTGCCCTTTAACTTGGCTTCAAATCACATTTATGCCCTTCAGCTTTGAATGTGCACAAATAGACACTTAAACTTGTATAAAGTTGAACAAATAGACACATATGTCCTACATGTCATCTTACATATCATTTTTTTGTTCTACGTGATGTCATACGTGTATTGTGTCATTTAGGACTCATGTGTTTCTTTATTTAAAAGTTGGATAATTAATGTATCTGTTTGTGCATTGTTAAAGTTGGAGATCAAAGTTAAAATTTGAAGTAAAGTTTAGGATCCAATATATGTATTATGCCTTTTAAAAGGTATGTTTTGATCATATAGGCAAGTGATGGATTGCAAACTATAGTAGTTTTAGTATAACTTTTGAGTATCTTAATTTAAAGATATTGAGTTTATCGACTCAAATTTAGCTTCGGAAATTAGTCAAATTGACTTTTGAAAGAACAAAAGCAACACTTATTTTAGGACGGAGAAAGTTAAAACCTGCATCTTTGTATCGTTCTTCCACTGCAGCAACCAGCATGTTCCGCACAAGAATAAACTCCTTTTCATCCATGGATGGCTGCCCAGCGGATCTGAATCGAAAATGCTAATCAGAACTATATTTTGTTCAAAAAAACGGTATTATATTAAGGCAGAAATATCATAATAACAACATATCCCGTGTAATTCCACCAAAGTGACATTTCAGCTTGGCCCTCAACTGATATTTATGCCCTCCAACATTAGGCGTGAACACAATTAGACGACTTATCATTTCAAATTTCAACCGCGCACACCTAATGAACACAAAACAATTTCCCCCTACTTTCCAAATGCAACTCATTTTGAAAAGGATATCAGCAAAACACTAACTTACTTGTCAACCCCGCTGAACAATGGTCCGTTAGAAGTGGCAGCACGCGCTGCAGGATCTGCAGACTCAACTATCCTCACGCCATCACTGTACGCTAAGTTTCTATTGACTTGTATTGGAACCTAGAAAAATTAAAAACAACACGATACTTCAACTGTTGTGATTTGATTCACAAATAATTTTATGTAAATAAAATTTCACTTTGTGCTTCAAAGGGATTGTTTGACGAGTTCATTGTCCACAATTTGTACTGATAGTCTGATACTTGTAATGTTTTGAGGTTATTGTAGTTGGGACGAAAAAAAAGGCGGAAAATGCAGGGGAAAGGAAAAAAATATTTTCAATTCCGTTAGCAATTATACATAAAAGCTTACAACATGCACTGAGAATAATAATGTGGCCATTACCATCAACAATATCAAAAAAAGTACTTTACCTTGCATTTCACAGCGATGTTGATTGCATCAGAAGGACGAAGATCGAAGCTAATACTCTCAGCATCGTTATCTAACTGTTGGCACAACCACATGAAAGTTGTTAAAGCTGCATACTACCGAAAATGTACACATAATCGGTTCAACATTCAGCAACTAGTATATTTTACAGTACCTTGGTTAGATGTAACTGAGCAAGATATGTCTCGTTATCTCTCTTGGTAACTCGAACAAGTTTAACCTTCAAATTACATCAGTCAGATTAAGCTAGAAAAACTGTAGCATTTACTGGTAAATGCACAAACGACAAGCTTACTGTGTAGCCCATCTTTTCGACCATTTTATTCAAAACTTGATACATTGTTGGTCTGGCCTGAGACGGGGAAAATACTTGTACCGTTTAGTAGCAGCATAAAACCGATGTTTACTGTAACAGTTCACTGAATGGACTTATCAGAATTGATATAAAACAGAACACATACAAGTTGGACGTTGCGTATAGCGGACATCAGCAGCACACTTGACATCTCCACTGTTGCATAAAATAGACACAGCATTACTCGGAGAACACTCCCAAACGACTGTACGTTCACTAAGACGATAAATGAATCATGTACACATACAAACAATTATAGGAAGAAGCAGCCCTGTCCCGTCCTCCATTCTTAGCACAATAGCGGGGTTTGGAGCATAGTTATGTACATGAACCCTCTGCGGATTGTTAGGGACGCATTTCACATGCCTTCCATCTCTCATCTTGATCATGAAACCATCTTTCCCGCTTTGCACTTCAACTACATAAAGATAATACGGAAGTCACCACAAAATTTCATCACAAATTTCACTTTGACACGTGTTGAGATCATCGACTTGTTGATTGATTGTGTCTTAAGTTACGTGAAGCAGTACTGTCACGTAAATCAAGCAACAAAAAGTGCGGCATACAGGAGAACGATGAAATTCAGCATGATCAGTCGTTTCCAATCAATATTAAAGCGAAGATATAGTTTTAACCACTTGTACTAAAGAAAACAAACACATAACAACAACATATCCAGTGTAATCCCATGGTCTGGGGAGGGTAGAGTGTACGTAAACCTTAGAGGTAGAGAGAAAGAAATAATGGAAATGAAGACAATCACGGCAAGAATACTACAAACAACGTGACAAATCGTCCAAACAAACACATATCTATACAACAAAACAAAACGTCAAACACGAAACAGAGAAATATCACACTGAACACGTACGATAAAAATCAACATACCAGCTTCAACCACGCTAGAGTTCACATAATCAGCATCAGTTTCATTAAAATTCCCGGCCATGCCACCACTGTCATTTGATGATGAATTGAAACTACATCCGATCAACTTGCTTATACGTGATCGTGGTAGACGAACCACATTAATCCGCCGTCTATGTATCCCATTAAATCCCCAAAACTCAGTACTCCTCAGCATCTTAGCCTTTACTATAGGTGAAGTGAGTCTACCTGTTTGCTTTCCATGAACCAGAGGACAAACAACAGGCCCTTGCAAAGAGCTCATTTTGCCTAATTTGAAATTTGTTACACTAACTATTAGATTATATATAGTCGAGAACATAATCAAATAATAAAAGTGTACTCTCTCTAACAGCTTAAGCTTTTAGATGAGACGATCACACATTTCAACATATTATCAGAGCAGGCAAACTGAGATCGAATCTCACCGTCATCCAAATCAAAAAAAAAAAAAAGTTCCACGTGCTTGGCTAATGAAAAAAAATCAAGCCCACATGTGAGGGTGTGTGTTGAGAATATAACCAAATAATAAAAATATATTCTCTCTCAGCTTTTAGATGAGATGGTCACACTTCAACACTGTATTGATTTCACAAAGTAATAATTGTTGCTCGTGAAATTGTTTGTTATGTAATTAGAAGATCACGGTTCCCGAGGCTATGTCACCTATTCCTATTGGTTTAGCAAATTACGCAGAGTGATCGTAGAAACTATTTACAGCTTGAATTCAAACGTGAGACTCATAAAAAGAAATTGAAATTTGTTCTATTAGAATTTCGAATAAATTGTAATTCAATACTGAAAAATACTAGAAACAAAAATTTTAGTCAGATGATTTTTGATAAAATTAACTGTTTCTTCATTTAATAATCTTTAAAAATTAGGGAATAAAGTTAATTAATCAACATGAAAAAAAAAAGTAGAATATTTCACACCTGAATTACAAAGTTTTGTAGAGAAAAAAAAAGCTCTTAATCCTCAGCAAAACTCTAACAATCACAGCTTTTAATTCGATCACAAATTCATAGTTTCAATCACAAGAAAATTCATCAGAAAATTTGATCGAAGAAATGGTGCGAGTGTGAGAGAAAAATTGTTGGAAAAAGAAGATATTTAGCTTATGAATTATTCATTTTTGGATTTGCATACAATATAAATATTTAAATTTGTATAAAGCTCGATAAACAGAATATACGATTCTACGCGGCAATTTATCTGACAATTTGTGTCTGACATGACTTTCTATGTGTAATTGTTTAACTTGGCCTTAACTGAAATATCTGTTTAATAATTTCGATTGACATAAATAGACACTTGTATAAAATTGAAAAAATAGATATTTACGTTTATACATGGTGTCTTACGTGACAATTTGTGTTCTATATGACTTTTTACATATATTATGTCATATATGATGTGTGTGTTTATTTATTTAATTTTGTAAAAATTTAAGTGTTTATTTAAATATAATCAAAATTAAAGAAAATAAATATCAATAAAAATTAAATTAAAAGACATAAAATATGTATTATATTGTCTATCATACTTTAGGGAAAGCTTCTTATTTTACATTTATGCTCTTCCCCATTAGTCAAGTTCACATTCACTTGTTAACTTTACAAATATGAACAAATAATTATAAAAATGTATGATAAAAAAAGATATATTATTAGGAACAAATTTATAGAAGACTATAAAATCAAAATATAATGAAACAACTTATCAATTGGAAATATCCATGGAGAAGGACAATACACAAATTATAGACTTCATGTCACTATTCATAGCCTTTAAATTCTTGAGAAAAAAACAAGCAACCTATTGGATTAGATTTTTCTCCTCACCTGATTATCGATATTTATACTGAAATTTAATTGATTTAGATTCATATCGAAAAATTTAATTTGTATAAAAAGAAAAACATTTCCTAGCAATTAGCATATACGAAATTTGCTCTTATAACTCGTGATGCTAAAATCATCTGTTAAAAATAAAAGAATATTTATCACGATCACGAGACTGGACTTAAAGTCTAAAGATGTTGATGTTTTAATTTGTATTGAGTATCCAACTTTTGGACTCAATGTATGGTCCTTCCACTAAAACTAGACGACTAAAAACTTAACAAGTGGAAGTGTGACAAAATCACAAAAAAAAAAATTTAATTAATTGCAATATGTCCAAATATTAATTATTGATGACTCTCTCTATCCAAACCATAAATATCAAAGCAGTTTTGGTAGTTTGCTGATGGCATTAAACATAACACTTATTTTGGAGAAAAAAAAATATGTACTTTTAAAAAAAAAAAAAGGAAATTACATATTTTAAATAGTTAACTAGTTTACCTAATACAAATTTGAGATTAAGTGCAAAGATTTTTCGAAATTCAAATAAAAATATTTAATAGAAATATTTTATTATGTGCTCGAGTGATCAATTGAAACAGACGTAAATTTGAATATTTGAATGAAATTTGTTGATAAGTTTAGTTGTCAATGTGTTATGTTGAAAGGATCTATCTTAATTATATCCACATAGAGTTTTTTTTTTCAATAATCAATGCACAATTTTTTGGTACATATTTAGTGAATGTTTTAAAAGTTAATAAATTCGATTGAACTTATCAGACATAACTTATATCAAGTGAAAACTTCTTTTTCTAGATTCTGAATATAAATCTTATATATATTTACTGAATTTCTTAGTACAAATATCGACATTAGGTGTTAGTGAGTATATATGCAATTAAATTTTTGATTTATTTTGTGGATTTCTTAGTATAAATATAGGATCTGGATTAAGATATGAATTCGGACATTCAATTGAATTCATACGTAATCTTATAATAATATATACACTAAGAAAATTTGGAATTAGCTATGAATTTCATCTATAATTCGTCGCTAAATTGCTCGAAACTAAAAATAATAATGATGATCCAACTATAGCAAATTATACACTATTTAGCTACAAAATTTATCTGTCGCGAATTTCTTTTTTTACGTGGAAAATTGGCATTGCAACATCATGCTAACGTTGTGATATAATGAATTCCAACTACTTTTTGAACATCCCCAACTACCCCTACTTTTGCTACTTGAAAAAAACATTAATGCATCTTTAATATTTTGTTAGCTCCTCAACTTCTTTGAATAATAACTACTATTTTTCTACCCAAAAAATAATAATAATAATATTCTTTATTTTGAAGTAGAAAAAAATAAACAAAAGTTCTTTCTAAATGGAAGAAGATTCAATGATAATTATTGTTTTTTTTGGAATTATTTTATGGTCTACACTTTTTTTATTATTTAGAAAGGCTTTTCCAAAACGTTCATTTGATTTTTGCAATCGTTTAGTTTCTACAATTCATGCATCTTTAGCTGTGACTTTGGCTTCACTATCTGTTCAAGATTGGAGGTGTCCTGTTTGTCCTGTGGCTTCAACATCATCTCCCAAACAGGTACTTTTTTTAATCTCGATTATTTTAATCAGATATATACTATCTCGACTATATTTAGACACCTTATATTTTTATTGCGTATATTTCGATTATTTCAATCAGATATGTACTATCTCAACTATATTTAGACACCTTATATTTTTAGTGTCTACTGAAATTTAAAATTTAAACTTTAGTCTCTTGTTATAATTCGGTATTTAACAAAATATTCTAAGATTTTATCTTTCCTTTTTATTATAAATAATAAAGCTAATGGCTTATTTTAGCCCTTTCAATTTGTTGAGTTGTACTAACAATAAACTAGACGTGGTAAGTCGATCTATTTATATAACAATATAAATTAGACGTGGTAAGTTGATCTATTTATATATTAAGAATTTAAGTTGTACACACCATGTAGAATCATGTCACATATAAGTAAATATTCTCAAAATGTGAAATTTATAGTTTAAAAAAAAAATATAATCAGTTACATGCTGTAATATGTAAATATAACTATCTATTATCAGATCACTCGTAGAATATTCATACATAAGCTTGAATAAAATCAAGTCACATACTACACTATATATGTACGTATTACTCAATGTTGTGAAAAGTGTCTTGTTTGGACGATTGACGATGTATATAACTTAAATTTTTTTTATTATTTTTTGCTATTTTTAAGTTTAAGATCTAATAATGATTATTTTTGGTAAAAATAATAATCAAACAGAGGAAGACACTTGCAGTGACAGCAGCCTATCTTATTTATGATTTTGGTTGTTGTCTATTTGACAAACAAGTGAGGATTGATAATTTGGTTCATCATTTGGTGTGTGTTGTTGGAATTGGAGCTGGCTTTGCATATAAATTGGTAAATATTTTTTTTCTCCTAAATTACAAGTCCTCTTTTCTTTTTTTACTAATTAATTAGTTTTGTAGTTTGAACACGTGCCCAAATTTTAGTCAAAGTAACAAGTATGGTTTTTCGTCGATATGGATCGTAATGTACTGGTGGGACTGGTCCATTCTTAGTCAGAGATCTCAGGATAGAGCTTTAGGTGTAGAGAAAAATTTGTTTGAAGTATCACCTCGTTTACCGTGCATAATTCGAATTTAATCGAAGTTCCCACTTGGACACTAAATAGTAACCAATTAAAAAGTTGTTTTTTAAGAAGCTAAAGAGTTTACGCACCTTGATTAATTTCACGAGATACCATCCACCTCCAACCAACAACAAGTACCAGATAATTATATCACTAAGACTAAAATATATTAAAAGAATAACTCGTACTAGTGGAATTTGAACCTGAAACCTCATTAGTGCTCAACTTACTTTACCAATCATTAGTTCACACCTTTTGAGTGGTCGTGTTATAAGCAAAATTGTTTTGTTTTTTTTTTCAAATTGATTAGCTAAAGACAAACAAACCGCACTACTACAAAAAAAATCAAAAAACATGATTACAAAAAATATTTTTCGAAATAAGCAAATTTTAAAAGTTTAACCGAATGAGATATAATTTGTCTTTTAATTAGTTACCAAATGTTTACTCACTTGTTGCAGTGTGGTTCAGAAATGGTTGCTGCATTGTGGATAACAGAAATTTCAAGTCCATTTCTTCATCTAAGAGAGCTTCTCAAAGAACTTGGATATAGAGACACTGATCTTAACTTTGCTGCTGATGTTAGTTTCCTCAAAACTTTATTTCATATGCATTTTCATTTCACTATTAAAAAATCGCGATTTTCTCACTACAAAATGTTTATTATCTATTTTTCGTAGATATTTAATTGAATCGGCAGATAAAAAATAGTAATGTTTACCTCTGGACAAGTTAGGAAGTTTTCTACTATTTCAGTGTGAATCTGTTTTCCACCCTATATTCTCAGAGTGGACTAGCTCAGTAGGCAATAAATGAAAAAAACACGTTCTATAACATAAATTTTTCAATAATTCACGGGGAAGAAAAATATTGATTTCTAGTAGCATTTGAAGGAATAATAAGAAAAGAATAATAATAATCATTTTAAGTTGACTGAATTAGAGGTATACCTAGAATAAGTTTTTTTGTAGGTTATGTTGAATTGAACTCATTACTCGCGACCTCTACTATATATATGCATAAAAATATCATCACTTATTTCGAAACCACTCTTTCTATGTCTAGATTCGCCTCTAAAGTAATACATGAAGATTTAATCCTTTAATGTCACCTCACAAGTCACAACTAATACTTTTTGTTGTATTCGTGCTTGATAGCTTCTTATCTATTAATAATAGAGATTAATTTAATCCGTTCTGAGAATGCGGAAAAGTCGTAAGAATTCACATTGACTTTTTTGAATAAATATATGAAAAAATATCATTTCTTCTTAAAATTCACGAATTATTCGATATCTCTAAGTCAAAGATTTTATATTTTCAGGTTTTATTTGCAGTGATTTTTTCCATTGCTAGAATGATAGGAGGGCCCTATCTAAGCTGTGTTACTCTTTCTGCTGATAATCCAATCATCATAAAGGTAATGTATATATTTGGCACATCAAAATGTCCATTATATTACAAATTATTTATATTAAAATTATTTTTAAAATACGTAAATTAACAAAGAATAACTTCTATCGATATTAAAAAAAAAATCCATTGCTACATTGTATTCAAACAATACATATATTCAAAAATTCCTATCAGTTATAGGTTATTAAACGACAGATAAACTATGAATTTCGTAAATTTTTTTTAGTGATGGAATAATAATTACTAATGTTATTGAAATTTCTAGGCCATGGCTTTGGGGTTACAACTTGTAAGTGCTTTTTGGTTCTACAAGATTGTGAGGATGTTGATGTACAAATTGTCAACAAGGGCAAAATCTAAAAGTGTATTTCTTTCAAAGAAATAATTTGCTCATTATTTATTTTAATATTGATGATATATGACTCGATATATTTAATTTTTAATTAATTAAAATTATTCTTTTTCCTTTTATGTAGGAACTATGTATGTTCTATTTGGATTATTTAGGAAGTTATATATATATATATTATATATATATATATATAATATATATATATATATATATATATATATAATATATATATATATATATATATACTACTCAAATATAAAGTAACACTATAAGTTTAACAAAATATACAAACGATTAAATGGTGGAAGGGTTAATAACACTTGAGAAATAGACAGGGTTATGAATATTGACAGAGTTATAATTTTTAATAAAGAGATTAAAAATATGAAAAAACAGACGCATAAAAAATCAAAGGGGAATCAAGGTGAATTTTGAAGTTTGCACCCCAAAACTAAAAAAAGGGACCTTTAATTAATTTTGTGTTTAAGAAATTTTATATGATATATATACGTAAAAAAGTAAAATTAGATCTTTTTAAATCTTTCTCTAATATATATACGTAAAAAATTATTTTAATTATTAAAATAATATAAACTCAATTAAACCTCTTAATCTTATCTGATTTCTTAATTTTAAAAAGAATAAATTGTCATTTTTTTTTCTTTTTTAATGTAGCCGTCTAACACGTTAAAAGGAAGAAAAAAAACTCAATAAGTAAAATCTTTGTCTTAATATTTCTGTATTTTACATGAATTGTCTGACCAAATCCCTAGACGGTAATTTGAATTATTAAATTATTCTTTTAATTTACAAAGAGAAAATATTTAGTCATTTAGCTCAATATAAAATATTACTCAATATATTTATTTTTATTTATTATATTGCGTTTTTCAAAAGTTAATTTAACTACTTTTTAAAATTAAATAAATTACAGTAGCCTGTGAACAAAAAAATTACATATTCAAAAACTATGTGAAAAATACTAAAAATTGCAATTTTACATAATAATATGATGAAAAAATAAATCGTAAAATATTAGTCATAATTTTTATAATTTAACTCTAAAAAATAAAATTATAACAAATAAAAATGAACAAAACAATACCTGATTTAGTTCATATTTATATACTATTATAAATTTTTATACAAGGTTAACATATTATGCATAATGTTTCCCTTCTCATAATTTGATTTTGTAGATTTGATTACGTGACAAAATATTTTATTTGGGGGGGTTGGGGGGGTGGGGGGTCTCATATATTTTTGGAAATTTCTCTCATATTGTCATTTGTTTGACCAAATTAATTTATGAAATGTGTATGGTCAATTGGCAATAAAAATACGTTTTGTTGTTTGTTTTTTAGATTTTTGGTTATCAACACTTTTGAGAATATAAAATCCTAAAAAGAAGTGTTCAAATATTTATTTAATCTACCGGCCCTAATTTAAAGCAAATCAATATAAAAAATAGTAAAATTCTATTTTACTTTTGTACTATATTTACAACTTAAAATATATATATATATATATATATATATATATATATATATATATATATATGTATATATATATATACCACATTAATGTGACCTATCTTGCTATCTAGTTCAACTAACAAGTGGTTAAGAAAGCAAAAAAAAAATATATATATATATATATATATACATTAAAATTATTTTTATTATCTTTTAAATCGAAACAACAATAAATCGAGTGTTATAGTGTTTGAGAAGAGAAAGTACATATAGAGACTTTTGTAGTATCACTATGGATAGAAGCATTCGCGTTGACGATCTGGATGACAAATTATCATATGTCCAACCATCTTTCGATGGATTTATTGATTTGATTAAGAATGACAAGAAGGTAACTAATAATATAATTAACCTAGCAAATTGTTATTTCATATTATATATGTTACTACATAATTTACCATTAAATTAATTTTTTTATTATTTTTGATATTAATTTCAAATTAGCAGGTAACAGAAACTTTGGTGAGCAATGGTTGTGTGAATTATAAAGGGAATACTGCAGACAAAGGAACTACTGGAGGATGGAAGGCTTCACCATTCATCATAGGTCACTTTTTCGATCTTTATTCGAGTTTAAATTATATATATTAACGTGCAATTTCTTTTTTAGTACTGTCGATATATTTTGAACTATTATAGATAATTATTTTTCATGTTATAAACACTCAACTAATGTTTATATAAGAAATTACTTGTAGTTATCTTTTAATCAAGCGAATCTGATTATGATATAAAAATTTTCCACCGTCAATATATTAAACCTTAAGTAGAACTTTTATCATTCTTTTTACATACCCCCTTGATACCACCTTCTTTATTTTGTGGCGGAATCAAAAATTCTGATAAGATATTTTATCGTGGTTCGGACCATGAAGCAATTTTTGAGCCATTTTTGTAGCTAGACACTTTTCATTATTGATTTTTTTAAAAAAAAAATGTATATATATATATAGTCATACTTTTTCATAACAATTAATTTATTTATTTTTTGTTTGATCGAGCAGTCAATGAAGTAGCGGAGAGGTTGGCATTCTTTGCAGTAGCAGTAAGTATGGTGTCATATTTGGTGTTTGAGATGCATCAATCATTGCCAGATGCTGCAACTCATGTCAATGATTGGATTGGAGCTGCCTATGTTTTAACACTTGTTGGTGCTTTTTTGGCTGATGCTTATTTTGGTCGATTTTTAACCATAATTATATTCTCATTTATCTACTTAATGGTAAGAAATTAAATCACTCATCTTATTTTCTTGTTCAATTTTTTCACAATATTTATTACATGCGCGTATATCTATATATAATTAGTGTATAATCTATGTATATCAATTAGCAGAAGTAATTAGTGAGTCTTTTCAATTTAAGAAAATCTTGATTAATTTTTAAATTCCAGATCGATTCAAACTATATCATATAAATTTAGTTAAGGCCATATGTATATGTTATGCATGCAACAATTATTTGTGTGCCCTTTCATATTATAATGTATAAAATATGTGAAACGTTATGCTGAATTTTTTTTTATTACTAAACGACCCCTAAAAGTATAGTGCTACTAGTCTATAAATACATTATATATTTTTACTCGTTGAATAGATTGAAACAAAAGGATCGTATATATATTCTGAATTTTTTATTCCACATTTTGTCCTGTATAAAGTAATAATTAAGTTTTTGTATATCTTTTCCAGATATTAGCAATATTTTAGAGTTTTAACAAAGGTTAGCCAAAGCGTATATGTTCTGGAGTGATCATTCAAATATTATTGTATAAAATATGCTAAATTTTACGTGGAAAACCTCTAAAAGTAATCGTAAATATATTATATATGTGTATTTTACTTCCTGATTTTAAAATTCTGAATCTGTCTCTGATCAGGGAATGATATTACTAACACTATCAGCATCAATAGACAGCTTAAGACCACCACAATGCACAAAGAGGCCATGTACTCCATCAACAAATACTCAAACATCTTTTCTCTATGGAGCACTTTATCTCATAGCACTTGGGACAGGTGGCATCAAACCATGTGTATCAACATTTGGAGCTGACCAATTTGATGAATTAGACAAAAAAGAATCACAAAAGAAATATGCATTTTTCAATTGGTTCTTTTTTGCAATCAACATGGGTGCATTATTGGGAATAACACTATTAGTTTATGTGCAACAAGAAAAAGGATGGACTTGGGGTTTTGGTGTGCCAACAATAGTAATGTTTACATCAATTGTTGTTTTAATTGTTGGGTTTAAGAAATATAGGTATAAAAAACCTATGGGAAGTGTGTTTACAAGATTTGTTCAAGTTATTGTGGTTTCTATTAGAAATCATTTTAGAGGTGTTGTGGTGGTAAATGAAAGTGAATTATATGAAATGAAGACCAAAGAAAGTGATATTTTTGGTGCTAGAAAACTTCCTCATACAAAACAATACAGGTTAGTTTTATTATTAGTTTGTCTTTTTTTCTCTCTAATGAATCAAATTTTTATGTTAGGTTATATCGAATATTCTCCTTTTTACTAAATATTTAATAGTCATACACCAAAGAGGTTTGAGTGTTAAAAACTAATTTTTTACTAAATATTTAATAGTCAGACACTAAAGAGGTTTGAGTGTTAATAACTTATTGCAAACAAGATTATTTTTAAAATTTGTTACCAAACCATTGTTAAATAGGAATATTGATGTATTTTTGTTATTTAGCGAGATAAGTTATTTATCACTAAGTCGTATATTTTTTTATTGTTTTATATATATCAACCAATTACTTTTCATTTGTGACCTTTTTTCTTCTAGAGTCTTTTAGCATAAAAAGGTATTTGGTCAAATATTAATTAATTTCAAATTTTGGTTATCTAAAGATTAAAGTCAAAGACATACATATAAAAAAAATTCCATAAAATGTAATTTTATATCTCAAAATTGAAGTTGTGTTGGATCTTTGAGGATGACTCACATTTTTCCGCAATATAATTTAAGTTATACACACTGATCACAATTAAACTTTTTTTTTACACGATATATCAATATAATTTACCTATCGATTATAGTCATTATTATTTACATGTAAGTCTAATATTCGCGATATTATCTTACCCTTTTTTTAATTTTTTATTTTTTTGTTTATTGCAGATTTTTGGATAAAGCAGCAGTAGTAACAGACCATGAAATAATCACCAACAATAGATGGAAATTATGTACAATAACACAAGTTGAAGAATTTAAATCCTTCATAAGAATACTTACAATTTGGGCCTCAACAATTGCACTTTCAATTTCATTTGCCCAACTCTCAACATTTTTCCTAACCCAAGCCAACATCATGGGCCGAAAACTAGGCCCACATTTCACTATCCCGGCCGGTTCCGTCCCGGTCTTTACCGCCCTCAACGGGCTCCTCCTCGTCCCGATATACGAGAAATTTGTGGTCCCGTACCTCCGTTCCAAGACGGGGCACCAACGTGGCATCACGTCATTGCAACGTATAGGTGTTGGCTTATTCGTGTCAATTTTTGCCCTAATGTCAGCTGCATTGGTTGAGAGAATGAGACGTACACACTCTAACCCTAACGGGTTGAGCGTATTTTGGTTATTTCCACAATTTTTCCTTGTTGGTACCGCTGAAGTTTTTTCATACGTAGGTCAATTGGAATTTTTTTACGATGAAGCGACCGATGGTACGAGGAGTATAAGTAGTGCATTATTTTTAAGTGAAATTGGAATTGGAAGTTGGTTAAGTTCAGCCATAGTGAAAATTATTGAAAGTGCAAGTGGTGGTGTAGAGGAAGGGTGGATTAGGAATAATCTTAATAATAGTAAATTGGATTATTTTTATTGGATATTAACAGGAATAAATGGAGTTAATTTTTTGGTTTATTTAATTGTTGCATGGAGGTATAAGGGGAGAAATTATGAAAGAGGAACAATTAGAGATGACTCTAATTTAATTGAACTTGATGGTCAATTCAAAAAGGATTATGATACTAGGGAATTTTCTAGTATGGCCTCTTGAATAAGGTGGTACGTGACGTCTATCGGAAACAATATTTATGTTCCACAAAAATATAGGTAAGTTTAAATATAGTTCGATCTTTTCAGATCGACTTATAAGATTATACTGAATTTATTATTGTTGTTTTTGTTGTTAGCCTCTGGAATGAGGTTTAATTTCAAGTACGGAAAGTCGAGAAAATTAAAGAATTTTTTTTTCTTTTTATTCATTTTAAAGCACATGTTGTTTATTTTTATTTTTGTTATTTATATATGATCAAGCTTTAGAACTTGTTGAATTGATGTATTCATTCTCTGCTTCTTTAGTTCTAAAATACTTGTTATGTTTTTAAATTTTGAATTTATTTTATTTTCAAAGTTAAATAGGATTAGATTTAGATATTCGGAATTAAATATTAGAAATAACAATTCTTTTAATATTGAAATGGCAAAATAAATAAATAAATTTTAAAATATTGAAGAGCTTAAACATTCAGATACATTCTTTTATACTATTATGAAATAATAAGTAATATCCCTCCAAACAAAATATTTTAGTAATAAATAATAATTTCTTATTTTTTCTTGAAATATTAATCCTAAAAACTATAATATGATAATTTGTGTACTCTTCCGATATATATACTAAAAGGGATAACCCCTAAAATAATCCAATATTAAAAATTTCTAATCCTAAAATAATTTGGTTAGCCTAAAATTTTCCTATTTACCATACGTTAATTTCCTAAACCTAATCCTAATTGGTTCACTTAATAATATGTACTGCAAGACTTTATAAATAACACTTTCTTGGAAAATTTTAGTTTCGATCCACTTTAATTTGTTTGTCTAGTTTCTGATAGTTGCATTGTTGTTATTTTGTCTTCATCGAAATTTTGAGCATAATAAAATTGAACGAAAATATGGGTATATCATCGATGTTAAAACGAATTTTCGATTTTCTAAGAGAGGGGAATCGGCCATCGATCTTGTTTGCTATAATCTTTTGTAATTTTGCAGCAGCGTTAGTATTTTTGCCATATTTGGATTCTACAAATATGTCAATTATCGCGATACATGTGAAGAGGGCATGGTTCACTATTTTTACGTGTTATTCGTTATACTTATGGTACATATTCTTCTTCTTGACTCGGGAAAATATATGTTTATGTTCTACGCCATATATTTGTGAGAGATGCATGAATTATTACGATATTATTGATGAAGAAGCTAGTATACGTGAAATAACTAAAGTTGAAATACTATTGGAACATATGTTGGACTTACTAGAAGATCCAATTAGGTTTTTATCTTTATTAACAGGTTTAGTAATTTCAAAGTTATTATTAGTGGATTGTTCAACAGATTTTATTATAAATTGGGAGAATTATCAAGTGTGGAATAAGGTTTCTTTTGTGTTGTTATGGGTATGGTCATTGTCATGGTACATCTTATTCATCATTCTTCCTATCGTAACATCTTTGAAGCAATCGACGAATCAATCAATTAACTGTTACTCAATTTCAAACGAAAATATTGATAAAGAAATACGAGAATGTCTTTTGAAAGGAAGGACGCAATATTGAAATTAATCAATCAGGTACAGTAAGTTATTGAATAGACTCAGTGTCACCATTTTATTTTTGCACTTCATAGTTTTAAGCTCTCGATTATTGTCTTAAAAATATGTGAGAGGTATGGTAAAACTGTGTTATTAGACCTAAAACTATGTGATTTCTAGTTTAATTGAGTCGACAAGAACTACAAGAACCTCATGTTGAAACTCATTAATTTTATTTTTTTATTTGGTCATTATATCAAAAATATTTTCATTTTTTTTATTTTTATTTTTACTTGTCCTGTTTATCATAAATTTGTTCATAAATTCTTTTCCTTTTCAAATATTAATTCAGAAAATATAGCAACTATAGGATAAAAATTAACTTTTTATTATATACAGAGATAAGAGTTAGAAACACATCTAAACTATTTTTTTTTCTAGTTTCATATCTAAACTATTGACAACGTAATTTTTATAAAATTAATTATTACTTATTAATTTGAAAAACACACCTAAAAATAAACATGTCTTGCCGACTGAGCAAAGAGAAAGAAAAAAATTAAACGTCGTTAACGGCCGTTAAAATCACACTCCCTCAGAAGTGAATTGTCCATTATGTTTTTTTTAAAAAAATTGAATGACCATTTATGCATTTTGAAGAAGGGAAAATGGTCATTTTGACTCCAAGTAGAAAGGGTGGTACTTTTAATATTATCGATAATTTAATTTTAAAATTAATAATTCATGCTAAATTTAAAAATATTTTTAATAGTTTGTCTCAAAAGGGATTTGACACATAATAAAAGGTATCAAATTCAGTGCTTTTTAGATTACATCAATTTGTAAAAAATCCCAACAACACTTGTTCGAATATGAGCATAAAAAGGTGATGATAGGATTCCAAGTGGTGCAATGTATAATTGTGGCTTGTGTGTTACATAGTCCACATGAGTTGAACTCTGATGACTCTGTAGATTCCATAAAATTATGGGCGTTTTGTCGATGATTTTTTGAAAATAGCTTTTTTTTTTTAATTTTTATGATATAATAATAATGTTTCAATTTCACTTTATGAGATTCCATCGAACTTGTTATTATATTATTGTTATAGTAATTGAGCTTTAGAAATTAAAATCATGTTAAGTATAATTTATAAAATATTATGATACTAACTTATATGATTATTTATCATGAGGAATAAAAATGCTTGAAAGACCAACATAATATAGAGACAGGAGTGCTAATGACCCGATAAATTAATCAATTTTGAATTTTTATATAACAATATATATTTTTAAGTTTGATTACTTCAGATTTGTATCGTTCTTACTAAAGACGTTTGTGTATGCAATGTTTGACCTTTGATTAGTGCAGATTTGCATCGCTCTTACTAAAGACGTTTGTGTATGTGATATTTGACCTTTATGTATTTCTGTGGAGCAAAATACTATTTAATATGATTTTATTTATAATGTTCGATCTCAAAAATTTTAAGAAGAAAAAAGTACTTGACAAATGGAGCAATATATTGGTGTACAATGTTCTCCTTTTTAATCTCACGGGACACTATTAAATACAATAACAATATATTTAGTGCAGTTTTAAGTAACAGATTTCAAGAGAATAAAATATACGTAAATTAAGTGAGGTACAGGACATGAACTATTAAATGTTTGACAATTTGAGTTAATATTTTTATATATAATTTTTCCAAATTAATCTTTTGACACTCTTACAAATGGATTGAGACATCTCATCTTCTTTACTAAATCTTATCTTTTCCTCACAGCCAATATCCACTACTATTTAGATTCAGTGTAACTGGACAAAATCATGCTAAATCTTTGCATGAAAAAAAAAAAGTGTTATTTGTATTATTCTGTTAGTTTTCAACTTATTGAATTTTAAAATTTTGAATTAATTAATGATTGCAGCTATGGTTTACAATATTTTTAATTATATAAACGATAGTTTTGAGTCTATTACTAGATTTAACCGTATTAACAACTAATAAAAATAAGTGATCTGACTATATAAATATATTTTATATATGAATTATTGAGTTACTATATCATTGTGCCATGAGAATCTAATCTTTCTATACACATATATTTATGTTGCAGCTAAGGTTTACAAATTTTAAATTGTATTAAAAATATTTATTAAAGATAAATTAGTTAAATTACATTTTATTTTTTAGAAACGAGTAACCTTTTATATATAAACATAAAAAGCCGCCGCTTGTTTTAAAATAGAGAAAGTAATCAATTATATCATAATTTATGTTGAACTGGTTATTTTGAGAAAGCACGATAACTAGACGGATCAGATGAAATATATGATAATATAACAAATTAATTCTTATTAAATTTAGAAGCATGTGATAAATCTAAGTTGTTTATTTATCTTGAACTTTAAGACATATGTATACTTTTTGAACCACTTCATAATTTATGTAATAGTCAAATAACTAGTCAATCAAGGTTTAACAAATTTGTTTTTATGTGTATCACATGAATATTGATGTGTTGATAATCTATCGTTCTTCACGTACATGCGTTATTTTCCTTTATATTTTTTTTGTTCATGTGTACTTTGATCCTACTTATGATGACTTTCAATTTCCAAAGGAACACATTGATGAAATTAAGTGGAAAATTTTGGAAAGGTTGCATTTGGATGTTACGTTTGTGGGCCCGATTGACGGGGCGCGAAAAAGGACGGCTAATACATCATATTTAGTATTATTTTTACGAAAAATTACTTTATTATATGAATATTCTTATCATTTTTATACTATAAGGAAACTATGAATTATATAAAAAAAAAAATTGGGAATTAGTATAAAAATTCGCAGGAAGCTTAGGAAAATTCTCATGTAATTCATATTGTTTTTGTAGTGTTTATTAATTTTATTACATATAGCCTTGGTGATTAATAATTTCATATCAAATTACCAGTCAGGTGCACCTAAATACATGTATTTTTGCTATCATATATATTGAAATAAGGGGAGAGAGGCACGCGTGATAGGAGGGTGACAAGCAAGAGAAGGAGAGAGGCACGTGTGATAGGAGGGTGACAAGCAAGATACCTAATACATGCGAATTACATTAGATATTTTTCAGATGCATTTTGAAATACATAAATTCAATAAAGAGAAAGACAACCAAGAGAAGCGGGAGGCGCGTGAGAGAGATATATAGAGAGAGAAGAGAGAGCTGAGAGAGAAATCAAATGCATGCAAATCTAGTTTGATATTCTGTATCTAGATTAAATTACATCTAATTTTAATCTCATATATATACCCGAGATACATATATGTAAAAACCAAATAATAATAAAATTTTATGATAATATTGAAAAATAACGTAAAGAAGATCAGTAATTTGCTCCTAAACTAATCAAATGTTACTCCATTCATCTTTTATTTTTATTGTACTCTATCAAACCATCCAATGACATAACTTTTGACCCCACTCTATATAGTCAAATAACAAAGTCTATTCTATTGAGGTTAGCAAGTTTGTTTAATCAATTATGTGATGACTAACTCAAAAAAGACTCTTAATTTTGTCCTTTTTTTTCTTTTCATATTTTGGTGGTTGGTTAGTTACTAGATTTTCAAAGAACTACATTGATGAAATAGACTACAAATGTTTATAAAAAACGAATTTATCTGTTCTATATGTTCGTGGACCTGATCTTTATCAATTAAAAATAATAACTATTAGTGATTGATCACAAATTTTTTTTCATACTTAAACTACGTGATTCTTTCTTTTTCATTCCCATTTCTCAAGTTTCTATATGATAAATGACATTTCGTTTAAATACCAAAAGATCCACATTTTTTACTAAAATAAAAATGTATATATCAACCATAATTTAAAAGATAAATATAGATATCATAAAGCACAAAAGTATAACCAAGAATCACGATCAAGTAGTGTTTTAAATTATCAAAAGATTGAATGTTATACAATTATAAATTAAATATCTTGCTCATGAAATGCATATAATTAACGAAAATAACATATTTTTAAGTGAATAACTTACTTATTCATGTAATAATGTGTTGTGTCCATCAAAACATGAGTAAAAGATTTTTAAAATTTGAATAAAAAATATATAATAAAAACATTTTGTTTAAGTAAAATTAATGTCTAATGAATTAAAATAAGTGGAGCTGATTGTATATGTACAAAACATAGGATAGTATCATCATTGTACCTACTAATTAGCAGGTAAATCAGGCCAAAATTAGAAAAATAATATTCTACTTAGTATATATAATTAATACTTAGATAATTGAAAGATATTATTAAAAACATAAATCAATCTTTTTATTAAAATATTTATTGTAGAATATGTCATGCATGATGTAATCATCTATATAATTAAATTAAATTTAAATTAAACATATACTATGGTTGTTGTTGGAAGAATTAACAAAACGAGGAAGCAAATAATATAGGATCCACATGGCAATGCTAATTCTATATATATAGAATTTTATTTTTTTTTATTTTTTTGCATAGATTATTGTACATGTAACCTGAAATATATTATATTTGATAATAATAGTAACGATAAATATTTATAATAAATAATTTAGGGATAATGCACAAGTATTCCTCAGCCTATATTCGAAATCTCAAAGATACACTTATATACTAAGGTCCTATTACTCTCCTGAACTTATTTTATTAATAATTTTCTACCACTTTTTGACCTACATGGCACTATCTTGTGGGTCCAATGCTGATTGACTTTTTTTTCAAGCTAGTGTCACGTGGGCTGAAAAGAGGTAGAAAATATTGTCACTAAATTTATTTTTTTGGTCATAGTGATGTTTTTCTGAAAGTTTCAATCAAGTTGACGATGGAAATTAATCGTATTATTAACAAATGAATAAAAATATAATGAAATCTCTTTATAATGATATCGTTTATTTTAATTTCTTTTTTTTGCTATTGTAAAATGTCGTTATAATGAACATATAAACCTATTATTAATTGATTTGATAAAAGTAAAAATCAAACATTATATTATATAAAAGTATAAATATCTTATGATGGACCCATGAAGTAGACAAAATTAAGTGCTTCAAGATTTGACTTTCAACTTTGACTGTGTACTTCTTTTTTTGAAAATAAGTACAGTTCCTCCTGGCTATTTTGTTAATCATATTTATCTTTTAAAATATTAATTACAAACTTATTTATTTAATATTTTAATTTAATATTATTTTTCTTTTTACTATTTCAATATCTTGCAATATTTATTATGTAAGGATGATAAATACTTATATTTTAATTTTTAATTAAACGTATTAATTTTAATAACTGTAACAAGTAAATTAGATTGAAACTACTTTTCACCAGATTTTTTGTAAATAAATATTTGTGATGCATGACCTTATCCCTTCAATAAAATTAGATACGATTGGATTTGAACATATCTCTTCAATAAAAAGTAAGTAAAATTTATAGATAACTACTTTTGACCATTTAATTTTTATAAATAAATATTTATGATATATTACTAAAATAAAATAATTTTTTTATAAAAAGATAATTTTTTTTAAATATGCAAAATTTTATTAAATAATAAAAAATTGTAAAAATGATAAATATAACTTCTTATTTCCTTTTCATTATCAGATCTCGAATTCGAGTTTTCATGGAAACATAGTCGCTTTTGTTAATATTACATTTTATCCTGCAATGTGAAATTTCTTTTGTGGATTTGGATTCGTATGAATTCGAGTTTTCACGAATACAGAATCGCTTTTGTTAAGAAGCACTTTACCCTGCAATGTGGAATTTCTAGTGTGAATTCAGATTTTTATAAATACAGAGTCGCTTTTGTTAAGAAGCGCTTTATCCTGCAATGTGGCATTTTTAATGTGAATTTAAATTTAGTCTGAATCTGATATATATATATATATATATATATATATATATATATATACCAAACTTCTTGTTTCTCACTAGCTCAAGAGCGGATCCATTGTTGCGGATCCATTGTTAATCGATTGATCGAATTCTGTATCTTTAGTACAAAATAAAAGAATTTCATTTGCATTTAAGGGTAAATAACCCCGTTCTCTATTTTCGTTCGTAACTTAAAATTATAATTTCAAATCACATGTCCAAACGCGCAGATAAAATAAAATAGTAGTTAGTTTATTTATTTTTAACCATTTTGATTTTTGTGTGTCTTAGTACGCGGAGAAAGTAAAAAGATTAAAACACAAAACAAGAGTTATTGGTCGCCCATGCGCTGACACACACCACCTCTAGAATCCTCTTATTAATTTGCTGTCAGTTTTCTATTCGATCCAAACTATATAATATAATATATATAATATAATATAATATAATATAATATAATATAATATAATATAATATAATATAATATAATAATATAATATAATATATCTATTATTATTGCTTGCTTTTAAAAGCATCCCATGCTTCCCACCCATGTTACACAAATCTATTAAATAATATGTACAACAATAAAATATGAAGATAATGTCTCTTCATATATCTGGCTTTATCACTATTTCGTGAGTTTCACATTTCAGTTTTTAGTTTTTTTTTATCTGAATTATTATTAATTTGTGTTAAAACGCACCTAGTTGAGTAGAGTGATGTGTAGTTAGTAATGGATTGAAGATTTTCATTCAGGAAGGTCGAGAAGTAAGTTTAAATGTAATGCTCGATCGAAATTTAAACTTGAAACCTTAAAGTGAATTTGAAATTTTTTAAATCACGGAGTCGCCGCTAATCTTGGATTTAGAGGATTCAAAAAATATATATAGAAAGAGACTAAACATTTGGGAGAGAATCTACTCCCCCTCCTAGATCTGTCCATACGTGAAATTCAAGTAGAAAAAACGAACAATTGATAGGTGACTTCATTACCTTTGAAGTATATTTTGATATAAATGGGATACAAAAATCACTTAAAAAAAATAATAACTCTAATTCTAAATTTAAAAAAAAAATAGATAAAATAAGAAGTAGCGATGTGATGTACTTTTCTCGTAGGGAAAAAGGTCGAAAAATACTTTAACTTTGGTTGAAATTACTGTTACGATATCAAATTACATGAAGGGTTTTTTATCCATGAATTATTTAATAAGTACTTTAAAGATATATATGTGTCCACGTGGACACATTACTATTTATAATTATGCAATATTTAAATGTTCGCATGAACAATATATACCTTTACAATACATTATTAATAGTAGATAGACAAAAAATTATTTTCAAAATTTAATATCTTTACTCATTTAGATCAAAATTCAAATATATTTCAAATTTTTTTCCTTTATTTTATTTAATATGTTTCTCTGTCCTAGACGAGATATTTTGATTAAAAAGTTAATAAAAAGTTAATTAATTGGCAGATGTTTATCTGTCCAATAAGGGTGTGACAGGTTATTAGTTTGTACAGTTATGTTAATTACTTTGTAACCAATGTTTAAAATTTCATCTGAATATTTATAGTTATTTTATATTTAATTATAGTGTAAAGAGATCTTGTATAGATTCGAATATTATTTTATGTATGTGGCAGACCTAAGTGGAAAAGACGGCATAAAAAAATAATCCTATTTTTTTTTTATAAAAAAGAAATAATAAAGTGAATATTTTTGGTTATATATAATTTTGTTGAAGTTTATATTAAAAAAAAAGTTTAGTAAATTGGATTATAAGTTCAAATTCCAAGTGTAACATATTTAAATTTTTTAAATCCTTCTTTATTAATATAATTTTTTTATTTGATATAGTTATTTATGCAAATAAATATTTTGCACTAATAAGAAGTAACCGTCTGTTATACAAATTTATCATGTTTCATTTTTCGAAAGTTAATTTAATTGATTATTAAATTATATTTCAATATTTTAAATAAAAAAATTAAATATTTAAAATTTATACGAAAAGTACTATAAATTCTAATTTTTGATATATCAATACAATAAAAAATACAATATAAAATGTTAGTCAATATTTTATAATTTAATTCTAAAAAAGAAATTATGATAATTAAAAATAAACGAAGATCGTACTAATATGTGATATTTTAGCTTTCTATAAATATCAACTGGAATATTCCCCAAGTCATCTAAAGTCCTTCCCAAATAAAAATAGAATTCTCTAATGACATTTACCATGATAAACATTAGGTGATATTATTTAAAAATTCCAAAGTTTTCTTTTACAATTATAATTATAATAAAAAATAATATTTTAAATCATTAGTTAACTTTTTATCTTCGTCAAAGATCACACTATTCTCCTAGTTGACTTATATATATTTTTAATACATATTTTAAATATTTTGATTTCAGTACTATGAACTCATTCATATAAATTACAACGAAAGAAAAGAGAATAACTAATTACGAAGTCAATAGCATAAATAAGTTATAAAGTTAGAAAATCATTACGATACTCATAAATTTTAAATCTTAAATCCGCGTAAAACGATATACACATTTCAATATGTATAATATTTTAAAGATTTATAACTTCCAAATATAGTACTACTAGAGTAGTCAATTACTACAATAAATAATCCTCCTATCTCCTCTCTCTCTTTCTCTCCTCCCATCTTCCTTTCTAAAAACTTTTCTTTTTTTCTCTTTTCACTTATAACAACAATCTTGATCCATAAAAAAAAGGATATAATTTGAATTTAAATTTGAATTCAAATGAAGATTCAATGTGATGTGTGTAACAAGAAAGAAGCTATCGTTTTTTGTACAGCGGATGAGGCTGCTCTTTGTGATGATTGTGATCATCGTGTCCATCATGTTAACAAACTTGCTAGCAAACATCAACGTTTTTCTCTTGTTCAACCTTCTCCTAAACAAGCTCCTATGTGTGATATCTGTCAGGTATAACTCGACTTCAAAAGCTTTGATTTTAAAATATTTGTTAAATAATAATAATAATGTTCGTATCAACTTTTATACATTTAAGTCATTTAATATGGAGACTTATGTTAGTACAAGTATCTACTATTGGATGGTACAATTTACTAAAGCTTAGGTAGATAGAAAGTAAATATGTGATTTGTTGTGAATTTTATCTAAGGGTGTGATAACATAATTAATTATTAGTAATATCACTATCGACCTTAGTCTTGATATTTTGGTAACTTAGATACACGATCACCAGTGGCGAAATTAAGTAGTAGTAAAGAGGTTTAAATGAATCCTTTGGTCAATAAACTATAATCAGTAATGCCTCTATCGACCTTAGTCTTGTTTATTACTAGTGGGTTCAAATGAATTCCCCTTGGTCAAAAATTGCAAATTGTTGAATCTTCTGACTTTGTCAATGCCTATCATGAACCCTTTGAACTCTAGATCGTGACAAATTTGGTACATAAGATTAAAAAAAAAAACTACTCATATTATAACATTTCGTATTTGATTTCACCTTGTTGATGACGGTTTTGCCCTGTTTATGATTCACAGGAAAGGAGGGGTTTCTTGTTTTGTCAACAAGACAGGGCTATTATGTGTAGAGAGTGTGATATTCCAATACACAAAGCAAATGAACACACTCAAAAACACAATAGGTACCTTCTTACTGGTATAAAACTCTCAGCAAACTCTGCTCTCTACTCTGCTCCATCACAATCACAATCACAATCACAATCACAATCAGCAATCTCCTCCGCGGATTCGTGTGTTTCAAATTTGAAGTCTAAGGATTCCACTAGTAAGCATGTTGCTGGTTCTGTGTTTGTTTCTTCCGCGATTACTAGCAACAGTACTAAGGGAGGAGCAGTATCATCCGCTGTGGAACCAGTGAAAGTTGTTAAAGAGAAAGTTGGTGGATGTAATAATAATAATGTGCAATTGGTGAATGGAGGGGGAAATAACTTAACAAGTAGTATATCAGAGTATTTAGAGATGTTGCCTGGTTGGCATGTTGAAGATTTTCTTGATTGTTCAACTCCTAATGTTTACTCCAAGGTTTGTATTCATGCTTTAGTCTTTTCTATGCATATTTTGACAATTGAGTGTTGTTCGAATGTGTGATCGACTCTTCTAAAAGTTTAAGCCCCCAGAGAGAGAAGGGGCACACGCTTATTCACGTGGGGGTTGATTTCTTTTTATGAGAACAACACGTGGAAACTTTTTTAAATATTGGGTAGGTTTGAGACTCGAACCTATGATCTATGTCTGATCTGATATCATGTTAATAATGTTTGACCTCTTATCTAAAAGTCTAAGCTGCTAGAGAAAGTACACTTTTTTTAACCCGGAGACCCCACAACCTTAAGATTGGAGGTGGAGGGTTCTTACGAGCAACCCCTCTTATCTAGAGAGAGGACACTTTTATTTACTTAATTATCTCATTGACACGCTCCTTCATGTATGAGCCGGATTCCTTTTTCATGGATCAAGTAGAAATTCTCTTAAATATGGATGATCGTGACTTATGAGACTCGAGCTTTAGATCTTTGTTTGTTCTGGTACCATGTTATATATAGTATATGACTTCCTTATAGGAAAACTTAAGCAACTACATAGCGTACTTTTTATTTACTTAATTATCTCTTCGACTAAGTGTAAAATATAATGAAAACTTGTTCTTTATATGTTATTTTTGTTTGTCATTGACAGAATATTGGTGATGAGGATATGTTGTCATTTTGGGATACTGATCTTGAGAGTCAATTGAGTTCATTTCCACCACAAAATGTTGGTATTTGGGTCCCTCAAGCCCCTCCTCTTCAAGAGTCAAAGCAAGAGACTCAGATCCAATTTTTTCCTTCACAAAATTTGAACTTTGGTGGGCAAATTGGTCTAAAAGAATCAAGAGAAGTTACTAACATCAAGTCCAGTAGAAAGTGGACAGATGACAATTCATTTGCTGTCCCACAAATGAAGCCACCTTCCACTTCTTTCAAGAGATCAAGAACTCTTTGGTAGAAAACTCGAACGGTGATCTTTTCTAGTATCGTTTTAATTTTATACTGACGTTTCTATGCAAGGATGACACGCAACAATCAAGAAGGCTTTTATAATCTTTTTTCTCTAACTTGTTCATCACTTTTTTGTCTTTTTTTTTTTTTTGGTTTAGTTTGACCCTCGAAAAATGATGATGAGACTTGTCCTTTTTGCTCTAATACAATTGGCTATGTTGTAGTTCTTAAAATCTCAAGTTTGTTGTACCTCGTACTAGCTTAGTGCAAGGATCTTTTTGTTGTTGTAAATATCTTTTTTTTCTTTTTGTGAATCCTATGTATGGAAACTTAAAGATTAGGTATTGAATATGCGACTTGATAGTCTATCTTAGATCATGTTCTTTCTTTGTCTATATTTTCATAATAAAAAAGTCTTATTACGATTTGATTTGAATTAAAAATATGACGATTTAAGGAAAATATTTTTAAAAAAAAACTTTTTGGTATGAAATATAAGAAAGGTAGACTAACAAATTGGAAGTCTCTTTACTTTTATCATTGTAACGCCCATGATATTGAGGGTGGACCGATTAGAGATAATCAAATATAAGATTGTAAGCTCCTAGACTGATAAGTTTCTAGAGGAATGAACGTAACATGACAGTTTAATTAAATTAGTCCCACATTAGAACAAAAGAAAAAGATAAAAAGCTAATGTTATAATATATAACACAGGTTCACATGATATATACTTTTACACTCGATTATAACACAGTGAAGACAAATTCATGTGATTTATTAGATCGAAACGAACCATACATACTCTATAAAGACTGAAAAGTGAAATATTGAACAACTACAAAGTTTAGTCCCAAATTTTGGAGTTTATTTTACTTTTGATACACAAATTATTGCCTCCACCTACAAAGTGTAATTGTAGACAGGCAGATCCAACATATAAGTAGTGGGTGCACGTTGCATGAAATTATTTGAGTTGATTTTATGGATATTATAAATTTTATAGTATAGTTTTTAGAATAGCCTAGAACTGTAATATCTATATACTCATTTTGAAGAAATATTTAAATATTTTAGATAAAAGATAAAGTTATCAAAATTTCTTGTTTATGTATTTAGAAAAATATCTAAGATCATCGATAAACAAGTATAATAAAGATTGTCTAGTATATTAATAATTAACACAATTTAAAAAAAAATCTTCGATATATAACCAAGTTATCTTTTTATAGCTTCATTTTCTTTAATAAAATCCTCTAATCCTATTAACGATCTTAAATTTCTCTCTAATTTATATATATATTTTTTGTTATACTCTGTGATAGGGGCGGAGCTAAAATACAAATGTTAAGCCAATTAGATAACTATTGGTCCAAAATTTGTAATTTTTAAAATATTTATAAATTATTAATTTAAATAATTAGAATCTTTAACTCTTATTTTGACAAGTCTTTTGCATTTATGGGTCAACCATGTGTAGCACATGAATTTGGTGATGAGATTAATGAATGTTTAATTAATTACAACAGCTTTGTTGAAAATGATTTATTACAATCAAACTTTAGAATTTTTGTTGCTATCGTAACAAATATTTTTAGCGATAATAAATTAAATATGCATGCAAATATAAAGTATTAGTTTTTCGTTTATTTTTAATTGTCATGTTATGTTTTTCAAAAGTCGATGATTAATTTTCATAGTAAAATTAAATTACATTAAATTGATATTTTAAATAAAAAAATAGATATTTAAAAATTATACGAAAAGTATTATACATTGTAATTTCTTATAAATCAACATAATAAAAAGATGTATCGTAAAATGTTAGGTAAAGTACTATATCGTTTCACTCTAAAAAATGAAATCATGACAACTAAAAGTAGAAGTAGATAGTAAAATTTTTACAAATATTAATTAATTGTCACTATATTCAATATCATATAGGTTTTAATTAAAAACATTTAAAAAAATGTTAATTATCACTAAAAATATATATTTAATAATAATTAAGCTATTATGATGAATTAATTGTCATTAAAAATTATTTCTAATGTGAATATGAAAAGCTTTAAATGGAGCATTATTTTATATTGTGATATCATTAACAGTAAATCGATGTTAGCACTATTAGATAAGAAATATATTCTATCCGTTTCAAAATACTTGTCGCGTTTTTATTTGACTATTTTAGTCATGTTTATCACACATACTTCTGCATATTAATTATTGTACTTGAACATTGCAATTTGTAATCAGTAGATATTTTCTTATCAATAATAATTTTTAATTAACAAAGGGGTCCATCATGTCATCTATTTCCAAAACAAAAGAATATGTATTTTTATTAACCAATAGGATAAAAAACTTTAAGATTTAAAAATAGTTACACTATTATATCTTCTAAACAAAAAATGGTGGCATATCCTGTTCTTGGCATTCCAATATCTAACAATAAGATGGCATGGTACGATGGTATTTGAGGTCGATCCAAAATTTAAAGTTTATAAAATTGTATAATAATATTAAATTCATATTATAATAATAATAATAATAATAATAAGAATAAGAATAAGAATAAGAATAAGAATAAGAATAATAATTAAATGCATAGCTAAATATTTAATAATTTATTTTAGGAAAAAGGACAAATATATTTTCGAATTATTGTAAATGGTATGGGATATCCGCCGTCATATTTTAGGGACATTGGTGATCCTCCTGTCCAAAACTAGAATATATATACCCTTTGTATTAACGGACATACACGTGTCATAATTTTATTCACCAACCCGGCATCGCATCGATGGATTACATTGTGTCACGTGTCCCTATTTAGTTTTCTATTAGACTGAAGAGTATATACGATCTAGTTTTTGGACAACAGGGGCACCAATGTCCCTAAAGTATGACGAAGCGTATCTGCATATAATTTACGATAGTTCAGAAGTATAATTATCCTTTTTCCCCAATTTTTTAATATATAAAAATGAACGGATCTAGGAGAAGGCGGGGATTGAATCTCCTTCATTGAAAAAGCTATACATGTTGAACTCTCTTGATGAAAATTGCGTAAATCCATATAATAATCATGAGATATATTTGATATTCTTATTCAACTTTTAAGATTATCTTGCAGATGGATTGGGATGTGAATATTGTTAGTTATTTTTTTATAAATACAGAAAACCAACAAATCCGTTGTAGTCTAGTTGGTTAGGATACTCGGCTCTCACCCGAGAGACCCGGGTTCAAGTCCCGGCAACGGAATTTTTATTTTTAGTTTTGTTTTGTCGAGTCTTATCGTAAACAACTTCTTTGAATCTTAATAATCTCTCATGTGAAATTCAATTGAGTGGTAAGACGTCTCTCTTCATACTAACTTCTTTATCTTTTGCGAAAGAAATATATGAATCGTTACGTTAACATTTTATATATATATGTATATGTATATCGCAAATCGAACATGATGGGTTCAATTGAAGTCATTATACATATTGCCAAAACCAACTTTTCTTGTGGATCATCTCATGAATGCTAGATTATGAGAAAAGCTAGAATTACAAAAGTATACTACAACAATAAAAATAACAAATTAGTATAATTTCATGAGTGAAATCTGAAAAGAATAGCGTGTACACAGACATTACTTCGACCTTGTAATGATAAGGAGGTTGTTCTCGATAGACTCTTGTCTCGGAGAGAGATGAAAATGAAACAACAAGAGTCCATTAAGACCATAATTAAGAATTGGCCTAAGAGTTGGCAAAGGACCAATTTGAGGTGGATCAATCATATTAGCTGGCCCAGACACTTGGGTTTATTCTTACTTTTATTTATATATATATATATATATATATATTCTTTGATAAATTAAAGGACAAACGCTTGCTTATATATTGTTTAACCTTATAGATAAAACATCATTTCACTATAACAAAAATAACTTTTAGCGGCATTAAATATTGACATTAACAAAGAGTACTAAAGTATTTACCGGCATTAGTTAAGTGTTATTAGAACTAATATCGCTAAAGGTTTTAGGGACATATACAAAGTAACAATTGTCGCTAAAAATACATATTTAGTGGCAATTAAGAAATAATTGCCGCTATGATCATTTTACTATAGTTTTCACGGTTGCAATGACTTATAAACTTTTAGACATAATCTAATGTATTTTCATAAATTTAATAATTCTTTAGACCATAATCTAAAAGGTCCATTAACTTTTTTAAAAAAAAGCTTGATTTTCAATTGTTGGTCTATACTCACTCCACATCCAACTTACTACAATGTCTATGAACTTTTATCGCAAATCTGTCTCCATTTCGTTTGTAGTTAACAAAAATCTGTCGTTATGAGTTTTACTGTTAAATTATGAAATTATCTATCGTTAAATTCAATTTTGTAATTAATGTTAAGATCCGTTTTCAACTTGATCAACATTATTTATATGCTTCACCAAACCTCCCATAGAACAAATGAATAGTCAAAAGTATCATTTGGGGCCTTAAGTAGTTTCTCATGTGAACAAAGAGGTTTAATTAATTTGCCAAAATTAAATTGTCTAATTAATTAGCATGCAATGTATCTTCAACTAATGTTATTAAGGTTATTGTGCATTAAAAGGACTTTGAATTTTTTAGTTGAAAACTTTCTTTTGCATGTGTTTTATCGAAAAAATTAATTTTCGAAAAGAAACATGTTTTTATTTGACTTTAGGAGTCGCCACTTAATTTTTAAGAAAAATCAAGAAAACTTATTTCCAAAAACAAACTTAAACAGAAAAATTGTTTGAAAATATTTTAAGGGTTCGGGGATTCTTATTAGCGGTTTAGGAAGGTTTTGAAGGCACCTAAAACACTCCGTTAAATACGATTTTCCAACAATTAACTTGTTTGACTATTTTAAAACTTTGCAATTTTGAAGTTGAATTTATTTGGGACACATTTACAAGTTTTGAAATAATTATTTTGTGAATTTTTAAGGTCAAAGCATTTTAAACTCAACGAACATAAAACTTATTGAACATATTAGAGTTTTAAACACAAACTTGCGGATTGAAATAAATATCGTTTTGAAATTCCACTAAAGTTAAACCTTTTAAACTTAACTTCTAAGCGACTTTCAAATTCGAACATCTAATCACTTTGTTGAAGTTTCAAATTTTAGTTTGGAACTTTGACAAAATAGAAGGCGTTCGATGGGGTTTGGAGTCTTCCAATTTAAACTAACGGCATTCAAATAAACAGGTAAACGAATAATAAAAGAGAGGGAGAGGGAGAGAGATTTTGGATCCAAACTCGGGTTCTGTCGCCTTGACCGAGTTTTGGACCCACCTGCTCTGGGTATTTGACCCATTTTTTTTATACCTGTCCTAATCTAGACATAAAGATACCGTACGAGAAAATAAAAAAAAACAAGGGCTTATGCCATTACAAATAAAATACAAACATAAAATAAAGAAATTTATAATTCATTTCTTCAAGTTCTTCAATCTTCGGCATCTCTTCGTCGGTTCAAGGCTTGACACGATGAAAGAAATTTGTAAGTCTTTACGACTCTTCCCGAAATGCAAGGAGGGGAAGGAGAGTTCACAATGAACTCGAACAAATTTACATGCCACAAAGCATAAAAAAATTTAGTATATGATCCAATTAACATAAATAGAGAAAAAAAAAAAAAAAAAAAAATTAAAGTGAATGTAGAATTTACTAACAAATCGAATAATCTTAACACACAGACCTTGATGCATGTTTGAACCGAGACGTTGACAGATAATTCGCATGTAAGTCACGAATACTTATTATACTATAGTCTAAACAAGCAAGCGGTAATACGGCATGGGGGAACACAAGAAAGAACTATTACAGAGTACGAAGCGACGAAGCGACGACTAGAACAAAATACTGTTTGATTTTATTACCACAAGCTCGAGCCAGGGCAGCAACGTAATCTCTTATTTTCAGCAAATAAACCATGAATATTCAAGCCAACAGACAGCCAAAGAATGAATACTTCTTAAAACAACAAAAAAAACATTTGTTTTGAAAACGGAAGAAGAGACGAGGAAACATTTTACAAAGGGGGAGGGGTCAGAGAATGTGATACACATATATTATCGAGCTACTGATCATTAAACAGAAGTAAAGCAAGGTCGATGCGACAAGATGACTACATCTATAACATGACAAACTTAGAAGGGGCAAGAAACAACACGAAGTAGTAAACTCAGCGAGACACAACCGATTTCAAAACTAACAGCGACAAACCACAAATTTAAGCAATTTTTGCGATACATCAAGTCATTCAGCAGCGGAGGACAACCCACACACTAACATACGACAGCAAATACAACTAAGAGTCGAAGGTCAGGACGGGTGTTACCTTTTCGGAGCAGCGACTGAGACGACGAGCAACGACAAGCGACGACCTCCACAGCGAACTTAGTATCACCGGAACGAGAGTACGATGTCGGAATTGAGGCGGAAGCTGAATTCTCTGTTTTTGATCCTTTTGGCTAACAGTTCCGAAAAAAAAAGAACGAAGAGGGAGGCAGCAGACTTGCGGCTTCTTGAGAAATCATAAGAGAAGAAGAAATCGTTGAGACTCTCCGAAACAGAAAAGCTGATAACTCTTTCGTAGTTTCACTCACTCTTCTCTTGTGCTCCCACCGATTGCCCCCCCCTTTTTTCTAATCCAAAATGGGGTTTTTATAGAAAGAGACACTAGATTTTTCGAGGAGAGAAGCGGGCAAAAAACCCATTCAAAATTCAAAAGTCGACTTCATGATTGGGTCAAACCCTTTTCGACCGAAAGAGAAAAGGGAAATTCGGTTGTCGGGGAATCTCGCGTGGGGTAGGGAGAGAAAGAGCGTGGGAGACACGGATGGGCCCGAGTTTCCGAGATTCGCGGCGGCCTGTCTTTTTCGTTGGGTTGGTGGGTGTGGGAGACGAGGGAGAGAGAGAGCACGCGAGGGAAAGAGGTCGCGTGAGAGAAGGAGACGCGGGCTGCTGGGTTTGCCGCGTCTGTTCTGGGAATTTCGTGGCTGCTGGTTCAATGGTGCGGGGGGGTCGTCGCGTGGGAGAGAGGATGAGAGTGTGAGGGAGAGACGAAGGCGACGCGAGGGAGAAGATGAGAGAGGGGGGGAGATTACGCGTGAGGGCTTCTGTTTTGTAGTACGCCGGGGCTGTTTTCTGTTTGGATTTTGGGGGGCTGTTCGTCGAATTCCGGCGTCTGTTTGCTGGGAATTATCGCTGGATTTTCGTGTGTGGGGGGAGATGAGGAGAAGAGAGGCGGAGAGGGGCGTGAGGCAGACGAGAGAGGGAGATGCGGGGAGAGGGAGAGAGCGTGGAATTTCGTGGGCTGTTTCTGGGAACTGTTTTGGCATTTTTCTCTGCTGGGTTTCAGATTGTGGTGGGGAAGAAGAAGGGGAATGGGTCGGGTCGCGGGTCAAAGATTGGGGCCGGGTCGGGTTTGAATTGGGTTGGTTAATAATTGTTGGGCCGAATTGGAATGGAAGACTTGGGTTGAAGGGAAATTGGGGCTGGAATTAAAGTGGTGTTGGGTTGGATTTAATTCATGGGCTGGGAATTAATTGAAAAAGGGGAATTGGGCTTCAGAATTTGGTTTGTTCTTTTAAGAAGTTGAAGTGGGCTGGAATAGGGAGGAAATTGGGTTGGTTTCAAATATACGCATGATACACCGGTTGTATACACACATATTATACCAACGTGGGTCAAAAATTGGGTGTCAACAGCTGTCCCTCATTTTACTTGGGTGATGCAAGCAACTCGAGGAAAATGAAGTTGACCGAACCAATTTTGACCAAACCCATCCATTTTCCAAAGGAAGGATTTGACAAAGGGTTTAGGAATTATGGCCGAACCCTTGAAACGGATTTCCTACATATCTCAGGCTATATGAGAATTCAGGCCACTTGTAGTTCGATAAGCTTGATTTATCGCACGATTTGGAAGAATCAAAGTCATCTCGATACCGAATTATGAAGGTACCGAAATGCTCGAGAATAGAATTCGAGAGCGAATGTTGGAATACAGCCGAGTTTTCGACATTGAATTCGCCTACATATCCTTAGACCTTCGGAATCAGGCTGTGTGTAGTTCGACTTGATTGATGGAAAAAGGAAATCTATTATGCTAGATTACCTTCGGTTTCGGACGAGCGACAAATTGAACGAGTATGAAAAGGATGTTTGTAACCTCTTAGCCATGAATGTGTACATGGACATAACTTCCAAGTTCTTGGCGTATTGTCACTCAGATTGGAAACTTGCTTCCGATAAGTTGAAACCTCCGGATGCGAGACTGAAACTGACAGAACCAAAGAAAGACCGACATGACTCGAGAGGGGTGGTTTGATCGTGGTGGAAGTCGCTCCTCTGCTCGCGTCCTAAGAGTTTGACATTCCTCTTTGGACTGTGTCCCAGTTCGCTGCTAAGAAAAAGTTCCACGTTGTGCTGCATCCCTGTTGATGTCGTCCGCACCTGTGTTTGATGATTGAGAATTCATCCTCTTGGATGCTCTCGACAAAGATTGAGATAAAAACTTGTTAGTTTAAAAGATGCAATTAGGATGGGAGATAGTGTCTTTTTACCATGTCGACACTTTATTGTTCTCCTCCATATTTGACGTCGACTCGATCGGTCTGACGTACAGCAAATAAAACTTATGTCTTGTGTTTTGCAAATAAAATTTTCAGTATATTCTTTATTTAAATATGAATGGCCCTCTTGGCGGTATGATATGAATGGCCCTCTTGGCGGCAGAAATATAAATGGCCCTCTTGGCAGCAGAGAAATATAAATGGCCTCTTGGCAGCAGAAATATAAATGGCCTCTTGGCGGTATGAATATGAATGGCCCTCTTGGCAGCAGAAATATAAATGGCCCTCTTGGCGGTATGAATGAATGGCCCTCTTGGCGGTATGAATATGAATGGCCCTCTTGGCAGCAGCAGAAATATAAATGGCCCTCTTGGCGGTATGAATGAATGGCCCTCTTGGCGGTATGAATATGAATGGCCCTCTTGGCAGCAGAAATATAAATGGCCCTCTTGGCAGCAGAAATATAAATGGCCCTCTTGGCAGCAGAAATATAAATGGCCCTCTTGCGGTATGAATATGAATGGCCCTCTTGGCAGCAGAAATATAAATGGCCCTCTTGGCGGTATGAATATGATGGCCCATCTTGGCAGCAGAGAAATATAAATGGCCCTCTTGGCAGCAGAAATATAAATGGCCCTCTTGGCGGTATGAATGAATGGCCCTCTTGGCGGTATGAATATGAATGGCCCTCTTGGCAGCAGAAATATAAATGGCCCTCTTGGCGGTATGAATGAATGGCCCCTTGGCGGTATGAATATGAATGGCCCTCTTGGCAGCAGAAATATAAATGGCCCTTTGGCAGCAGAAATATAAATGGCCCTCTTGGCAGCAGAAATATAAATGGCCCTCTTGGGGCAGAGAAATATAAATGGCCCTCTTGGCGGTATGAATGAATGGCCCTCTTGGCAGCAGAAATATAAATGGCCCTCTTGGCGGTATGAATGAATGGCCCTCTTGGCGGGTATGAATATGAATGGCCCTCTTGGCAGCAGAGAAATATAAATGGCCCTCTTGGCGGTATGAATGAATGGCCCTCTTGGCGGTATGAATATGAATGGCCCTCTTGGCAGCAGAAATATAAATGGCCCTCTTGGCAGCAGAAATATAAATGGCCCTCTTGGCAGCAGAAATATAAATGGCCCTCTTGGCGGTTTGAAAACATTTGACGAGGCATGAAATCTTCTCGTCGTGCATAAAATTGACTCGCGATGCATGATTTCTGCGAAGCGCAAAGTCTTCTCGCGATGCATAAATTTTGACGAGGCATGAAATCTTCTCGTCTCCGTTGATGATAACGGCAGGACGACCTCCAGGTAATGTATCACCTTGGTCCAAAATAACTATCTCCTCTGGGGAATGCATTGTCCTGATTGACAATGACCATCTTGCTTGATCTTGTGAAGCGAATAGCACTCTTTACGAAAATCGTAAACTCTTTCTTAAGATTCTGTTTGATTCGCCTTTGATTTTTTCTTGGAGTTCTCCTTGTTCATTTTGTCGGAAGAATTTTGCCAATTTCAAAGCAAAGCTATAAACCTGCATCCACAGAAAAATTGTCAGTTTTAAAGATGTACTGATCTGTGCCGATTTCTTCAGTTGTCTTCTCTTTGTATTGCTATCTCCGGTTGACTTCCCGATCTTCTGTCCCGGTTTACTTTCTTACTTATCCTTTCATCGTAACTGAGCAGATTGTGGAATTTTTGAGATCTTCTCAAAAATTTGTTGCAGTCGCAGATCTCGAAATATCTTTATTTTGACTTGCTAAAGAGGAAACTTATTTTGGAGAATTTTGAGTCCCTCTCAAAATTTTTGTTCCAGTTTTTATTGTAAAGAGAAATAGAATCTCACGAGAGATATGACCGAATCCTTGTGGCGCCTACGTATCCCGTAGTTCAGACCGTAAAATTTTGGTCTTTTGTTTTGACCCGTTTAAAGAAGTCAAATTCAAATGAATTTTTGAGACCCTCTCAAAATTCTGTCCCAGTTTCCATTATGAAGAGAAATGGAAAATCTTACTGGAATATGATCGAGCCGTTGTGGCGCCTACGTATCCCGTTGGAGCAGGAATCAGGTCGAATGTAGACTTTTTATCTTCTGTTTTGATCGTTAAGAAGTCAAACCTCAATGAATTTTTGAGATCCTCTCAAAATTCTTCTGTCCCAGTTTCCATTATGAAGAGAAATGGAAATCTTACTGGGCATATGACCGAACCGTTGTGGCGCCTACGTATCCCGTTGGAGCAGAAATCAGGTCGGACAGACTTTTTATCTTCTATTTTGGACTCGTTAAAGAAGTCCAACTTCAAATGAATTTTGAGATCCTCTCAAAATTCTGTCCCAGTTTCCATTATGAAGAGAAATGGAAATCTTACTGGGAATATGACCGAGCCGTTGTGGCGCCTACGTATCCCGTTGGAGCAGGAATCAGGTCAAACGTAGTTCCAACGAGAGATATTTTGTTGTTCTTTTTTGAATCGTTAAAGAAATCCCACTTCAGATGAATTTTGAGATCCTCTCAAAAAATCTGTCCCAGTTTCCATTATGAAGATAAATGGAAATCTTACTGGGAATATGACCGAGCCGTTGTGGCGCCTACGTATCCCGTTGAATCAGGAATCAGGTCAAACGTAGTTCGTTACAAATGTCGATACATTTTCAAAGGAAAGGCAACAAAACTTCATACGCAAAATTTGGCCAATGTTGGGCATCTTCTTCTCGGATGAATATCTCCAAATGATTCAATTTAGAAATGTTTGTACTCACTCTCGAGCATCCAATATATCATCCATTCAGGTGGTTTCCTCAATATTGATCAAGTTGTTGTTGATCATGTTTTGTATCTTGTGCTTCAAAGTTGAACAATTCTCCGTGTCATGTCCAACGGCTCCTGAATGATAAGCACATCTGTGGTCAGCTCTGTAAAATTTTCCCAACGGATTGGCTTGTCTTCCTTCTATAGGATAGAGCATACCCATTGCTTTCAACCTTTCATAAAGTTGAGTTTGAGATTCACTTAATGGTGTAAATACTTTAGGAGCCTTTCTGAATTTGGGGCGTAGAAATTTTTCCAGATTGACATTATGGTTTTGGTATTTCCTTGTAGGAGCTGACCTCCTATGAGTAGCCGTGATCGTACTTATCTCCTCCAATTTTCCGTTGGATTTATCCATATCACTGATCATGGCAGATTTTCCATTAGATCGAAATGCGGTGAGTTTGGTGAGCTTTCTAGTCTCGAAACTATCTTCCAAAGCTTCTCCCACTTTGACAATCTCGACAAACTTTTGTCCCATCATACACAACATTCTTTCGTAGTACTCAGGCTCTTGAGTACGAAAAACATTTCAGCGATTTCACATTCAGACATTGGAGGTTGAACTTTTTCGGCCTCTTTCTCCAGCGAAGAGCATACTCTCGATAATTTTCTGTAGACTTCTGTCTGATCTTCTCCAAGTAGTAGCGACCTGGGCATCTTCTATGTTATGTCCAAATCTTTGTGTGAAATCCTTTGCAAGTGCATTCCAACTGTTCCATTGTTTCAGCTCTTGTGATGTAAGCCACTCTAGAGCTTCTCCACTTAGACTTCGACTGAAGAGACGCATCAATAATGCTTCATTTTTGCCAACTCCCACGAGTTGATCACAATAAGCTTTCAGATGTGTTAGGGGATTTCCTGTCCCGTTAAAAGTGACAAACTTTGGCACTTGAACCCTTCTGGGAGGTCGAGATCCGGATGGATGTATACATCCTCATAGCTTAATCCATCGACTTTGGAAAGATAGTGTGACTCCTTCAAGGATTTCCTGATCTCTTCTTTCGCCATGAGTACCTCTTCTTTTGACCTCCACTCTCTCTCCTGTTTCTCACAGTGATCAAGCTCGGAACAATCGGCATGGGGTTCATTTGAAGTTGGGATTTGGAAAGTAGTCTTTTGAGGTATGAGTGGGATAATGGAGGGATTCTGGGTATTTTGATTGACTTGATAATTTTGGGGGGAACTTTGAGGATTGGTATTTTGGTTTTGAGGGGAGATGAAGGATTTGATTGGTATTGTGAGAATGATGTGGTTGGTTTGACTGTGTGGGTGGTGGCGTGGGGATTGAGGGTAGTGAGTCAATGGTTGGAGGATCTTGAATGGGTTAGAGAGAAGATTTTGACCTTGTTCCGTGCTTGAGGGAGGAAAGTGGAGTGGAGGTCTTCCATCTCTTGGAGGTTTGAAGGATGTCACTCGATTAGACAACTCCTGCATTCTTTGCATTTCGATCCTCATTTCGGCAATCTGTTGCATCAGCTGCCTAATTAACTCATTTTGATCTGCCGCGGTGGGCTGAGCCACCACAAAATCTGTAAGGATTTTCTATTGTTGTCTCCCATGGCTTGTATTTTGCGTTTGGCAGGAATTGTGGGACCTTTTGATCTGGTGAAGTAGAGGTGATCTTTCTCTTTTTATCGACACAGATCAGTTAAAGGTACCTAAGAAAAAATAACTCAAAAGCAGATTTGTTAGTGCGCGTTCAGAGTACGAAATACATAACATCACATAGACGGCAGATAAACACACAAGTCACTTTGTTGAGGATATTTTAACCCACGAATGAGGAGGGAAATATATATTTGGACAAACAGGAATTTGTTTGTTTAACGCTATCTCGGAAAGGTCGAATCACGTTGAGCTATGGTCTTCTTGCAGCTGTTTTCGATGTCCGTCGATCTTATCTTCGTATCTTTGTAATACGGAGGAGAATGAAAATTTCTCTGTGATAGGGGCCGAGCCAGGAAGGCTGCCTACGTATCTCACAAGGAGAATTCAGGCCCAACGTAGTTCGGATACGAAGGGTGAAATCTTTTCATTAACCCTTTATTTGTGATTACAAGGGAATTGAAAAACAACATTGAAATTCATAGAAGACTACACTTTGGCGATTTCTCGACTTGCAGCTGAGTCATTCTTTCCTCTCAGACAATCGGAAATGGAGGCTTGTAGACGATTTCCTCTTATCGTCCTCCTCAATTACTTCGCGGTCGGGACCACTGTCGTCTGCTCCTGTTCACTGGCGAGGTATTTTCCGCCCTTTAGGTTGCTGCGGGTCGCCAATTCCTCGTTGAGCGCCGCGCTTCTGGCCAACAACACGGTAGTCTCAATATCTACCTTTGCTTCTCTCGCCTTTCCTTCGTGTATCCTCAAACGAAGCAAGTTCAACTTTTCTTTAGGCTTTCAGTTTCCATCTCAACCTCCTTCTTTCTTTTTATTTGCGACACCAGATCTTCGTCCAAGGTCGTGACCGCAGCTTTGTAGATCGCCGTGGTCATGTCTACTTTGAGCCCTTCTTCTTTAACCTTCTGAATCTCTCGAGTGACTCGCTCGATCTTTCTTCGCAATTCCTCCTTAGTGAGCTCCGTCTGAACGTTCATGCCTTTGTCCATAGCGGTGATTCAATTTCCCTGAGACGATAGAGTGGTATTTGGGATTTATGGTATGGATTTTTGTATGAGAAACTTGAGACTCGGGAATTTTGGTCGGACATTTATAATAGTGGCTTTTGTACATTCTTTGGAATTTTGGCTAGGAGTGGGTTTACGATATCCTCAATCATAGCGACATAACACATAAACATTTAAACATATATATCGCGTCCTAAACATGCATGTGACCCTTTTGTGCCAAGGGTAGGCCTAACGAATTGAAGGATATATACGTCATTTGAAATAGTTCATTGCCCCAAAACACAAATTTATACAAATTTTATGAATAAAACTTAATGGGGATACATAATAAGGAAAGGTATACAAAATAATCAGTCCCACGCAGGGGTACGACCCTAAACTATGCTTCCACGAAAGATCTTTCTCCTTTCTTGATTTGTTGTCATCTCCGGGTGCCAACATCTTTGGATGGACCAGTAGCTTTCAAAGCTCTTTCTTTAATTTATATAAGCTATAATCTAATCCTTACCCTATAAGACAATAATTTTCTCAAATAACGTATACATCCTTCAAATTTAAACACATAAGTATGAACGTCCATTTAGGCCGTAGACCGTTTTGGACTCAAGGTGGTCTTCTAATGGGCCCAACACGCCTGGGCATTGGGTCATCTTAGTTCGAATGCTCCTAAGTTCGGGATTTGGTTCAGCTCTATCCTAGGCTTACTAGAATAGTTTTCAATTTGACGGTTACCCGAGTCGGACAACATCGGGGTGAAGCTACCAAACAAACGTCGGATGACCACATTCCAACTAATTGTTTGATACTTCCAAATGAATTCTTGGGGTATATCTGAGAGAAGTCGCGGTAAGCCGCGTAACTTCCGTTTCCTAATGCAATCTATTTGCCATTTGGCGGAAGTTATGCCATGAGAACAATGCAAATTTACAAAAAAACTAAAACTTTAAACAATTTAAACAAAATAAACAGTTTATCACAAATAGTCAAACGAGTTAACCTTAAGGTTAGAATCCTCCAAATAGTCCCCAGCAGAGTCGCCATTTCTGTTTTATCGAAAAAATTAATTTTCGAAAAGAACATGTTTTTATTTTGACTTTAGGAGTCGCCACTTAATTTTAAGAAAAATCAGAAAACTTATTTCCAAAACAACTAAACAGAAAAATTGTTTGAAAATATTTTAAGGTTCGGGGATTCTTATTAGCGTTTTAGGAAGGTTTTGAAGGCACCTAAAACACTCCGTTAAATACGATTTCCAACAATTAACTTGTTGACTATTTTTTAAAACTTTGCAATTTTGAAGTTGAATTTATTTGGGACACATTTACAAGTTTTTGAAATAATTATTTTGTGAATTTTAAGGTCAAAGCATTTTAAACTCAAACGAACATAAAACTTGAATTTGAACATATTAGAGTTTTAAACACAAAACTTGCGGATTGAAATAAATACGTTTTGAAATTCCACTAAAGTTAAACCTTTTAAACTTAACTTCTAAGCGACTTTCAAATTCGAACATCTAATCACTTTGAAGTTTCAAATTTTAGTTTGGAACTTTGACAAAATAGAAGGCGTTCGATGGGGTTTGGAGTCTTCCAATCTTAAACTAACGGCATTCAAATAAACAGGTAAACGAATAATAAAAGAGAGGGAGAGGGAGAGAGATTTTGGATCCAAACTCGGGTTCTGTTCGCCTTGACCGAGTTTTGGACCCACCTGCTCTGGGTATTTGACCCATTTTTTTTATACCTGTCCTAATCTAGACATATAAGATACCGTACGAGAAATAAAAAAAAAACAAGGGCTTATGCCCATTACAAATAAAATACAAACATAAAATAAAGAAATTTATAATTCATTTCTTCAAGTTCTTCAATCTTCGGCATCTCTTCGTCGGTTTCAAGGCTTGACACGATGAAAGAAATTGTAAGTCTTACGACTCTTCCCGAAATGCAAGGAGGGGAAGGAGAGTTCACAATGAACTCGAACAAATTTACATGCCACAAAGCAAATAAAAAAATTAGTATATGATCCAATTAACATAAATAGAGAAAAAAAAAAAAAAAAATTAAAGTGAATGTAGAATTTACTAACAAATCGAATAATCTTAACACACAGACCTTGATGCATGTTTGAACCGAGACGTTGACAGATAATTCGCATGTAAGTCACGAATACTTATTATACTATAGTCTAAACAAAGCAAGCGCGGTAATACGGGCATGGTGGAACACAAGAAAGAACTATTACAGAGTACGAAGGCAGCGACGACTAGAACAAAATACTGTTTGATTTTATTACCACAAGCTCGAGCCAGGCAGCAAACGTAATCTCTTATTTTCAGCAAATAAACCATGAATATTCAAGCCAACAGACAGCCAAAGAATGCATACTTCTTAAAACAACAAAAAAAACATTTGTTTGAAAAACGGAAGAAGAGACGAGGACAACATTTTACAAAGGGGGAGGGGTCAGAGAATGATACCACATATTTATCGAGCTACTGATCATTAAAACAGAAGTAAAGCAAGGTCGATGCGACAAGATGACTACATCTATAACATGACAAACTTAGAAGGGGCAAGAAACAACACGAAGTAAGTAAACTCAGCGAGACACAACCGATTTCCAAAACTAACAGCGACAAACCACAAATTTAAGCAATTTTTGCGATACATCAAGTCATTCAGCAGCTAGGACCAACCCACACACTAACATACGAACAGCAAATACAACTAAGAGTCGAAGGTCAGGACGGGTGTTACCTTTTTCGGAGCAGCGACTGAGACGACGAGCAACGACAAGCGACGACCTCCACAGCGAACTTAGTATCACCGGAACGAGAGTACGATGTCGGAATTGAGGCGGAAGCTGAATTCTGTTTTGAATCCTTTTGGCTAACAGTTCCGAAAAAAAAGAACGAAGAGGGAGGCAGACTTGCGGCTTCTTGAGAAATCATAAGAGAAGAAGAAATCGTTGAGACTCTCCGAAACAGAAAAGCTGATAACTCTTTTCGTAGTTTCACTCACTCTTCTCTTGTGCTCCCACCGATTGCCCCCCTTTTTTTCTAATCCAAAATGGGGTTTTATAGAAAGAGACACTAGATTTTTCGAGGAGAAGCGGGCAAAAACCCATTCAAAATTCAAAAGTCGACTTCATGATTGGGTCAAACCCTTTTTCGACCGAAAGAGAAAAGGGAAATTCGGGTTGTCGGGGAATCTCGCGTGGGGTAGGGAGAGAAAGAGCGTGGGAGACACGGATGGGCCCGAGTTTCCGAGATTCGCGGCGGCCTGTCTTTTTCGTTGGGTTGGTGGGTGTGGGAGACGAGGGAGGGAGAGAGAGAGCACGCGAGGGAAAAGAGGGTCGCGTGAGAGAAGGAGACGCGGGCTGCTGGGGTTTGCCGCGTCTGTTTCTGGGAATTTCGTGGCTGCTGGTTCAATGGGCGGGGGGGTCGCGTGGGAGAGAGGATGAGAGTGTGAGGGAGAGACGAAGGCGACGCGAGGGAGATGAGAGAGCGTGGGGGGAGATTACGCGTGAGGGCTTCTGTTTTGTAGTACGCCGGGGCTGTTTTCTGTTGGATTTTGGGGGGCTGGCGCGAATTCCGGGTCTGTTTGCTGGGAATTATTATCGCGGATTTTCGTGTGGGGGAGATGAGAGAAGAGAGGCGGGAGGGGCGGGAGAGGGGCGTGAGGCAGACGAGAGAGGGAGATGCGGGGAGAGGGAGAGAGCGTGGAATTTCGTGGGCTGTTTCTGGGAACTGTTTTGGCATTTTCTCTCTGCTGGGTTTCAGATTGTGGTGGGAAGAAGAAGGGGAAATGGGTCGGGTCGCGGGTCAAAGATTGGGGCCGGGTCGGGTTTGAATTGGGTTGGTTTAATAATTGTTGGGCCGATTGGAATGGAAGACTTGGGTTGAAGGGAAATTTGGGGCTGGAATTAAAGTGGTGTTGGGTTGGATTTAATTCATGGGCTGGGAATTAATTGAAAAAGGGGAATTGGGCTTCAGAATTTGGTTTGTTCTTTTAAGAAGTTGAAGTGGGCTGGAATAGGGAGGAAATTGGGTTGGTTTCAAATATACGCATGATACACCGGTTGTATACACACATATTATACCAACGTGGGTCAAAAATTGGGTGTCAACAGCATGCATTTTTTTCTTCCCATTCGAAAATAACTTTAACTTAAACTTTCTTTTTTCTTCATTTCTTTGCGTTTCTAATTTGTTTACATTCTCACAATAACAATAACAAGAATATATTCGGTGTAATTAATTTCAGAAACTTCTTATGCATGCATTTTTTCTTCTTCTCATTTGAAAATTCCTTAACTTGAACTTTCATTTTTTCTTCACTTCTTTACGTTTCAAATTTGTTTACATTCTCACAACCACATTAACAAAAATATATTCAGCGTAATATCATAGGATATGAGAGGATGGTGGGTATGCTTCTACGTTGTAAAAGTAATCGTAATTCATAGAGAGCTTGTTTTTGATACTCTGATGATTCAAGTAAAATATATTAATTGAAAACACATATGAAAAAGAATAAAGTAATATAGGTATCATATTATTATTATTTTAAATTATTTTATTTTGCATTTTTATTAAAAAGCTAATTAAAAAGAGACAAATAATATTTGTGCTTTTAATTTTAGAACTTTGCAAAGTTTAGAATTTTTCTCTTTATTTTATTATGTCATTAGCAAGAAGGCACCGAAAGATGAAAAAAATACAGCCTTTTTTCTGCATATTATGTATCACTAAATGGAATATTTGGTGTACAAGCCAACCCCCTTTTTTTTTTTCTTCATGCCCAAGTTTTTAATTATTATTTTAAATTTTTTATTAAAAAAAAAGGGAAAAACTTTTTTCAGTATGCCTTAATATGAATGCCTTACGGTCCTTCGGATGACTTAGTTGGTTGGGAGGGAATGACTCTAAATCGATCCCCCTCAATATCTTCTGAGCTTTCTAAGAAAATATGAATCCGTTACGATTTCAATTTGTACCAATCATAACTCCCGTTTTTGAACTTGAAAACAAATACAATACTACATTTTTTTCTTTTTCAAATTTTATAATTTTTATATTCAATCACCATCCCTGGTCTGATATTCGATATCCACTTTGAAGCTCAAATTAATTAAATTTCTTATTACATTTTTTTTTCATTCGAAAGTTCAACCCCGCAGCAATTATAGGCATACTCTAATCATATCTAAATTCTTCTAACTTAAAATAATATTTCAAAGATGAATTAATTCAGAACTTTTTTGAATAATGAATATAATAGTTAGGGTTGCGTTCGCTCGGGATTGTGAAAAAGTGGTAACTACTCTTTCGTTTTTAATCAGAGATCGCGAATTCAAATCTTCTTCGATACGAATTGTCTTTTTAAAAAAGCACTTTGACTAACGTACTAAACGACCCGTAAATGTGTTATTTTATTCAACGTGCAGATGATTAAATATGTGGCAAGCTAGCTTATTTAGATAATTCCATGTTAATTATCTTCATTGCATATACTTGTTTGGCTAATTGTTTGGTTAGAACACAAATCCACATTAATTGACACTTGACTTATGTGATGAAAATGAGAATAGTAGTTAAAAAATTTGATTATCACTTACCAATTACCATAAACTAATAAGTACCAATTTAATATGATAATTAAGGTCAATAACAATTGCAAAAATATATATTATCAATAATTCATTTTACACCACAAAATTCAGACTTTAATTGCTTGTTTAAATTGTCTTTTGATTTTGTTCAATATCGACGTATTTACTCGTATTTTTTACTCTTTAGAAATATTTATGACAAAATATATTTTTGAAAATAAAATAATATAGGTTTTGATGCACCTATAATTCGACTAACTTTTTGAAAGAACGAACGCTTTCGATAATTTCAATGGTTGAACAATTTTATCTTTCTTTCAATTTTATTAAACTTTTAATATTATCGATACGTATCTGAATCAAATATAAAAGAGTAAAAGTAAAAGGAAGTATGTAAGCATGTTAAGTTAATTCAAGTTAATAGTAAAGGTATATATTCCTCGAATATAAATGTATTCATATTGTTCAAGTACCAGATGTTAAAAGTAACAAATAAAAATATATAACATATTAAAATGATATTTTTAGATTAAACTATTAATAAAGAATATATTTGATAAATTTGACATATTTTTAATATATTTTAACCCTTTTTATTATATATATAATATATAGTCATGTGGTAAATAATAAAGTAAGATACATGCATCAGCAGGTGGATCCACAGAGACAACTACTTATTTCATTCATGTGAAAATATTTTGTCTTCTTATTCTACTTTTTAAAAATCAAATTTGTGAATATAAATTTTCCATAAAATTAATTCATTTTCATTAATTTTATATACACACACTTAATTACAAAAATACCTATATCCTCAAGGACTAGTTTAAAACTTTAAATTATATTTTCAATATATCAAAATATATATAACTTAAATATTTACGTATAACTATCATTTAAGTGATTGATGGAGCAAAAATTGTTTAATACCTCAATTGTACATAAAAGTTGATGTTGATAACATGTCATAAATATTTTTTTATCTTTAATCAAAAGTTACAAACTTGAAATGTAAATATACGATCACTGAATCATCGATTTTACTTTTAACAAAATATAAAATTAAACATTATCGAACATCGACCGAAAACCAAACATAATGTTTTAAAACTTCACACGATTGCTTGCTTGCTTAGTTTTGTGGTACTAAAAACATATCCTATAAATAAAGGACATCCATTCCTCAACACTTTTATTAACCACACACACATATCCCAAAGTCTCACAACCAAGAAAATACACCTCTATTACATTATTACACCCCCCCCCCCCCCCTTTAATATAACTTTTTGTCATAACTTGTCACAAAAAAACACAACTCATTATGAAGAAGAGTACTAGTACTAGCAACAATATTCTTTTCTTCATACATCCACACATATTTCTACTACTACTACTCCTACTCCTATGTCAATGGTGGAGTTTCGCTTCCGCCGCGGTTGCTGCTTCTAGCAGCCAGGGCGGAAGCTGGAACGTACTACTATCAGACATTGGCATTTCCGCCATGCACATGCAACTTCTCAACAACGACAGGGTCGTCATGTTTGATCGTACTGACTTTGGCATGTCTAACATCTCGTTACCTGATGGAAAATGTAGGTACGATCAAAATGACACAACGTTGAAAGTCGACTGCACTGCTCACTCTGTAGAATACAACGTTGCTAGCAACTCGATACGTCCCCTCATGGTCCAAACCGATGTTTGGTGCTCCTCGGGTTCCGTGTTCCCCGACGGTTCGTTAGTTCAAACCGGTGGATTCAACGATGGTGAGAAAGTCGTAAGAGTTTATAAGCCTTGTAGTGATTCAACTACTAATAGTACGTGTGGTTGGGAAGAAATACAAGTGGATTAATTCAACGACGATGGTATTCGACCAATCATATTTTGCCAGATGGCAGACAAATTATTATTGGTGGTCGTAGGGCTTTTAATTATGAATTTTATCCTAAGAGTCCATCGGCAAATAATTCATATAGTTTGCCTTTTCTTGTGAAAACAAATGATCCAAATAAAATAGAGAATAATTTATACCCTTTTGTCTTCCTTAACGTGGATGGGAATTTATTCATTTTCGCGAATAATCGAGCTATATTATTCGATTATACGAAAAATGCAGTATTGAAAAATTACCCAGAAATACCAGATGGTGATCCGAGAAATTATCCGAGTACCGGTTCGGCCGTTCTTTTACCGTTGAAGAATTTACAAGCACAAGAAATTCAAGCTGAAGTGTTGGTTTGTGGTGGAGCCCCGAAAGGTTCGTATACTAGTGCTCTAAATGGTAATTTTTCGGGTGCATTGAGTACTTGCGGGCGAATCACAATAACCGACCCGAATCCACAATGGATTATGGAGACCATGCCATTGGCTAGGACAATGGGTGATATGGTAATTTTACCCAATGGGAATGTCTTGATCATTAATGGAGCCGCCACGGGTACAGCTGGATGGGAATGTGGTCGGGACCCAGTTTTAAAACCCGTGATTTATCGATCTGATAATCCGTTTGACTCTCGATTCGAGATACAAAATCCGAGTACCATACCAAGGATGTACCATTCAACTGCAGTTTTACTCAGAGATGGTCGAGTTCTTGTTGGGGGTAGTAATCCACATATATATTACAATTTCACTGGAGTTTTTTTCCCAACCGAGTTAAGTTTGGAGGCATTTTCACCGCCTTATTTGGATTCAGTATCTGAGTACTTACGTCCACAAATCACCTCTCCCGCTTCGCAATATGCAATCGGGTATGGGCAACGAGTGCCCATACGATTTAAGGTTGCGGGGCGGGTGGATATAAATTTGGTCACGGTAACAATGGTTGCACCTGGATTTAACACACATTCATTTACGATGAATCAAAGATTATTGGTGTTAGTAAGTGAAAATGTGAAATTAATTGGGAAAAATGCCTATCAAATCAATGTGGTCACTCCAAATAATGCTAAATTAGCTCCACCTGGTTATTATCTTTTATTTGTGGTTCATCAAGATATACCAAGTGAAGGAATTTGGGTCAAAATTCAGTGAACATATTTTTATATTTTTATTTTTATTTTTTGTCTTTTTCTTTCTTTCTTCCTACACACATATAGAAAATTAAAAAACATAAAAATAATTCTTTATAGGTTATTATTTTTATATTTATGTTGGTTATAACATTTTTTTTTCTCTTTTTGGGACATGGTGTAATTGTAATTTGTAAGAATATTCATAGGTCTTGATTGTTATGATTTAATGAAAATATTAATTACAATTTTTACGATAGAGGTGGATCAAATCGGAATAAATACGATGAAATTGTTTGATTCATGTGAGATATTCAAAATTAAATTTATAATTTATTTGACTAAAGGTATATTTTATCATATCACATTCAATAACTTGTTCTTATTTAATCCCACCTCTCACATGATATATTAGTATAGGAATTATAACATATTCTAGAACTGTAATTTTAAAATAATTTAATTCATGAATCGAACATACCGTATTAAACCAAATGAGTAAAGTGTAAATACTTAAATAGCTTGTCTTATTCTTTGTATTTTGAGCTTTATCAAGATCTAAATCAAAGTTGGATCTATTTGTATTTGTAGATCTATTGAACTTTAGTATGTTTTTTGCTTTCTCTTCTTAATACTCCTATATAAAATAATTGTAAACAACTTTAAAGTTCTAAAGCATTATTAATAAAATTAATTTAATAAAATATATCTTTAATTAAAAAATGTAAATTGATATAGACCAAATAATACTAAACGAAACAAGTAATTTTTAGAGCGTACACTAATTAATTGCAATCTAATAGATAAATCGCTTATAGAAAACTATTTGTGCCATGTATTTTACTAAACGAACAAAATAAAACAAAGAACATAGTATCTAAATACGTAATGCTAATTTTTCAAAAATATATTATTTGTATTCATACAAAATATTAGTTAATTTCAATATTATATACTCCGAATCAAACCAGATAAATTAGAAAAGAAAATAAAAGAAGGGAGGTTAGAACTAAAGGCTAGTCACGGGCCATATAATGAAGAAGATGGGTCACGGGCCAGAAAATGTAATAAACAAGTTGTCCTCATTAGTCTTCACGACCATAACTCGTTTAACTACACGGAGAATTTTAGTAACTCAGTTAATTAAAAAATACATGAGGCTATGTTATGTAGATCAATAAGATGTATGCTTCATGTCTCGGAGTTTATGTATCGCTCAGTACTGTATAAAAAGTGTGGTTTTACATTCCGGTCTAGTTTTTAAAAGACTCTGTTGGGATTTGCCTTAGGGCTTGCCCTGGGACAGGGCTCAAGCAAAACGCCTCGAGATTCAAGTGCGGGCTTATTCTATATGACTTGCACCCTAAGCGCCTAATTGTACGTCCTAAGCACGCTCAATGCTCGGAGTTCGCCAGATAGATCTTATACAAATTATGTGTTAAATTTTTTAGTTAACATTGTTGACCCTCATAATTCTTGAATAAATACATGTACTGACTAATTTTTTAATCTATAGAGATAAGAAGAATGAGAATAACTCAAATAACATTTTTGGTATCACATCTTCACTATTTGATAACATTATGAAGATAATTGCTTAGTACGTTAATATTTCTTTTATAAATATGTGACGGTATTATACTTTTTCGCTAATTATTGATCTTCATGATTAAATGAGAGAGGAAAGTATGTTGCTATTCTTATTGATATTGATCAATGTGGACTAGGAACATTGATCCTTGAAATCTTCCCCAAGTCTTCTTTTCATGCTCCTACTCAAGCAACAATAACATAATCTTAGAAGTAGGTTTTCGAGAGCTGGATAAAATATACGTAAATTTTATTTATACCTCAAAGGTATTGGGGTAGATATATTGTTTCTAGATTTATTAATTCTTATTTTGGTTCAAGTGTAACAAATTAAAATGTATTTATGAAATAATTGTATATAATAGCAAACTAATAATCTAAAATATATGGAGTAATTACTGTTTGATTTAATTGTGTCTCATAGCAAACGTTTGTCAAAGTTTGCCAGTCCCCTCTCTCCCAAAACTCTCGCTCGCCACTCTCCCTTTCCTTGCCTTTCTCGCTTTATACAACAGAAGTGTATAAATTGTGTTTCCGTTTTATATAAAGCGAGAGAAAATTGTATATGCACATGCAAAAACATATATTTTCGTGTTATACACTTAAGTACAATTTATAAACATTTTACTTCTATTCAATTGTATACAAATGCAAATTTTATACAAATATTGCAGCGAAAAAGGCCAGCGAATTCTCAATTGTGAATTATACAATTACAGCGAAATACAATTTTCTCTCGCTTTATACAACAGAAATGTATAAATTGTATTTCTGTTTTTGTATAAAGCGAGAGAAAAACATATATCTTCTTCCTATACACTTATAATTATACAATATACAAATATTTTACTTCGATTCAATTGTATACAAAATAAATTTTGTACACATATTGCAGCAAAATAGGCCAGTGAAATATACAATTGCGCATTATACAATTACAGTGAAACAGGCCAGCGAATTATACAATTGAAGCGAAATAGGCAAGCGAATTATACAATTTAGGCCAGCGAATCATACAATTGTATATGTGTAGCGAGGCCAGCGAATTATACAATTTAGACCAGCGAATTGTACAATTGTATATGTATGGCAAATTATAAAATTATATTTTGTTATGGAGCGCAATTATTCAAACTTTACTTTAGCATACAAATATGAAATTTTTGTTTGCTATATGTGAAAGTTGTTCTATATTTATTCCATTAGTTGGGCTTCTTTGGGTGCTAGGCCCAATATTGAACTAGATTTTTCATGTGTTCTAATCTATATTTTGGGCTTTACATTTTTGGCTACCAAGGAAATACATTTAGGTCTGGTCAATCAAATAAAAATAGGAAAAATTGTATATAACGATAAACTAATAAATTAAATTAAATATTATAATCACACTTTGATTTAATTATACCGTGTAGCAAATTATTTGTCAGTCTTTTTTCTCCCCTAAACTTTCGCTCGCCACTCTCCCTCTTTCTCTCGCTCGCTCTCACTTTTATACAAACATAAATTTATAAAATGTTTTTGTGTTTGTATAAAGCAAATTTTTATATATATACATATATTTTCATTCCCGTTTCTCCCCTCTCCCAGATCTCGCTCGCTACCCTCACCTATATCGCTAACGAAATGTATAAATTGCATTTCTGTTTGTATAAAGCAAGAGAAAATTATATATACACATGCAAATACATATATCTTCGTTCTAACACTTATAATTATACTATATAAACATTTCCTTGACCAATTTTCTTTTGTCTCTCTCTTTCTTGTTTTATACATACACAAACTATACAATTGATTTGTATACAACTGCTTTCTTTTGTATATGTATAGCGACTTATACGATTGGTTTATTTGTATATGTATAACGAATTATACATATTTATCTTTGCTATGGAACGCGATTTATACAAACTTTGCTATAACATATAAATATAAATTTTGTGTTTGCTATTTTTAAAAATTGCTTATAAAAATATTTGGAATTAAGTTACGGGAATAATTACACCAATTATTTTAGATAATTCAATCTTCATATTCCCAATCACACCATACAAATTTTAAAAAAAGTAAATTATCAGTGTACTATTCTTTCTATCTCAATTTACAAGACACACTTTTTTTATTGTCATTTTCTTAATAAGATGACACATAACTTATTTGAGATCATAAATTTTAAAAATATTTTTTTCTTAAATTTCACATCTAATTAAAATACATCACATAAACTGAGACGAAAATAATAGACAAACGCATGCAAGTATATAATTTTTTAAAAAAATATTTAAAATTAAGAAAAATTGAAAAGGAATACAGGCTCACAAGTTTTTTTTTTCTTTTTCCAATAATATAACAGTGAGTGAACAGTTCATAATTTATTTATTTTTTATTTTAAAATAAATAAAAGGGGGCACAGAAAAAAAAATTTAAAAAAAATTCAGAGGAATTAGGGTTCTTATTTAGGTTGCCTTTTGATCTCTGTTCCTCTTTTTTTTTTCTCTCTTTCTCTTCTCTCTGTTTAGTTAAATTTACTTTCATCGGAAAAATCGTTTTCTTCAAAATCGGATCAAAATTTAGCTGATTTTTTTAGGGTTTTTGGAGCGAATTTTGTCAATAAAATCACTGTTAATCCTATTGGCTTTAAGGCTTTTTTTATATTTGAGAACTGAATCGAATCGAATCGGATTTTTTTTTCTATTTGTAAATATGCGAGGACGGGAGAAATCGAAAAGGGTTACTTGGGCTTCAGATGATAGTCTTTGTCAGGTATAATTTATGTAAAGATCCGTAATTTTCATAGTTTATTGATGTAATTGTATGAATAACCCTAAAAAAAAAGGAAAATTTAACTGAGTTGGGAACTGATGAACTCTAAAGTGTTGATAAACCATTTTGTTTTGATGAATTTGATTGTTGTGATACAAAAGAGGTTTTTTTATAGCCAAGATTGGATTGAAATGGGTTAAAAGTTGGGAATGGGGTTGGTTGATTCGTATAGTCCAATCTAGGTCTATTTTACACTCAAGATTGGAGTGAAATGGGTTAAAAGTCGGAATTGAGTTTCGTGATTCATAGAGTCCAATTCAGCTCTATTTAACACCTAAGATTCGAATTAAATGAGGTGAAGTTTGAATGGAGTTTGATGATTCATATAGTCTAATCCAACCAGTAAAGTTGCGTCTATGTGACTAGGAGGTCACATGTTCAAGCCGTGGAAACAACCTCTTGACTAGGAGGTCACGTGTTAAGGCTGTGTTTAATAGACCATTGTGGTCTGACCCTTAGCTGTAGTCCGTGCACTGGACTCCCCCTTTTTTATAGTCCACTTCAAGTTAGTTGGGAATGAAGCCTGGTTATTTTTGTTATTGTATTATTCTCAATTGTTTAGTTTTATTACTGTTAGTCAAGTTAAATTGAGTGATATGGGGAATAATGTGGAGTTACTTTCTCGATACTTGTTTTGTATGTTATATGTTTAAGACATTGCTAGAATTTAGTAATTCTGGAAACTGGAATCTAATGTTAAAATTTTGAAGCCAGACTATCTTAGTCTTAGAGCAGGATGGGTATAGATGATTTTTCTGAAGACGATACTAGTTTGGAATTGAGGGGTAGTTGATTGATATATTCTTTGATTGACAATAGAATACTAATTTTAGCCGAAAGAGATAGCTAAACTACTTTATCTTCTTTTGGTGCACCCATTGGGTCTCTTTTGGAGAGAACCATATTTTGTAGGTTCCTCTCTTTTTGGTATATCTCTTGTTTACGGCCAAGTTGGCTTGTAAGTATCAATGAAATCTTTTACTTGATAAAAAAATAAATTTTACTTGTAAATTTGTTCTACTTTGTGAACATATTCAGAGAGTTTTTGTGAAGACAGTAGCAGGAGAATTTAATGACAGAAATCAGCGCAAGGCGCAAGCTCATTGAAAAAGATGAAGAAGATACATATTCCCAAGTTTCTTCTTCATCATCTTTTTTTTTTTTAAAAAAAAAAATGTTAACGCCTAGTGGTTGTGTTAGCAGCTTGTGCTCACCTTGTCCACCAAGGTTTTGATGAAACAAGAATTCTTGATGTCTTAGAAGATGAAGTATTGACATTAAGAATTTTTGTTTCATCAAAACCTTGGTGGACAAGGTGAGCACAAGCTGCCAACACAACCATTAGGCATTAACAATTTTTTTTTTGAAAAAAGAAGATGATGACTCTTTAGTCAAGTCATTATTCAATAATGTTTTCCAGTGAAAGATAGGGTCTTATGTATTTTATTTCACGTGGCCAAAAGGCATGTTAATTAGCGCGTAGGTGGGTTAGAGGCTGTCTTGATGACAAATGATGCATAATGGTCTACTGTAGTTTGACTTATGTTATCAGAAGTCATGTTGGGATGTTTGGGGATATTTGTTTTATTTGTAGAAGAAGAAAAAAAAAAGGTCCAGTTAAATCAACCAAGTATGACAACATGATCATCTAGTCTTTTTGCTTTACAATGTAAAGGTCTCACATCGAATATAAATCAAGGACAAAGGGGTAAAAGAAGCATAGGGTTGAGAGCAGGGGAAAGGTGCTAAACTACCAATGATAAGCTTGATTGGGCAGACCCGATTCAGCACTATTTGAGAAGAGTAATAAAATTTTATCTTGATATGAATGTTATGGCCAACAATCATGAATCAAAAACTTCAATTTTTCCATGAAAGCAAGTAATGTCTACCCTGTCTTCTTTAAGTTTGTCCTTGATTTTCTATTTCATTCAGCTTTCGTTCTCTATTATGGTAGAGGATGTTTGGTTAAGCTTATATGCTGGTCAAATTAGATCAAAAGTACTTTTTTATTCATTTATGCATTTGGTAAACTCCAACCATAAGTTGGTCACCTCCAAGGCTCCAACTTTTGGTTTTTTAGATTAAATGACGCTTTTCATTTTACCAAAAGCTTTTATTTTATCTCTAATAATATTTTTATTAATTCTGAAAATATCAAAATACTATGACATATTGATCATTTTTACAGAAAATTTTCTTATCAGCACTGTTCTAACCACACATTGGTGGCTTATTATTAGTTTCACACTTCTATCCAAACACGTAACTTCTTATTTATAGAATCAATTTTAATTCCAAAAATTGCTTTTCAATACTTGATGCTGAACTACTTTCAATCAGCTAAACGAATGAGCTTGTAATATACTTATCCAAAAAAGATGGTAATATGCTGCTTTCTGATCTTGTTTTCGATCTGTTTGCTCATCTCCTTGATTAGCAGGGACTTATCCAGACTTTTTTTGAAGCTGAAAATTAATTCAAAACTTAGAGGCTTTGCCCGGGTTTATCCAGATCTTTTAAATGTAATCTGTTAAAAATTAAACTTCCATTAGTTTGAAGGATCAAATATCAAATGTTTCAATTAATTGAAGGCTTATTATGCTCAGATGAATAATATAAGGACTAAAACTGGGATGATGCAATAACAGAAAGACTAAATCGCTATTTACCCTTTGATGAATGATATCTTTTGGCACAAATTTTAATCAAATCTTTTTCTCTGTATGGGATGTATATGTGTTGGGATATATATGTATTGATCGACTGATGCTGCCAAATAGAATGCTTTTCCTGAATAGATCTTTCTTTTGATAGGTAAAACTTTTCCTGTCTGATGATTCCCCTTCCCAAGTTGGATTAGGAGGAGCTCAAGATCATCTCCAAGCAAAGATATCATTGCCTTTGCACGCAGGTCTTTTGGTGTCTGATGATAATTTACCACCAGGCTTTGAGGGTGCACAGCCTGCAAGCCTCTGGAAGAATAAAGTAGCTCAAATCCCTGTAATCAAATGGAGGCGTCCTCCCTCTGTAAGTTGCACTTTTTAAATTTTTTACTTGTATTTTCTGAGGTATTATTTTATTTGTTAACACTATTTAGGATGTTAGTAGTATGATTAATAGTTGGACTTTTCCCTCGTGAAAATGAATGAACCAAATGCTCAGTGATAGCTTTGGCCAGTTTGACTTTTTGTCATGTTTAAAAATGAATTTAGTCTACTGATCAAGGGGAATAAAATAACATATAGTCAATCCACAACTAGTTTAGTATTGGGGCGTAGAATTTGTTTATTTTGAATATAGATTTTGCTCGGAAATTTTCAGAATTTATGAACATTGCTTTAATATTAGTTGGTAAAAGAAAAATAAGGTACTTAACTTTCTTACTGTAATCTTACGTATCAAAAAAGCTGAATGGCTGAGTTGAGTTTGTTGCCATTTCAATATAGAGGAAAGAATGCAAATGAAGAGAAGTCTTTCTATTTGATTATTCAAAAGCAGCCTATAAAAAAACTGACTTATAGGACACTAAATTAATCTATCTTGCATTGCTCCTTTTTATATACAGGCCGTAGTGTTGAAACTTCCAGACAAATAAATGATTTAACGAACTAACAGAAATCCCGCGTAGCTCTCGTGAGGTCTATTACTATTAGACAAGGTAGACTGAGGCAAAGCCCTATTTGTTTGTCTCTGTCAAAGACCTTATATTTGATAAGGAAAATCTCTTGCTAAGTCTGTTTTTGACCCAATATACCCGTTTAAAACATTGCTTGGAAGTAGGAGCATGATAATGTCTAGCTGGCCATCAATTAAAACTCGAAAACAGAGATACTTTGAATAAAAACTGTAGGAAATAACCATTGGATGATGAAGATAAAATGATTGCCGAAGCTGTTTCAAAAAATAAAAAAATAAAAAAAATGCCGAAGTTGCTTACCTTTTCACTTTCAGCAAGGAAAAAAGAAGAGTCAAAACACTTGCCATAGTATCAGCTTGGAGTTCATAGCTTCCAGCTCTAAGCCATCTAGGGATGACAACGGGTTGGCGTGAATGTGGGACAGGATGGGTTTAAGGCTATACGAGGCGGGGCGGTTTTAAGGTTGTGCAGGGTGGGGAGGGATATGGGGTGGGTTGAAGTGGTTTTTTAAAAAACTAATGTGGGGCGATTTGAAGTGGTTTTTTAAAAAACTAATGCGGGGCGAGTTGCGGGTCTATTGCGGTTTTATGCAGGTTCTAAATTAATTTTAACTTTCTTTAAGAGTGATAGAACATTATTTATTAAGATAATTTCTTTAAAGTTACTTAAATATTTAGGATAGTAAATGAAAATGGTCCAACGAAAACTAATATGGTTTCTTAGATGCTTCTCAATTGACCTCTAAACAAATAAAATGAAAGTCATTATCTATTAAACTAATATAGCTTAATGTGAAAATAAATTTATTTTTAGTACCGAATTTAATTAAAAAAATAAAGTATTAAAAAATTTATGCGGGGCGGGTTGGAAATGAGAATAATAATAATTTTTTTACGGGTTAAGCTCAACATTATTTATTAAGAGTGATAGAACATTATTTGTTAAGATAATATCTTTAAAGTTACTTAAATATTTAGGATAGTAAATGAAAATGGTTCAATGAAAACTAAAATGGTTTCTTACATGATTCTCAATTGACCTCTAAAAAATAAAATGAAAGTCATTTTCTATTAAACTAATATAGCTTAATGTGAAAATAAATTTATTTAGTATCGAACTTAATTAAAAAAATAAAATATTAAAAAATTTATGCGGGGCGGGTTGGAAATGAAAATAATAATAATTTTTTTACGGGTTAAGATCAACCCCCCACCCCCAATATCTAAAGCCATCTGGGGATGTATGCGGCAAAGTACTTAAACAGATGATTTGAGGTCATCTGCATTTCTATTATAATATTATTCAAGTTATAAGAGAAACAAAAACATGTATCAAAGTTGAGAGATTTAGAGAAGTATAATACTAGTATATATGTAAAATCATGCAATATTCTTAATGATTATTTGATAATAAGAAATCCAAATAATTAGGATGGTTTCCTCTCTCTAATTCATGTAGTTAAAATTTCTTTTCTTGTGTAGTTGACATTTGTTTTTATGTCACCTACTGTTAATTAAATCTTTTATGAAGGAGCTTCTTATATGATGTAACCTACTCAATTGAATAAGACTTTCTCTTCTTCTTTTCTCCTTTTACTACTTTATGAGAAACACTTGATGTGTGCTGTCAAGCAGTGTGCAATTCCGTCAGTCCCAATTTGTAGGTGCCAGTTGACACATAGCTAAATATGCAAAAAATTGACTAAGTTAACTTCCTATTGAATATGCAACAGAACCTGCAGCTCCTGGAAAAGCATCTCATTAAAGGAAAAATGCAATATTATTATTAGGCTTTTAATTTTTTTTTCAAGGTTTCAGTTCTTAACAGGGAAAAAAAGCCAACTAAATTGGGATTCAGGGAGTAATATATAGAAGGGGATGAAAATAGGGAAATGTATCTCTCACCCAAGGATCCACCAAAATCCAAATAGATGAGTTTCCACCTGTTGAGCCATTTGAAATAAATGAGTTAATACTTGGATACAGATTCCCATATACAACTTGGATAACTTTTTCTCCAGATAAGTATGCTCAACTTGGATAAGGTTAGATTTTCCCCCTTATTTATGACATTGAGGATTCATACACTCAGCCCAACCCGAACTAGCTTGGTATTGCGGTGTAATTCTACTCGCTTTGAGTAAGGCTATGAATTGATTTAGCAAATAATACCGTTTAAACCTTTAGAAAATTTTCTTGGTGTAACTTTCCCAGGAAGGAAATGCATTTCAAACCCACATATATCCACATTCCTCCTTATACCTGCTAAACATTTCCCAATATCATTGGTTTTCTCTTATTGGTTCCTTTTCAAACAAAATCAAATGATAACCTCTTGTTCCTGAAAGCATTCTCTTTGAATCCAATCAAAGGTCTCATAGAGAGATGCTGAGTAGAGAAGCACATTTGTAGTAACTCCATCCTTCTAGAAACTTTTGTCGAGAGGAACGGACAAAAAGTGGCAGAGCAAAACAAAAAAGATTCCATATTACATCTGAGATTGTTTACTTGATTGTAACTATATGGAGAAATTGGAGATATATGTTGAGTTAGGACCTGCTGGGTCCCTAAACTATGTTGATTTACAAGAGGCGCAGTGCAGAAATTGAAATGAACAATTGATAGGCTACTGGCATTGGATGTTCATGTGCCAACTTGAAGTTGATTTGATAATTTCACTTAAACAGTACTGGTTTGGGTGTGTGTCCTGGGGGGAGGAGCTACTTGTACATGCTCTGTAAGATTTTGAGGCATGCGTTCTTTATTTTGAGCATTCTGGCATTTTATTTCCTCTCTTTCTGTAATTTTATTCTCCTTTTTCCTTCTCACATATTTGCACTCATGAAGTCATATCACTGTACTAGTTGCTAACACTTTCCTTGATTTTGACAGTTTGTGTTGGATACAAGTTGGCGAGTCGTTGCTGGTGAAGAAAGCAATGACATGGAGGTTCAAAAACAACGGGAGATGAGAGTTCTCGAAGCAATTTATCCACGTGAATCTTCCATTCCTCCTAAGTATAATTCTTCATTCTTGTAGGATTATTTTTTCTTTCTAGCCTGTTCTGGTAATGCATTGTTGTGATGAGAGTCTAAACAGCCTCTCTACCCACAAAGGTAGGGGTAAGGTCTGCGTACATCCTCCCCTCACCATACCCACTTGTGGGATTACGCTGGATATGTTGTTGTTGGTTTGTTCCTTCTAAAAGCATTTTTTAAAAATTCCTTTTCCATTGATCTTGTTTTAGTTCTAGATGTTACTTCTTTTAAATTGTTCTTTTTTCCCCACGCAGTCCTTCTATGGGTCCTGGAGATGAAACCCTTCATAATGATCAGCACACACCAGTTGTACCCTTAACACCTGTTGAAGAGGAGGAGGTAGCAGATCCTTCATTTGGCACTGCTGTACCTACTAATGCTGCCAGCTCAACGGCCCAGGTAATGCAGTCAGGAGTTCCCTTGGGCAATAGAAGTGCCGGAAATAGCCTTCCAGTCCATGGAATCTCATCACCGGGAGGTGTTCCTGGCTTGGGGCTTGATGCTGTAGCAGAAGCTCAGGCAGCTTTAACTGCATTCATGGCAGACAGTGGCCAGGGAAATCTGATTGATCGCGATCTGCTTATAAAAATTTTGAGTGACCCGAAAATTGTTGGGCAACTGGTTACACACCAAGGAGTAGGCACCAGCTCCCATAGCATGCCAGCTATGAATACCCAAAGCATATCTGCTGCTAATCTCATGCCCAACGCAAGGCCACAGGCATCAAGTATTGCTGCTCCATCTCAACCTGTAGTTAGTCGAGCCAATCCATCTTTCTATCACTCAGGTAGGACAGATCCTCCTCCAGTTCAAGTCAGTAGAACAGAGCTAGTTATCCCCTCGATGGCAGGTGCTACAAACGGCCCCTTCCACTCTGCTCCAAGTAGAATAGGACCCGTTCCCAGTTTGAGGCCTCGTATACCCGAGGCCATGTCAGCTCCTTTACCAGCTCCAGTAGCAACTATGTCAACACCTACTTCCTCTATGCCAGCACCTGTAGCTAGGGACATCAACTATTACAAGTCTCTCATTCAGCAGCATGGAGGAGAAAGGCAAGAAACATTACCACCACAATATAACAACAACAACCACCGAAACAACCAACAGTTAGGTTCAGTTCAAGAATCACAAAATAGCTACAATTCAAGAGATTCAAAACCTAAGATAATGAAGCCTTGCATCTATTATAATAGTTCAAGAGGATGCCGGCATGGCGCCAACTGTGCGTATTTGCATGATGCATCTCCCCAACAGAGGGGGGTGGGTAGCTTGCCAGAGGTCCAAAGTTCAAAGAGAATGAAAATGGATAGGGAGATTACTGGTACATAATAATGCAGCTTGGCTCTTCTCTGTACATTAAATTTTTTTCTCAAGGGAGGAATTGCTTGTTTGCAACTTGGCCATTTTTGCCCCCTTTTTTTCCTCCATTCCCCTACAATGAGTCAACTTCATTAAATATTTTACTTTATGGTTCTAAATTTCAATTACAATACAACTTTCTTCTCTGCTACTTTTTTTCCTTTTATTATGATGCTTGCATGATGTCCAATACCTTTTATGAAGTTATTTTGCCTAGTTATATGCTTTAGTGTTGATGGTAGTTGTACCTATAAGGAAGTGTATATAAACTTGACTAGCAAGGGTCCGGATTCGTGTCTGTGGGTACGAAGTGGTCTTTGTTAGCGTTTTAAAAAACCCTTTTTAGTGTGGGATTTTTCAAAGTTGAGCTCCAATGCTGGTACTGAACACTAAAAGGAAAAAAAAAAACATAATACGTCTTTCTTGAAGTGAGGGTCTTTTGGAAACAGTCTTAGTCTTTGTTAGAAAGCGTTTTAAAAGGATTCTTTTAAGTGTGGGACTTTTCAGAGTCGGGCTCTAACGCGGGTACTAAACACTGGATGAGAAACAAAAATAAAATAAAAAAAAAAACTTGATATGCTTTACTTGAGGTGAAGGTATTTTGGAAACAACTTATAAGGTAGGAGTAAGGTTCGTGTACACAACACCTTCCTCATATTGCATTTGTCGGTTTAGATTGAGTTTGTTGATATTGTATATATAGATGCCTGTGAGTTTAATATGATTTAGTAGGTCAATAGCGTAAACAATTTTTTACACTTGCTAACGTATCGAACAGTTCTGTGAGTTTAATAATGATATAGTAGGTCAATAACGTAACATTTTTTTACACTTGCTAGCGTATCGAACAGTATTAGTAACAAATGTGGTTGTCACCACAGATCAGTAGGAAACTTATGCAAAAGAATGTGATTTTCTCGCTCATTTCTCACCAAATCAGCTCACGAAGGAAAAACAATGATCGAAAATAGATTAAATTTTGTAAGTTTTCTATATGAAACAATTACTAATTCTTTGTTTTTTCCCATTGATTCAGTTAAAATATTTTTTCTACTATAATAGAAAAGAGCTATTTCAACACGTGGCAGATTTTTGGGAGGCAGGGAAGTGGAGCTGGAAGTGGAGCTGGAGCAGATTGTTGGAGCAGGCACCAACCAACCAGCTTTCCAACATCCTAACTACAGAAATTTCCCCCCATCAACATCTACCAGATCAGGCTGTATGGAATCTTAACAACCATGGTGGCTTCACTTGCTCATCAGCTTTAGAAGAAATAAGAGAAAAAAAAGGCTAAGAATCACTTTAATTCACAATTATGGCATAAAAACATTCCTTTTAAATCTTCTTTCTTATTATGGAGAACCCTTAGGGGTAAACTCCGTACTAATGATAAACTAATTAATTTTGGCATTCATCCATCCAATTGTGTTTGCTGTTTTGACTGATCAGGTACGGAATGCATAGAACATATTTTCAACTCCGGGAAATTTGCAGCCAAAGTCTGGAGCAACTTTGCAGGCATGCTGCCAGACTTTTCTTCTCTGCAGGTACTGCTGCAGCAATGGTGGACTGTCACGCCAAAAAATGCAACCCACAAATTTGCTCATGCAAGCCACCCCAATATTCATTTGTTGGTGGAATCTTTGGAAGAACAGGTGTGCAGCTAAATACGGAGGCGAAACAACCAACATAAGTAGGGTCAAATATGTCATATACAAGGACACCTACAAGATGCTTAACAATGCCTTTCCTCAAGTTAGATGGTCGGCAACATGGAAAGTTTAATCCAAATGAGTGAGAGGCGCGTGCAGGACATCAAGGTGAACATGGTGACTTGGATTAGACCTCAAGATCAATGGCTCAAAGTAAACACGGATGGCAGTGCCATCACCAATCCAGGCAAATTAGGGGTTGGTGGTATCTTGAGGGATAAAAATGACAGGTTGGTGATGGCTTTCACAACACCACTTGGAGAGGGTACTAACAACAAGGCGGAAATTGAGGCAACAATTTTTTGTTTGACTTGGACAATTGAACTTGGATATAGGAACATAATAATGGAACTAGACTCCCAATTGGTTGTGCATTGGATCTTAAAGAAGGCTCTCCCTCAATGGAGTATTATCACACAGTTGAGAAGGCTACAAAATCTCATCTCTCAAGCCCAGAACTTCAAATGCTTACATGTTTTCAGGGAAGCTAATTGGGTGGCTGATGCACTATCAAAACACAGCCACAAGATAACTTCTCCACGGGTTTACTTCAACAGCCAGCAAATGCCTAAGGAAGCAAAAGCATACTATTATCTTGATCTTTTGCAGATGCCTAGTTTTAGAAGAAAAAAAACAAAAGGATTAAGGAACCTCCTTGATTATCTTTATATCTTTTCAACTTAGCTATAATTAGAATTATAGCTACTTTGAATAGGTTAGGTTAGATTATAGGCTTTCTTGTAAAGAGAGAGTCTCTCTAGTTTATGTTTTCTAGATGCTTTGTATGAGAGGAGTCCTCTCACTAGGTACTTAGTATTTTGATTTCATCTTTGATATAAGGGGAAGAGTTAACTTCCTTCAGGAAGTCAACTCTGAACCATCTTAGGTAGGAGGTAAGGTTTATGCCCCCCTCCTTGTATTTTGTTTTTGTTATTAATGATAAAGTCGGGGGGTGTTGCTCAGCCCCTACCCCTCCAAGGGTTATTCAACTAAAAAAAAAAACATGTTAGCTTAAAGTCAATAAATTTTAAGTTGTGAGGTATATTTGATTTTTTAGCAGGGTTTGCAAGAACCTCAATTTGGTATTGTTGTAAACAAATAAATGATGATAGTTAAGAGACAATAGTGAAAATTAAGAAGCAATTTTCCTTACCATGAAAGTCCCCTATTAGGAATGTTGAATATGTGTGACACACAACAACAATATAACTGGTGAACTCAACTAGAAGAAGATAATAAAATATACATAAATTTTTTTATTCGATTTTTTATGAAGTAGAAAAAATTATTTTTAATAAATTATTGGCTAAAAATAAGCTTGAACTTTTTTTTTAAAAAAATGATGATAATAATAATAAAATAATATTAATACACAAATGAACACACATAAATTTCAAAAAAAAAATTAGGCCTAAACCATCGGCGGTCTCCTAAAGTTGGCATCAATTTCACTTAGACACTTTAAATAAGTTTTGTTTATTTTAGATACCTCATGTCATACTGCATTTTGTTATTTTAACCATTTTTTGACAATCGTTCAAATATATAAGGTGTGTATATTGCACTCGCTCGATGACGTGTTAAAGTGACAAATTAAATAAAAACATGTGGCATGTGTGTTAAAAATAATTTTTAAATAATAATATTTTAGTAGAATGAATAAGTAGCCAATGGCTTATTAACATGTGGAATCTTTTACGCAAAAAGTTCAAAAAAAAAAAAAAGCAACCCTACTAAGGTCATCTTCTCCGCCCCACCCACCCCAACCCCTACCCACCCACCCAAGTCGTCTCGTCTTCTACACCTTTGCCCACCCTAACCCCAACCCCTTTCTCACCCACATCGTCTTCTCCACCCACTCCCATGCACCCGCCCTTCGTCTTTTTCAAATTTTTTCGATGTCCTTCTTCTTTGCGACAATATGAATCATGGCTTTTCTAATGGATCGAAATTTAGTTTTTTGTGAAATCTCTTTTTGTTGAAATTCATTTTTTTTCCTGTAGAATCATCAAACCTATTTCTCCATGTAAGGAGTTCAAGTTTTGATAGATGGTGGCTGAGAAATGAGGAAGAAAATGAAAAAAAAAATGATTAAATGAGCCTTTCACGCGCTGGTATTGAGTGTATTACACTCACTATGCCATGTCAGTAAAAAATGTTTAAATGACACAAACAAAGCTTAGTTAAAATGTCATAATGAAAATTGATACCAACTTTAGAAGATCACCAAAAAGTTATTGTAAACACATCTGCCAGAAAAAAAATTATTATGTACGAGACATATATTTAATGTGACAAACAAAATTTATATGAGGCTCTACTTGTACTTTACCAAGTAGATAATTGGGTTCTAATTCAAAAAATGGCCAAATTTATCATTTCTCCCTCTTCCCTTATAAAGTTTTTTTTCTCTCTCTCTCTTATTTTTTATTTTTGTTTTTTGGTTTCTTTTCCGACCCTTGTTATAAATTTTACACTTCTATTCTTTAATAATTTTATTTATGAAAAGGAAATTCAAAAATTCTTTTCTGATTCATTCTGATTTTAATATTATTTTATTATTTTGATATTAATTATTTAAATTGCTAAAAATAGTTATATACAATTATTTGTTAATTTATGAATTAACATATAATTAGTTACAATTTTTTTATTTCATTATAATAATTAATTCTCTTTTAAAGTGTCAATAAAATTTGTAAAGTTAAAAAAAATAAAGGTGCAAATTAGTAAAACTAAAATTTTATCTACTTTCTTTACACGTTTCTTAAAATTATAAATAAAAAATATAATTTTGACTTTATAAATTTTTGTTTTTACTTTTTAAAAAAATTAATTGTCAGGATTAAAAAAACTTATTTATATTTTAATGTTATTAACAGAAAATTTTATACAAACAACTATTTATTATAATATAAATAAACAAAATCGAATAGAAAAAACTATTAAAAAAATTATTCACTACATAAAAGAAACAAATATAAACTAATTAGATTAGCTAAGAATGAAAAAAAATATTAATGCATTATCGGTCTTTTATTTACATTTGAAATAAAAATTTTATTTTTTATATTTTTTTAATGCTTAGAGTAGAAACATACCCAATTAACTAAAAGAGATTTCAAGGTTTTATATGATTGGTTTAAAACAACCTAAATTATTTATTTTAGATTAAATCCGTTTGATTAAATTTCTCAAAATATCACTTTATATATATACTAACATTATTTTCTTTTCAACAATCAACATAAAACTTTATTTCTCACATCTAATAACTTTTGTTTGATTTAAGTTCCACTTTACTTTATGAAACAATTTTTTCTATTAGTTAACTAATTTAATTATTTTAATAATAATAAAGTGAACTCAAAATAAAATACCTTTTTTAGACGAACCCATCATTTTGGACAACTATATAGAATTTATATTTGTTTTATCTAATCTAGCTAGCTAATAAAGCCTAATTACTAGATACTATTCATCAATAAATTAAAATTGATTGAAAAAAATCACTATTAATATAATTTGGTGACTACTTCAATATCTTAATCGAAGGCTTTTGGAAAAATGCATAAGTACCCCCTCGACCTACGCCCTAAATTCTAGAGACACACTTATACTATACAAATGTTATATTACCCCTGAACTGATTTTATAAGTAATTTTTTACCCCTTTTCGGCCTACGTGGCACTAGTTCGAAAAAGAAAGTCAACTAGCGTTGTACCCACAAGATAGTGTCACGTAGGCCGAAAAGAGATAAAAAATTATTAATAAAATAAGTTCTGGGAAAAATAGGACCTTAGTATAGAATAAGTGTGTCACTGAGATTTCGAGCATAGGTTGAGGGATACTTGTGCATTATTTCAAAAAATTTAAAACTATTTTTTAATTGTATTTAGAATAATCATATATCACTTCATAATTAATCAATTAATTAACTTAAGATAATGAGATCTATTAATTAGTACTAGACTGAGCAGCATGTGCATCACAAACACCACACTAATATAATTAGCCTAGATTCAAAGTACTTGCTATTTAGTTAATCATAATCCCTTTTTTTTTAATTAAATGCCTATTATTTAACTACTAATTAAAATGGCTTATCATTTGTCTGAAATAAAATTAATTAACAAATTTTGTTTAGTGTTTAATAATGAACTAGTCCAATTAGAACAGCACCATAAGATCATTGATTAGGTGACTTATACAATAATTAAACCACGCATGCATGCATGATTTTTTCATTGTTGATATTTTTTATCAAAAAATTCGACATTTATTCCGTGGTGGAGTCAGAACTTTTAGCGTGAGAATCAAAATATGAAAAAATAAACATACAAAATAGTTGAAGGAGATAAACATATCTACGTATAGATAAAAATTTGAATTTCTTCAATAATACTATTGGAGGGCTAATTAGCCTGTTCAGTCTATTAGTTTGTCCTACTTCTTAACCCTAACGATTAGGAATAAATTCAAACTCTCTATCTTCAAAGAATATCTAGGTTGTGGATAAAGAAAATTCATCTGCTTATCGATAACACTAATCCTAATTAATGTAAATTCACTTTCAGTATCGTTCTAGAAAACCCACAAATCTACTAAACTAGTATTTCATATTTAAATCAATAAGCTCATAAATTTTGAACCACCAATTAGATCCCCTAAAAGAATCTTTTTTTCTACAAATTAAATAAAATTTCACTTATCCAACAATTTTAATGATTAAAATCAGTGATGTTCAATGAACATCTATCATGTTTTTGGGTCAATCCAATAAACCATAAATCATTGATTAATTATGTATATATATATGATTATTAGAACAATGCATACATGCATGATTTTCATAATCTAAGTAAATTTTTAAAAAATACAATTTTTTATCATAAAACCATGTGAGTTTTTGTTTTATTTAATTACCATATCAAAACAATCAAGTGTAAAATTTATAAATATAAATATATATACCAAGATTTATTTATGGATTTTATTCTTATCTTATGTTTAATCCTTGTTTTGGATCATATGAGCAAGATAATTACAGGAGTTGCACATGCGGATTTGCATAAAACCAAAATTGTTTATTTTAATGGAAGTTCAATATGAGTTTAAAATACGTGAGATTTATAATTTCAAAAATTAAGATAAGATATCTGCTACAATTTGTGATTACGTTTATATGTAAAATGTAAGTAAATTTTCACTGACGATATATAACTTGTATGTTCGTTAGTGGGAAGACAGTCTTTGTTGTGAAAATAATTTTAGCTAGTTTGGTAGTTTATTTCTAAAAAAGTTGAGTGCGACTGAATTTGGATTGGTTCCAAAAAGTTTTATATCGAGAGGTTAATTGTTTTCTTAAAAAGAAACGATTTCATATCTAGAGTTTGAATCTCGAATATATAATTAAAGATGAAGAAATAGTTACCATTTTGAATATCATCGTATGTATAAGTTGTATATAGTACTAAAGGCATCTTGGCACATGCCTCTAAATTTTTAACGAAACGATTTACATGATAGTAGTTGCTCGTTTAATTGAAAATAAATTATTTTTAAATTAATTATTTATAATATTAATGTGAAATGAAAATTACATTATAATTATGAAATAATTAGTTTCATGATAAATTATTTCACAATTTTATCCTAATTATTGAATATAAAATAAACGAATACTAAGATGAATATTCGTATATACCCAACCACCACCGCAGAATAAAAGAGCAGCTTATGTTTCTTTTAAGGAAAAACAATAAAAAACCATAAAAACACATTTTAATAATATAAAATTGTCTATTATCCAAAGTTCTACCATAGATTAATGCTCTCTCCCTTTTTATTCTTCAGAGTCTTACGCTATAAATTTTAATTAATATTTTAAGATATAATATTTATTATATTTATATAAAAAAATTATAATTTTTTAATATTTTTATATAGTTTTTAAATATTTAAATTTTTATTTTAAATATGAAATTAATGTAATGCAATTTAGATTTGAAACTTAAAACATGTGTGAATTGACTTTAAAAAATAGTTTTTAAATCAAAAATAAAAAATTAAACTTACTGAATTTTATAATTAAAAAAAAAAGTAGTAGTGGACACCAACTTTTGAATTTTAAGTTATTTTTCATCTTGTCAAAAAACATTATAACTTATTTTAAGTCATTTTTATAATCCCTCCATCTATTTTTATTTGTCATGTTGCGTTTTTTGCAATTTCTTACATATAAATCTGACGAAAAAATACATCTTAAAATATTTGTCAAAATTCTTATAATTTCTCTCAAAATAAAAATCATGACAAATAAAAGTACACGGAGACAATATTTGTCAAACATTTCCCGAATTCAAAAACTGACTCAAAAGTAAATTTAACCAACTTATAAGTCAACTCAAACACCTCTTCGTCCAATTGACTTTCGAAAAACACAATCAAAAAACTAAAAAGATACAGTGAGTATCTGTATATTATTTAATATATCTTGCACTTTCCACTATATATATATCTTCCCCTTCCTACCCTTAAAACCAATACTTTCCCATTCAACACTTTCAAACATTACAAAAAAAAATAAAAAGCTTTACTAACAAAAATGTCATCTTGCAACAAAATCCGCCGTATAGTTAAGTTCCGCCAAATGCTGCAACGTTGGAGGAAGAAGGCCGCTACAACGTCGTCGTCTCGTAGGCACGTCCCGAAGGACGTGCCTACGGGTCACGTAGCGGTCTTAGTGGGCCCCAATTACAAAAGATTTATCGTCCGTACAACTTATTTAAACCATTCAATGTTCAAAAAATTGTTGGCACAAACAGAGGAAGAGTACGGTTTTACTAGCTCTGGCCCATTAGTCATTCCTTGTGATGAATATTTATTTGAAGAGTTGCTTCGTTACATGGCTCGATTCGACTACGCAAACAATAACAATAATATCATGAAACATTTCGAAGATTTTCAAAGATACTGTCACGTGGATATACGAAGTGATATTGATTTTTTGGGCGATTCTAGACCACTTTTGTATAATGAGTCTATATGTTAAGTTCAAGATTTTAAGTCGGTGAATACGAATTGTCGTGATGACAAGAAAGTTGATGAGTTTGATTAGCTCACACAAGAGTTGTCCTATATTTTGAATTGAGAGTGAAATTACAAAACGCATAGAGAATTTGCAATGTTGCTCCATTTATTTTGTACTATTTTTTTTTTATGATATATTAGAGAAATTAATTAGAAGTATTGACAATCTTCTATACATCATAGTATACATGTATTTTGAATGAAATATGAAATGATAATTTATTGTTATTTTGTATAGTGAATGAATAATTGAGTAGTAACATGCTCAATGTTGTTTAAGTCATACTCAATGTTATATGATACTGAAGTCTTGGAAAGGTAAAATTTTAAACAAAAAAGGCGGATAAATATATTTTTGAACTATCGTAAATGATATGCGGATATCCTTCGTCATACTTTAGGGACATTGGTGTCTCTGCCATTCAAAAAACTAGAGCATATATATACCCTTTATATTAATGGACATACACCGATCCCACATCGGATCGATGGATAAGAACCGTTAGAGTGAAAGACATATACGCTCTACTTTTTGAAAGGCAGGGACACAAACGAATGATATCTGCATACCATTTACGATAGTTTGAAGATATATTTGTCCTTTTTCCCTTTAAACAAACTTTATGACATTCGTTTGGATGTTATTTTTAGTCTATAAACCTTCTTCATATTTGTGTCCTTTGTTTATCATTTCTTTAAATTAGTATATATATATATATATAATAGTTGTTTCGGTAATTTTTAATCGGACGATAAATATTTACTATCTTCAATAATAGTCCTAAAAGGATGATCATTTTACAATAAGTTTGATAAATATTTACTATCTTCAATAATAGTCCTAAAAGGATGATCATTTTACAATAAGTTTGATAAATATTTACTATCTTCAATAATAGTCCTAAAAGGATGATCATTTTACAATAAGTTTGATAGTAAGTAGACAATTTCAATTAGTTTTTTATTTCGATCTTATTGAATATGTAATAAAAATGAAATTATAAGAATAACACTACAAAAAAAATTGTCAAATATTATTTATGATACTATCGAGCAATTCACGCAATGACTTGACATTCATAACATATAAAAATCTTAATATATGAAATAGGACTTGCATTTGAATAATGAATAAAACTTTATTATATATGTGATCAATCATTTATAAAATTAATTAAAATTTGTTAACTGATGGAGTTGGGTGAAGCAAAAAAAAAATGAAATTATGAAAAAATTAAAATGGGGAGCTGTGGAGGGTTAGGTGATGATTGGAATTTAATGATGAAATTAGCTTCAAAAAAATTAAGTCATACTAATATTTTTGGGAAAAAGAAGAATAATGAAGCTGTCACACAGCTCATATTTTTGGAACTTTTGACTTTAATTAAATTAATCCTAAGATTTAATATTAGTACTTAATGTACTAATTTTAAGGATATAATGTACTATTAGCTGGCATTGACCCCTTGAAAATTTGATGTTTATGAAAACTTTTTAAAAGGTTTCTTTCTAGTGAAAAAAAAAAAAATCCAATTCAAGTTCGGCTAGTTTATAATAACGCGTTCAGTGTAAATCACAAGCTAGCTTTAGTAAGATGGTTGGTATATACTATTATTTTTATCTTAAAAAGATAGAGCTGTTACTACTGATAGATTCTCGATTCAAATAAAACATATCAAAACAATATGAAAAGATTGATCTTGTAATACAATTAATTTAAGTTTTTTTTAAAAAGAAAATTATATAAAAGTACTATAAATCATATTATAACTAAAGAATTATATATTTACGAAAGAAGTAGTAAAACATCAAAGGATATAAGTTAAGAGTAAAGTGAGTTGAGAATTATAAGGCATTGATCTGATTTAAATCCTATCGTTAGAGATATAAACATTATCTGGTTTTTTCTTAGATGTCCTCGCCTTGATATATGCGGTTATCTAATAGTTAGTAAAAACTGACAAGTAGCCTGTGAAATTAATCAAGATATGCACAAATTAATTGAACAACAACAGTGTCAGGTAAAAAGAATTTGAGGAGTGATTTAGCTCTAAAAGATTGAATATATTTTACTAGCATAAATTGTTAAAAGAAATATGTTATGTTCTCAAATCTCAATATTATTTGACATACCAATAAGTATTGTGATCCTTCATCCTAAATCAAAAGGTCTTGGGTTTGAGCGTTCTTGGACACGAAGTCATCTTTTTTAGAGAGCGCTATATTTCCAATATGAAATTTTTCGATGCGAATCCGTATTTAATCGAGCTTCATTTTGAATATATCAAACACTAAATAGAAAATTTTAAAAAGGTAAATTTTTCAAATTGTCAATATTTTAGCATTTAAGAGGACTCATTAGCAACAATTTCAATATTTAGTAAAAATGTCATTTTAGTTTGTTATGTATCTTATTTATGTTTTTATTATTTATTTTTATTTAAAGAATATAATTATTAATAACAAAAAGGAGAAAATTAAGGGGGGGAATATTTCAAAAAAGGCAAGCACCTTAATTTTCTCATCAGTTACATTTTCAAATAAAATTTAAATTTTGTTTTTTTTTCTCCAGAATTTTTACCTTTTTAAAATTATATTCATTCTACAATATATTCTATTTATATTTATTATAGTTTTTTATTAGTTTGTATTCATTCCAATAGGTATCGAATTTATCTATATAGTCATTTAAGAAATATATTTGTATTTTCATATATTTTTTCCCGATATAGTTTTTTTTCTTCAAAAATCCTGTATGTATTCATTTCAATATGTATTTTATTTGTATTTCTATTTATTCTAATTTTTATTTAGAATTTTGTATAATAATATATAAAATACAAAAAATTAGTATGATGAAAAAGTGAATGAAATATAAAATTGAAAATAAATAATTGAATATTTGGTGTACTCATTCTTAAATAAAATACATAATTAGTTGACATACCTTTAGAATAAATACAAATTAGAAAAAAAATGTCAAATTCAGTTGACATACCTTTATTAGTTTGTATTCATTCCAATATGTATGTCAAATAAAATGTAGCTATTTAAGAAATACATTTGTATTCGTATATATTTTTCACTATGTATTTATTTATTTTTCTTTTCAAAATCTTGTTTCCTTTTCTAAGTCGTATTCATTCCAATATGTCTATTATTTGTATTTGTATTCGAATACAAATAAACTAATAGAAAGTTGTTCTTCTTATAAATAAAATACATAACTAGTTGACATACATTTGGATGAATACAAATTAGGGACAAATACAAGATTCATAAACCATGCAACATGAAATTTTTAATAAATACAAATATTGATTGTATACATAGTGATTTGAATACAAATAAATAAAGCATACCAAATTCTAAAAAAGAACTATCAGTACAAAACAAACTAATAGAAAATTGTTCGACAACTATCCGATCTTCGTCGTCTTTTTCAAGATCCTCACGAGTGGACAAAGATTCTACATTTGCGTTATGAATTTGAGGAAGGTTTTGCACGCCAATGAGTCTTGTAAATGTTCTTACCCTCTTTCTTCCCTCATTTTAGCAGCGGATCATACATTATATACTATTTATTAAGTAATAAATAAATAAAAGGATGAAAAATCACCAGAAATTGATTGATTAAGATGAATACCTCTCATAAGCCTGGAGAGTAAATCATAACGGAAATTGAAAAATACAAACAACCCTTTTTTTAGATTTAAACAAAAATAAAATTATAAAAGAAATCTGAAAATAGGATAAAGATTAGAGATACCTTAATCAAAGGGATTTTTGTTGATTCAATTTTAGATTAAAAAAACAACCAAAATATATGAAAAAAAAATATTTGCAACTTGAATGTTGGAGGAAAATCAGAAAAGATAACCATGAGAGAGAAAAAAAATTAAATGGGAGAGAGAATTAACAATTTGAAAAGATAAATATGAGAGAGAATGATTTATTTTTTTTAGAATTAATTGAAAAAGAGAGATAAAATAGGAAGAAAATTGGGACACATAATTTTTTTAAAATAATGACATTTTTGACATTATTGCTAATATTTATAAAGTATGGGTATTTTTACTAAATATGTTATTTATTTTAACTAGTTTACTAATTTTTCCTTAAATAATAAAATTATGGATAAATTAGCAATTAAGTCACAATTATTAACATAATTATTCAAAATAGCAACAATTTTAAATATTTATTTAAATTGGCAGAATGACAATATTTTTATAAAATAATATTTTAGTAATTAAAATTAATTTTATTTATGAAAAGAGTCATTATTGGACAAAATTACACACTAATAACCGTTATAAATTGAAAAAAAAAATACAATTTACTTTTTTTATTATTAGTCAACTTTCTTCCTCACATTTCATGTTTTCTCACCATGTCTCAACTTTCAAGTTTAGATTCCTTCAAGGTGCTAAATTGTTGCTCATCAATAAATTCTTTATTGTTAAACTAAAATTATTATTAATTCAAGCAGTTTCTTAATTGGCAAAGTAATTTCCATCATTTGAAATTTGTTTTTGATTTGATGTTTAAAGCACCGATTATACACATTACGGATTTTTAGTCATATTTTTTAATTTTCATCTGAATTTTTTAAAATATTCATCATATATTTATAATTTTCAATTTTTTTTTTGTGATTCTCTTTTAATTTTTTCAGATTTGTAGATTCTAGAATTTCATATATATGATTATTTTGTTTAATGTTAAGTACATTTTAATATTTTGAATACATTTTTTTAATATAATGTTGAATACATTTATATCATAATACAAAATACAATATAAAAACTAGAATGAATACAAATACAAATAATATATCTATTAGAATGAATACAACTTAGGAGAGGAAACATAATTTTAAAGAGAAAAATAAAATATACAATAAAAAATAAAATGAATACAAATATGTTTCTTAAATAACTACAAAATCATTTGACATGCCTATTGGAATGAATACGAACTAATAAAGAAATACAAATTTAATTATACAAAATACAACATGAAAGCTAGAATAAATATAACTAATACAAATAACATACATATTGGAATGAATACGATTTAAGAAACGACACAAAATTCTGGTAAATAAAGTAAATACATTGTGAGAAAAGTATATCAAATAACATATGAAAATACAACATGAAAACCAGAATGAATACAAATACAAATGACATACATATTGAAATGATACAGTTTAAGAAAGGATACAAAAATATGGTAAATAAAATAAATACACTGTGAGAAAAGATGTTCAAATTTGTAAATTTCAAAAAAAAAAATATAAAATTTAATAGATAAAACTCTAAGATTTTCATAACAATAACTAATTTTGAAAGACAATGACAAATAATGGCCTTTATGAAGAAGGAAGAGACCACCTATTTTAGGTGTTATAATCTTTTGTAAAGAAAGTAATAAAATTTTTTAGCAACTTAATATAATTTGAAATATTGTCCCTTGATTTTTTTCTAGTTTGTCATTTCTTAATTATATTATGTTAAATTAAATAAAGAAAAAAAATACATCAATCAACTCATAACAAATTAAAATATTGTTATTTTTGATAAATATTGAAAATTTGCTATGGGATCCTATTAAATGTCAAAATATTGCTGTTTTGAAAAATTTCCCTAAAATTATTTGACAGAAATCGTGTAGACTATGCTAGTTGAGGCCCAATTTTTGGTTGTCTAGTAGAAGTACCAAATAACTCAAGACATGTTTTGGGCTTCTAGCCACTTTTGGAGGAATTTAACAAATAGCCACTTTTGACATTTTTATCAAATAATATTAGCATTAATGTAAAAGGTAGGAGTACCAAATAACTGAAGACATGATTTGGGCTTCTAGCCACTTTTGGAGGAATTTAATAAATAGCCACTTTTGACATTTTTATCAAATAATATTAGCATTATTGTAAAAGGTAGGAGTACCAAATAACTCAAGACATGATTTGGGCTTCTAGCCACTTTTGGAGGAATTTGATAAATAGCCACTTTTGACATTTTTATCAAATAATATTAGCATTATTGTAAAAGATACTAACACTATTTTTGACATGAAAGTTTTTTTTGGGTAAAAAATATCTTCAATTAAAATATGAAACGACTACAACAAATTGTGTTGGAATTCGAAGGTTTAACAAATAAAACCCAAAAATTTATGGGGTTTAAACTTTTGTTGGAGTTTTAAAAATCAAGATATAATACATGAGATTCAACTTTTTATAAATTCATAACCAATAAATGATTCATTAATTCAAACATTTGTTAAAAGTTCCAAAATTAAGATTCACTTATGAAATTTAAATATTTTTTGGAGTTCCAAATTAAAAAAATTAATAACTTATTCAGAATTTATAAGTTACGAAAACTAAGAAACAATTAATGGAATTCAAGAATTTTACTAAAGTTAGTACAAGATAAAAGAACGAGTCGAAATTCAAAAATTCAAAACTAAAAATGATTCAGAGAGTTCAGTAACTCATTAAAATTAAGGGTGAAATTAATATCATTTTTAATTTCAATTTATTTATATGATTTTGACTTGACATCCTATCCAGTTCAGTTTTTTAATTTATATAATTTTAGACATATCATCTAAGAGTCAAAATTAAAAAGGAAAAAATTTAATAAAGTATCTTTCTTAGATTTTGTATTGTCCTTTTTTTTTAAAATATATATATATAACCAAAGGGTATTATCGTCCTTTCACATTCCTTCTGTGCCCTAACCTCTTTTACTCTAAAAATCGGAGCCCGCCATTGTTAGTTCTTATAGCATATTCTCTCTTAAACCGTTTCTCTTACAGTAGCCATTGTTAGGTTTTTTTTTTTTCAATTGACAGTAGCTCAAAAGCTCAATTACAATGGGAGTTCCAGCATTTTACCGATGGTTAGCTGAGAAGTATTCAATGGTTATAGTTGATGTGATTGAAGAAGAAGCACCTGTAATTGAAGGAATTAAATTTCCACTTGATACGAGTAAACCTAATCCAAACAATATCGAATATGATAACTTGTATTGGATATGAATGGTATTGTTCATCCATGTTTTCATCCTGAAGATCGAGTAAGCACTTAAATCCTATCCCTTTCAGTTTTAGTTAATTTTTGATGTTTTAAGTAAATTTTCATTCAAATTTTGACTCTGTTTATTTTATTTTTGAATTGGTGAGCTGTTCATGTTTGAATTGAGTATAATGTGCTGAAGTTTACTAATTTAAACAAGATTGTATATGATAACTTGTGTTTGGATATGAGTGGTATTATTGGATTGAGTACGCATTTAATACTCTTTCTTTGAATTTTAGTCTTGTATGATTGTTGGTTGCTGAGAGCTGTGTGTGTGTTTAAGTGAATTTTTGTTTGAATTTGACTGTGTGTCTCTGTTTTATTTTTGAATTGATGGTGGTTTTTTATATGAATTTAGTATGTATTTGTGTGTGTTGGAATGTAGTTATCCAAACAACAGTGAATATGATAGCTTGTATTTGGATATGAATGGTATTATTTGATTGCATACGCATTCCAGTCCTTTACCTTTCAATTTTAGTTAATTCTAGTCCTCTATGATTGGTTGCTGAGTTATGTTAGTGTTTTAAATGAATCTTGATTTTAATTTGACTGTCTGTTGTGTTGTGTTGTATTTTTAAATGGTGGCGGTTCATATATAAAATTCAGCATGAATATGTGTATGCTGAAATGTACTTTTTAAGCTTTCCATTTATGTTGCACACATTCCATTTCGTTTCTATACAACTTTCACAAGTTACAGCTAGTTAAACTATTGATTTTATGCCTTGATAGATTTTTCTAGCTTTTCAACCTGTAATTTAGCATTTTTCTTTCAGATGTCAATGATTTGGCTCATAGTCAAATCAACATCTTAGATTACTTATTTAGTCTAACGCTTGTTTTTTAAAAATTTTCTTGGGCAAAATGTTATCTAATGATTATTGTGATGTCCCTTTAATATAATCCTTTTTTTTGCAGATTATATCGTCGTAAACAATTATTGTACTCTTTTTATTGTCGTTTTTGATTTTAATATGCTGAAAGTCATGAATTTGTCTTTGTACGATAGAAATTTTAGCTATACTCGTAAACTTAGGCTGTATTTGAGGAAAAACTTTTGGTCAAGATAGTACACCATACATGTCTGAAAGCATCTTGGAGAGGTTGGAATAGAATAGCTCATCAAGCTAGTCAATACTACTCTAAGAAGTGGTAGAATTCTCGACGAATGGAGAAAGAGAAACTAATCCCAATTTATAGTAACAAAGGAGATATCCAAAGTTATGCAAACTAGCGTGTCATTCAACTCATGAGGCATACAATAACTCTGAGAAATAGTGATAGAGTGTAGCTTTACGAATACAATAAGAGTGACAGAGAACTAATTTGGATTTATGTTCGATAGTTCTACAAAGGAGGAGACATTCTTACTAAGAAGATTGGTAGTAATTAACTGCATAATGAAGAAAGATCTATATATGGTAAGTAATTGAAAGCATATGATATGAGTACTCATACACGATCCTTTGGTGAGTGATGGGGAATGAGGAATTAATATCAAATTATAAATGCCAAAACTACATATATAAAGGAGCTGTCACTTGCGTGGGAAGGCAGTAGGAGATACAAATGAGTTCCCCATAACAATGGATCTAAACTAGGGATCAACATTGAGGTCTTATCGGATTAACTTTGTTATGGATGAGCTAATAAAACACAATACCTGATTCCCACGTTGTATATTATTTTTTAACTGAATTGTGTTAATTGGCGAAACAAGTGAAGATGTTAACTATACACCTGAACCATGGAGAAACACTTTAGAGAGAAGGAGTTCTAGAATAAGTAGAAGTATGCATAAATACATTTATGCAAGTTTAGTCAGCATGTAAAGAGTGAAGTTGAGGTGAGACAAGATGAAATTGTGGTGCCAAAATGCTAACAATTTAGTTATCTAGGGTCATTGTTTCACAGGAATAAGATGATAGATGAAAAATTTATTTATATAATTATATTGGACGACCCTTTTGGGTGATTCAGTGGTTTGAGCTTGAGACTTCCATGTTGGACGTCTCAAGGTTGAAAACTCTTGCTAGCAACAAGGGGTTTGCCTTCTTGGTCGAGTTTGTCACACCAGTCTTGCCTAGTGCAAGTTACCTCTCCTTTGTGGTTTGCGAGCTATTGCATAGGATAAAGGGTTTTCCCCTGTCATAAAAAAAGAATTATATCAGACGATTGAGGATTTGTTGTGGAGAGGTGCTATTTGATGTTACGTCATAGAAGAATGCCTACCAAAGTGAAATGGAGAAGTAAAGATTTATTTAATAGAGCCAAACTTGTTTAGGATTAAGGCAAATATGTTGTTGCAAGTCATGATACTCTGGCAATATCGAAAGTGTGGTCTAGTGGTCAAAGAAGTGATAGAACTATGAGGTCTCAAGTTCAATTTCCTAGAGTGACAAAAAATATTAGATAATTTCTTCCTATCTGTCCAAGCCTTGGTGGACATAGTACCCCTTTGAATTAATCAAGGTGCAGCACAAGTTAAATCGGATACCACAGTCATAAAAGAAGTCATGAATCTCTGGCTTCCCTGTTCTATATTATTGCTGAATCCTGCTGGGCATTCAAGACTTCTGTGTTGTGGCAATTCATAGTTAAGTAGTTTCACTGCTGGTGCTATTGTAATGTTTAAGAAGAAGTCACAGGTGATGCATGCCTTTTTATATGCTTGTGGCTACTTTGATGCGTGATTTCATTTAATTACTGTTGACAACTCTCTAAAACATGAGCATTTTTATGGTCAAGTTGTAAGAAAAATCAGGCAGTGTTGATATTTATTCTTAAACAACATAAAAATGGTTTTTGAAATTAAATGACATTAAAATCTGGTTCTGCTGAGTACTGATTATATACTTTGTGATTATGAAATCTGATAACTCTTTTGGTGAATCTCTCTGGGTTTGTTAAAAATTATGTGTAAGAGCCCCTTATTGTTGAGTCAGATACTTAGGGGTCGTTTGTTTGAATATGAGTTATGATGGGATAAGTTATTGTTGGGATAAGTTATATTGGGATTAGTTATGATGGGATAAGTTGTGCTGAGATTATTTCTTATTGAATGTTTGGTTTGTTGTATTCAAAATAATATACATTAATAAATTTTAAGAACAAGTTGTTTGTTTACAAAATTACCTTTCACTTTATTTTATTTTTTATATTTTCTTTGCAAGCTTTAGTTATTCATTTTTAAAAATAGAACTTTTATTTTATTTAGCTTAAATTTTTTGTTTATGTATTCCCATGATAAATACCATATGTAATTAAAAATAAACTTCCCTCTTAAGTTTGTCAAAGAGAAGAAGATTTATGAGAAATCAAAATATAAATAAACATACAAATAAATTCATACATAAAAATTATATTTATATAGCGTAATTTTTTAATAGAAAATATGAATAATTATCATAAAAATAGTAGTAGTGAATACTATTATACATAGTATTAAAAATAATGTTATTACACATTAATGTGAAAAATGATGTATAGAAATGGTTTAAGAGATATATTTGTCATTTACCTATTTTATTTCGGGATAAGTTATCCCGGGATTACTCTACCACCCAATGTGAGGGATAACTTATCCCAGTACTAATTCATGATCCTGCGGTAAGTTATCCCAAACTTTGCAACCAAACAAGTAAATAAATGATACTTAAAATTTATCCTGGGATTAACTCCCCTTATCCATCATACTCAACGACCCCTTAGAGTTAAACAAGATGTTAATCTTGGTGAGGTGAAGTTTGATTATACATAAAAGAATCGATTTGGTGTTGCAAGAAGTGCGCTTATGTATTGATCAATATTTCCGTAACGTGATCTTTAGGAAGAAAGCCTATAGAATTGGGATATTCAGTGCATCCTTCCATTTCTGTATCCTATATGTTAAATGTCAATGCCGCTAAAACTTGATATTTTTGGAGTAAGACCCATAGAAAAAGAAAAAAAAGTTGATCTAGCTAGAGGATGTCACAAACACAACCTTGTGGACCTCTTGCCTATAAAGGATAGTAGAATTTTGGATAAAAAATAATGTTTTAAAAAGAAGATAAATGACATAGAAAATGATTTATGAATCATTTTAGTTTTGTAATGCATTAATGTTGCATGTGATAGTTTTTCTTTTGGGTGAAAGTTTGTCCTCTTTTTACTTATTTTTAGTTGTATAAAGTACTAAACTATCTGCTTATTTGGTTATGATAACTGTATTCCAATTTATTTCATAACCCATAGTTAGGTTCCTTTAGTGTCTGGCTATTATTTGCCTTTTGGCTTCCCCTGGATTGCATTATTTGAGCTGCAGGAATCTTTCCTGAATCCCTCTCTCTTTTCTGCTATAGTAAAAATGGGAAGTTAGGACAATAGTTAGAACATTGTGCTCTTTTGTTGATGACCTATGTTTGTGTTGAATACATGTTTGAAAAAGATTCTTCGTTCATGGTATATATTTGTTACATATCTCGTTATATATACTATCTTTTCTATTCTCTATAACATTACTTCCGATGCTTTCTAACGCAGCCTTCTCCAACCACATTCGATGAGGTGTTCAGTTGCATGTTTGACTACATAGACAGGCTTTTCTCAATGGTGCGTCCTCGAAAGCTGCTATATATGGCTATTGGTGGGTGACAATGTCAAATTGTCTTTCAATTATTGTATGTATTCTATATTTCAAAGAAAATGAGAGTATGGTCAGATGTATCTGGGAAAGGGGTGATTCGTTATTGCTTTGGAATTCAAAGAAAACTTTGTATTCATCTTGTCAAATGAATGGGAAAAGCTGGACTCATATAGAGGGACTAAAACTGCATTTTACTTCCCTTCCGATACATAATTATCAACTTCTAAAATCCTTAGAAATTCAAATTATACTTAATGTCTCCTTTACCCTCCTGTATTTTATTTTAATTATGGGCCCCAGATTTTCTTTTTCTAGTCTCTTGATTTCCCATTGAACAAGTTCCTGTACAAATTTTTTTATATTTAATAAGTTGATAGGTTTCTGAGCTAATTACTTCATAAAAAAAAAAGGTTTCTGAGCTAATTACTGACTGTGGATGTATTTGCTAGATGGTGTTGCACCAAGGGCAAAAATGAACCAGCAAAGATCTAGACGTTTTAGAGCAGCAAAAGATGCAGCAGATGCGGTAAATGCCCTTTATATTCTTTAATGGTGAGTAAGAATTTTTGTTCAAGTTCTATCTCATGGAATCCATTTTTTAGGCAGCCGAGGAGGAAAAGTTGCGTGAGGAATTTGAGAGGGAGGGTAGGAAGCTTCCTCCTAAACAGGCTTCCCAAATTTTTGATTCAAATGTAATCACTCCGGGAACCCAATTCATGGCTACTTTGTCGATTGCTCTTCAATACTATATTCATCTTAGACTAAACCATGATCCTGGATGGAAAAAGATTAAGGTACTGTTCCTGTAAAGTTCTTGCTCTTTCAAATTTAAGATTATTTGGTTCTGTTTGGTAGTTTGGTTCAGTCGCTTTCTTTTCTATACCTCTTTATGATACTAAAGAATTTTATGTGCTTATTTATTATTCAACTATTGTTTTGAAGGTTATACTTTCTGATGCAAATGTCCCTGGTGAAGGTGAGCATAAAATTATGTCCTATATCCGCCTACAACGGAATCTTTCTGGATATGATCCAAATATGCGTCATTGTCTTTATGGTTTGGTACGTCTTACCCTTTGAATTACTTGCAAATCTTTGGATGGGAATCTTCTTCCTGATTTTCATGGATGTTGTGACGGATAACTTACAATTATACTCTTTGGTGAACCACAGGATGCAGATCTAATTATGCTGGGTTTGGCTACTCATGAAGTTCACTTCTCCATACTCAGAGAGGTTAATGCTCAACCTTATTATATGGAGGGATATTTCTCATTACTAAGGGATTATGTCTGTTCAAAATTTGCAAAATTATGAAGAAGTTAGGACTTTTTTTGTTCGCAGAAGCCTTATATTAAGCCGAATTAAGAAAATACTCACTATTTCACCTTCTTTGCAAGGGAGATAACATAGTAGCACTATATTAGTATATTTTCGTTAAATTCTATTATTGTTTAACTATTGGCTATTAGATACTATATTAGTTTATGATTTAAAATACTTGTTTGTTAAATACTACTACTACTAGTTAAGCATTTAAGGAAGGAAGTGATGTTACAATTGGTATAATAACAACACAACTAGTGTAATCCACAAGTGAGGTTTGGGAGGACAGTGTACTCAGACCTTACCCCTACCTCATGAAGGTAGAGAAGTTGTTTCCAAAAGACCCCCGACTCAGGCAATGCATATCAAAGAACATACAAAAGAAAGGAAGAGAAAACAAATACTAGAGGAAGCAATACATAACATTCATGAAAAGGAACCATAACAACAACAAATAATGTGATAACCAAAGCACAAGAAACAATAGATAGTGACAAAAATCGATAGGCAAGAACTATGTGAGTACTGCTGGTACTACTGCTATCAAAGGAGAAACAGGTCAGTGACACCAAACTACCACCAATCCTTTTTTGCAGGAAAGCAAGACAATGCTCAACTACCTATTAGCCTTCTACTTTAATTCGCGACCTCCATACCCTCCTATTTAAGGTCATGTCCTCGGTAAGCGTGAAATGTGCCATATCTTGTCTAATCACCAATCCCAGTACTTTTTCAGCGTACCTCTACCTCTCCTTACACCCATAATGCCTCACATCTCCTCACTGGGCCCTCTGCTCCTCTCCTCTACACATATATGACTATTCTGGTATTGCTTCTGTCATATTATCCACAACAAAAACCACTCCTACATTGTCCCAGGCATCTTCATTCATAATTTTATCACTCCTCATAAGCCCACATGTCTGCATCAACGTACCCTGATGTAGTTAAAACTTCTTTCTTTGCTATTTTGAAGTAGCAAATATTTTTTTTTAAAATTTTCTGACTCCACAGGTTATTACTTTGTTTCAACCAATTCCTTACAGATAATTTGCTGCAAATGTTGTATGTTTTTTAAATCTATAGTCATCGTTGGACATCGTTTTTATGAACTGATATTTATTTATGTAGTTTATATTTTTTGACAATAAAATTGGATAACAACAATGAATTTCATTATAAAACTAGATAAAATCCTCCTAATACTAACCATTTAATTGCTCATGTAAAAAAACAGTAATTTGGATAAGACTCTTTATATGGAATTAGCTTGAGCAAGGATAAAGATTAAAATATAATTAAATGAAAGGGATTTCAGACTTTTAATGAAATAGCTACTTGGGAAAATTAGGACATACTTGTCCCAAAAGATGTCACTAGGACTTAAAAGGTGTATCAGACAATAATAATGATTTGGTACTTTAGCCTTAATTATTTTGTAGTGATGGTGCGTTTTTGCATTATTTTAAATATACTTTGTGAATATACTTCTATGTTTAATTTGCTTCTTGATTCTTGTTGAATGCTTCTACCTTTAGGTCGTATTTACTGCAGGCCAGCGGGACAAATGTTTCCTTTGTGGTCAAATGGGTCATTTAGCTGCAAATTGCGATGGAAAGGCAAAGCGGAAAGCAGGGGTGTTTGATGAGAAAGGAGATGCCAAGGTAGTGGCAAAGAAACCCTTCCAGGTAATATTTGAGATTTTCTTTTTCAGTCTACCAAAAATATTTTGTCCCGATTGCTTGTGGTTTTCCCAATATAAGTTTTCAAATTTTTTTCTCAATTTGGTGCATTGCAGTTCCTCAACATCTGGACTCTACGGGAGTATCTGGAATATGATTTGAGAATTCCCAATCCTCCCTTTGTGATTGATTTGGAGCGTATCGTTGATGACTTCATATTTATGTGCTTCTTCGTTGGCAATGATTTTCTACCACATATGCCCACACTTGAGATTCGCGAGGTGTGTGTTCAATGAGAATCCATTTATGTATTGTTATGATTGGTGTTTCTCCTAACTGAACTTCTCTACTAGTTATGTATTAAAATAAAACTGTTATATTACTTGGCATGGTTTGACGGGTTTCATGATATTTAAGGATCAATGTTTCTTTGACTTCAAGAAGTTTGTATCTTAAGCTGTTGCCTGCTTTTTGTAGCTAATAATGAATTTTATATGTAAAAAACTAATTTGGGGGAAGGACAAGGACTGATCTTATATGAGGGAAGAAGTGCAAGTGCAGAACATTTTGTGGGAAAAATTAAGAGATACTGCAATCCCTGGAGAATATAATGTCATAGTGCTCATATATCTAATGCCCTTGAAAGTGAAAATATGAAAACAGATGGAAGTTTGCTTTACGGCGAGATTATTTTTTATTTAATTATTAGAAGTTGTTTTAACTTTTTCAGTTTCATGAGAAACTAGCAGAAAGATCTCTTGTTTTAAATGGTGTTTCACTAGATTCCATCTAGGAGATTAGAATAGCTTCAGTTTCCTAGAGTTTTTTTCCTGTAATTATGGGATGAGTTCAACCTATGTTTACTGTTTGTGTTTTAGTCAATATATAGAAATATACAAAGTTACCATTTCAAAAATAAATAAATGGTGTTGCATGCATATGAGTGGGAAAAATAATGATGCTTTTGCAGTCTCCATCTAGTGAAGGTGTGTCTGATTGAGAGAGATTACCATGGAATGGTATTAAATGGAACTTCCAATTTAGCTAATGGAAAAGGTACATTAGCCCAATGATAAGTAATTGTGGGCGCAATGTTTGGTTATGACAGGCGACCTAATGGCAAAGGTACATTAGCCCGATGATAAGGTATTGCGGGTGCAATGTTTGGTTATATCAAGCGACCTGACAATTATACTTCCCTTCTTTCTAGTAGGAAACATATGAGTTCCATTGGATAATTGCTTTTGGAAATTTGCTTCTGAAGAAGGATTGTGCATGATCATAAAAGCAAAATGTGTGGTTTGTAGAAGTAAGTAGGTGTTTCCAAGGTAATCTCCATGTTGCTTAGTGTTCAGCTTACCAAAAAAAACTTCCAAGACACTATCTTGAAGGTGGACAATGGAAGAAACCATAGATATTGGATGGATTGGTGGATGGTCACACTGGAGGGTTATAGAGATATTTGATAGTCAGTTTTCTAATCTGGGATAAGCAATTGAACAAGATACTGTTTATACCAATTAGGATTATGTGTGGGATTTGAGATTTCAGAGGAAATACAATGGTTTGGTGATGGAAAGATTCAATTTTTGTCAAGAATGTTCAATGGGGACTGGCGATTGTATGAAACAATCCTGATGTTCTTATATAAAATTAAAGTGTCCAGGAAGTTGCTTGGTGCCTTGGTCAAGTCACTCTACAGAGCATATGATAAAATGAGTGTTGCTTGCAGAACAATGTGGAAAATCGAATCACCTACAAGATTAATGTTTATCGCTGACATAGGAAGCTATCCTCGTTCGAGACCATTACAGATAAAAGGAATGAAAATATGTATATGATTGTGTTTTGTAAAGACCGGAATGAGCTGGTCAATCATCTGTTGTTACGCTGCAAGGTGGTTACTGAAATATAGAGGTGTTCCTTCTGTTGTATTGGATTAATTCAAAGATCATTAAATTAATGTTTGGATTTTTTGATACACAGAGAGATTGTCTACTGGGCGGAACCATGGGAAACTTCTGGATTATTGCACCTTGATGCAGTATGTGGGTGTTTGGATGGAAATCAACATAATTATGTTTTTAAGGTTTGGTGAGGTAGCTCACGATATAAAGCAGCAATACATAAAACTTTTGTTTCTTCTTTTTCTTGGTGTTATGATAGATACATCAAGCCAGATGGAGTTCTTGAGCTCCCTTTGTTTGTGATCCACTGTGAAGGGATATTGGATGCACTTAGTGACCCAGTCTTTTGACGAATTATAACATGCTTCAAAACAGTAGGATCATTGAGTTGTTTAGTCTTTTTGAAGATTGATCTCCGGATAATGTGTTTTTGGTATATGATTATTATGTTTATAAGTGGATTGACTTTTTTTCACTGCAAGAAGCTCCTAAATTGTTATCCAAGTTTGTTTGACTTATTTTTATAGGATAATCGTTAATGATCAAGATCTTTGTCCTTTTCCTTATCAGGGTGCGATAAACTTGTTGATGGCTGTTTATAAGAAGGAGTTTAGGTCTTTGGGAGGGTATCTGACTGATGCAAGCAAGGTAGTTGGTTACTCCTTTGACAATGACTCAATCGTGTATTTGCCTGTCATAGCCTTCTACCTATATATTCTTGTAATTTGTAGTTAACCTATTGATTTGCCTCTTTTACTTCTTTTTCAGCCAAACCTTGGCAGGGTAGAATCTTTTATTCAGGCGGTAGGATTATATGAAGATAAGATATTCCGAAAGAGATCTAAGACGCATAAGGTCTGCACTTGTCTGACAATTTACTGTGTTTTCACCTTCCTTTTGAAAAAAAAAAAAGAATAAAAAGAAAATTGTGGCTTTACTGATTCTTTTTGGTGTCAAGTGACTTGTTTTTCTGATAATAAAGATGAGTAGTATCTTAAATAATATATAAGATTTCCTATGAATGCCATGTCCATCACAAATGAAGAAGAAAACATGGAAAAAAGAAGAATAGTGCTGGTGAATCTTATTGTCCTGTTTTTTGGGGTAAAAATCCAATTAGCAGTTTTAGTGGCAGCCGTAATTAACTTTTAGTTTATATCACTAAAATAGAGATGATAAATCTGCTTACTTTTACTTATATTACTTGATTTTAATGCTATAAGAACACAACATCAATGTTCTAACATTTATTCTGCAGTTAAACTGGCAAGTACTTCATTTGTTCTTTCTTCTTTTTGATAAAGATTATTATTCATTCTTACTGTGCCTTTCTTTCATTGGGGGAAAGGTGACTTTCTTGAATCTAGCTCAACACCATCTAGTACTTGATTTCCTGTATAATGAATTTTCACTCTACTAATTTTGTGGTGTATTCAGAAACAATGTGAAAGAAATGAGCGTAACAAGGCTATGGCAATAAGACAGGCAAAAAGAGAGGCAAAAAGCAAAAACGATTTTGCGCCTCAAGTTGCACCTGAATCTCTGGTTCCAGTTGCTCGATTCCATGGTTCTCGTCTTGCTTCAGGTCCTTCACCTTCTCCCTATCAGCAGGGAGGAGCTTCTAAATCTTGTAGACCTGATCAGCTTGGGCAGACCACCTCTAGTCTTTCCATCCTTGACATTAAGACCGAACAGTCTGACGCTTCTGATGATAAACAGACTGCCCGTACCCGAAAAAACAAAAGGAAAAGGGCTGCCGACCGTGCCAGAAAGATAGCACGTTTGAGTTCCGAGGCCACAATAGGAGCTGCAATTGTCGAAGCTGAAGTATGTTTTCTTGCATCAGTAGAGGTTTTTTTATGTGTTCCGACTCCAGCCATCTTTTAGAGCTAAGTTGTATATCATGAAATTAAGTTGTCTAGTTTTGCTTATAGGAGTTGATAGTTTTATCTTCACTTTCTTAGTGACATAAAACATGAATGGAAAAGCCATGTTTAGCTTTGCATATCATTTAGTTGTATCTCATGAAATTATATTGTCTAGGTTTGTTTATAGAAGTTGATAGTTTTGTATTCACTTTGTTATCGACATGCAACATGTATTGCTTATTTGTATCGTAAACAATTATCTTTTGCTTTTTTCTATGGCATTCAGGTTTCTGAAAACAAGGAAGAATTGAAAACAAAACTAAACAAGTTGCTTCGAGACAAGAATGATACTTTCAATTCAGAGAATCCAGAAGAAGACAAGGTGCGAAAATACATTTTCTGCCTCTCCTTGGAAGTTGTGGGTGTGATTGTCTTGGGAAATAATGTGATGTTTAGTATTATTATAGATCAATATAATTGGTGCATTTGGATGTCAAGATTAAAACTAGTGATTCAACTTGGGGACTAAGTTCAGGTCCCTATTATTGGTAGGGGATGAATATAATCGAAGTGTTTGGTGGAAAGAAGTTGTCCTGAATTGCGTAGTGATTAGTGACAGTAAGCTTTTGGCGATGATAAATTTTGTTCGACTCAGCTGTTGAGAGAGTCAAAGGAATAGAAGACTTGAGCAAAAAATGCTAATCAATTTTTATTACTATTAATTTAGAATTATAACTTTTTTTTTCTTTTTGTGAATTTTATCATTTTTATTTTAAAAGATAATCTATAATGTACATTTTTATTATGACCTCAACTCGTTTGGGACTGATGTCTGAGGCGTAGTTTTGAATGCTTACTTCTAATCCAGTTTCATCACCGTCGGTGGTTGACTTAACTTTATTAAAAACCATGAGCAGAAGATGGCCAGTTGGCTAGTTCAGTCTGATAAAAAAAATATCGGATCATGGATCCTCCTTGCCAAGTAGGCCCCCTCCCCCAAACCAAAAAGAGGAAAAAGTGTCTCCGAAAATTGTTTCGGAAGTTGATCCTCCGATGGAAAAAGGGTTAAAAAACACTGTATTGGTAGTTTTAGATGGTGCATGCCAAATCCGCTTGAGTGGTCTACCTATTAGTATTTCCTGAAAGCAAAATGAATGAAATTTTTGGCTTATCGATTTTGGATGACATACTACCTTGAAATTCTCTGAGAAGGTGATGAATTCCTAGAGTGCGTGGCTGTTTGTGTCTACCTTGGCAATGCCTTGGATCGTTTTTGCGGATTGTCACCGTTTTCTTTTGGGTTTTAAATTGTAGTAGCACCACTTCTAAAGAGCCCGTTGGTGGATGTTGCTTTTTCTCTTTGAGATCTTTGGCAGCTCAGGCTATTTTACTTTTTTCACATTCGACACAATCAATTTATGCGTTCCTTTGATAGTAACTACTATATACATTTTTTCTCTGCAACACTGTTATCTCATTTGTCTTTTGTAGGTCAAACTGGGAGTGCCCGGATGGAAAGAGAGGTATTATGATGAAAAATTTTCTGCAAAAACACCTGAAGAAATGGAAGCAGTACGAAAAGAAGTTGTAAGTTATCTGATCCTCGGTAATTTCTTACTGATTAATGTTTAATTTTGAGGTGGATGAAGATTTACAATTTTTCATCTATCCGTTACCTATTCTTGGTGATTCTGCATCAAGAAGTAGCTTCCCATGCACACAACTTTTTTTTTGGCTATTTTACTCTCTTCTATAGCATTATTTAGTTGGGGATGTTTTCTGATTGTGTTTTAGTAATGTTTTCTGGAAGTTCCTTTCTGGAGAACAGCTTTTATTTTGATGACTGCTTTTTCAAATTTGTGTTTAGAAAATAGTTTTTAGATGTTTGCTAAAGCAAGAAACGGATAAAAAAATTTTCAGCTAATTAAAAAATCAGACTGACTTCTCCCTATATAATTAAGTCTGTCTCCATAAGACCATCACGTAAGTGTTTTAACTAATGTGCGTTTGATTTACGCAGCATTTTATCCTAGCAATTAAGAAATTTTTCTAAAAAGAAATTAATTTTAGATTTTACATTTTGAGAAAATGCGTAAGATGAGAGAAGTTACAGATTTTATTTTTTTTGATAAAGAGAAGTTACAGATTTTTTTCTAATGCAATAATAGGGGAAGAGAAATGGTGTAAAAAATAAATAAAGATAAATTAGAAGAAAAAAGGAGGGTCAGTTTTTTTAGATGAAATGTATTCTATTCATGTTAAACAAAAGATGCAAGGTAGTTACAGAAGAGTGAGCACAAGTGTGTTTGTTCTAGCTTTTGAGAATAGATTGGCCAGTTGAGAGACCATTAAAACATTTTCTATTCCTTTCAATCCAGATAGTCCAATAGATGGCAGCTTGTATCATCTTCCAAATTTTCTTGATGATGCTGTCAACTTTCCAGTGGCTCCAGCTTTCAAAAACTTCCCTGATAGTGTGGGTCAAAGTGATACATTTATAACTGTGTTTACTGAGGAAGTAAGATTGGCATGTTAGTCTGATTAAAAAAAAGGATTTATGGAAAATTAGTCCAAGGACAAAAATTTCAGAAGATACTCCAAATCATTTTTATGTTACCATTTCTACAATTACAGAAATTTCCTCCATAGCATAGGAGATCTGAAATGACTACAAACTTCAGCCTTTTAGGCCACAAATGCAAACAACTGATCATTTGATGGATGTTTGGGCTTTTTATGCCATTAAGTGAGGCTTAGTATGTTTTATGAACCTTGTTGAAACTTTGAACCTTACAACAAATTTGGTCTTCTGTGTAGGTGCTAAAATATACAGAAGGGCTATGCTGGGTTATGCATTATTATTATGAAGGGGTTTGTTCCTGGCAGTGGTAAGTTCTCCCTTATGATACAGGAGGTTTTTTTGCTTATATTTCTTTCTTGCCATCTTTAATGTGTGGATACGTTGCCCTTTGCATACACTATATCTTGCATGTGTACAATGTACGTAGAATCAAGAACCCCACATGGTTGATGCCCTTCACTGTTAAGTTTTTTATCTGCATTTACATGATCGCACACATTGATCCCATTTATTTGTGCTTGAAATTTAATCTTTAGATGCATATTCTATTCTTGTGCTGCATTTTTCTATGGAACAATGAGAGGAGACTCGGAACACTTCCAAGTTGAGATGGGATTGCACCTGGAATCAACACTTAGCCCATTCCTATTTGCCTTGGTGATGGATGAATTGACGTGGTATATTCAAGATAGAGTGTTATGGTGCATGTTATTTGCACAGATAACATAGAACTGATTGATGAAACACACAATAACATTAATGCTATGTTGGAGGTGTGAAGACAAACTCTTGAGTTTAAAGGGTTCAGGTTGAGCACGACCAAAACAAAATATTTGGAGTGTAAATTCAGTGATGCAATACAAGAAGCATGGAAGTGAGGCTTGACACAGTGTCTATCCCGAGAGAGATCGTTTCAAATATCTTGGGTCTTAAATCCAGAGAACTGGTGATATCAGCGATAACGTCACACATCGTATTGATGTGGCGCGGATAAAGTGGAGGCTTGCCTCCGTAGTGTTGTGTGACAAAAATGTATCACCTAAACTTGAAGGTAAGTTTTACATAGTGGTGGTTAGACTGACTCTGTTGTATGGAGCGGAGTGTTGGCTAGTCAAGAAATCTCATGTTCAAAAGATGCAAGTTGTAGAAATGAGTACGCTGAGAGGAGTGATTACTGATAAGGTTAGGAATGAGGATATATGAGCCAAGGTTGGAGTGACCACTGTTGTGGACAAGATGAGGGAAGCGAGGTTGAGATGGTTTGGACATGTAAAGAGATGTAAAGAATTGTGCAGATACCCTTGTGATGAAGTGTGAGAGGTTGGATATAGTAGGTACAAGGAGAGGTAGAGGTAGACCGAAGAAGTATTGGAAGAGGAGATTAGATAGAACATGATGCTACTTCAGCTTACTTGTGGACGTGACCTTAAAATAGAGGATGTGGAGGTTGAAATTAGGGTAGACGGTTAGTAGGTAGTGAAGTATTGTCTTGCTTTTCGACTGGCTTAGACTTGGTGCCTGTCGTAGTATTAGCCTTGTTCTCGTACTGTCTTGCTTTTGATTTCTATTATCATTTATTGTTTATGGAGTTTCGGTTATTGCACTATTTCTTTTTGTTATTGTTTCCTTTTTTTTGATGAAGTTTGTTGTTGTTGTTTCCTTATTAGTTGTTATGTTTTCTTCATTTTATTATCCCGTTACATAGCTACTTTGATGTGCTGTATTCGAACCGAGGGTCCTTTGGAAACAACCTCTCTACCTACACAAGGTAGGGGTAAGGTCTGTGGTATACTCTACCCTCTCCAGACCCCACTTGTGGGATTTCACTGGGTATGTTGTATTTTTTCTGTAGAACAGTCTTCTTCTTCTTCTGCTTCTGATTTTACACTTGTTATCTTGTCACTTTGGCTTTCATTGCATGAGTTGTTCCTCTGCAGGTTTTATCCCTATCATTATGCACCATTTGCTTCTGATCTCAAGGATCTCGGGCAGATGAATATCACATTTGAACTAGGTTCTCCTTTCAAGCCATTCAATCAGTTGTTGGGGGTATTCCCTGCTGCCAGGTTTATTTCTCTTCTTTAACAGTCTTTAAACAACTTGTCTCTACTCTCTCCTATCGTACATATTTTTATTAAAAAGAAACTAATTGTCATGTTTGGAATGTTGACTAATTTTTTTGCAGTGCTCATGCTCTGCCTGAGCAGTATAGGAAATTGATGACAGACCCAAAGTCACTCATTCTTGATTTTTATCCTACCGGTATGATCTCTTTTTTCTTTGATAATTGATGTGTCGTCAGTAAGTATACTCCATGGTACACGATAATGTATTTCTTCTCTGTTGGTACTATTGTCCTCTTCCTAGTGCTTCTCAATTCAAGTTACATCATGCTTGTGCAGATTTTGAGGTGGATATGAATGGCAAGCGCTATTCTTGGCAGGTACTTCTTAAGCAATTTTAGTTTTTTTTAAGAACTTAAATTTTTCGTATTTTGTATTGACTTCTTTCTTTATTCAAGGGTATTGCAAAATTGCCTTTCATTGAAGAAGCAAGGCTCCTAACAGAAGTCGCAAAAATTGAACATTCTTTGACGGTATGATGGCTTTTGGTTCTGATTCAGTAAGTTGTCTCTCTTAACAAGATTTTGATTTGCTAATGTAGTTATTTTCATACAGGAAGAAGAATCACGAAGAAACAGTGTGATGTTTGATATGCTTTTTGTGTCGTTATCCAATCCTTTGTCTCCATGCATTTTTGCTCTTGATGCACGCTGTAAGCATCTTACAGTCGGAGAACGTCTTGAAGTCAAGGAGCGGTTGGACCCAATAGCTAGGTTTGTTTGCACCTATATCAATATCTGCTAATGAATATCTTATTATTTTTTATTTCCCTTTTGTTTGTGTATTTGTTTGTTTTTGTTTTAAAACTTGTATATTTGGGTGTTCAAGGACATTTAGCCAAAATGATATAACTGTTGAAGTTGGGGTGCATATCACATGATTAGCTCACTATTAATTAGAGTTTTTGGTTGTTTGTCTGGATAAAACGGTCATTTCAGTTTTTTGTTCAGCTCCACTGACACTGATCTTGGTTCATCCTTTTTTCTGGTTCCCCATCGTTGGTATTCTTAAATTCAAATGTTCCTTGCTGGTGTGTTTTTAAAGTCGGTGAAACAAGAATGTTGAGTTCTGTTGCTAGAGTCTGTGCTCTTATGTGGGTGTTGGAGGAAAATACATGAATTGCAATAGTGGCATCTTCAGTCTTCTCAGAACTCCATTTTGCAAAACTTGTGTTGTTGAGTACTTTTTAAAAGTTATTCCTGACTGTCTTTGTGGTCCGGTTCTTTACTTGTGAGTCATGCACTCAGCCAAGGCCTCTTACTAGGGGTGTCTGGGTTGACCTTTTTTTAGTGCTTATAAGCTAAAAGCTAAAAAGCACAAGTTTGGACCCCATAAGAAGTGCTAAAATCACTTTTTTGTTCCCCAAACACTTCAGAAACTATAAAAGAGCTTAAAAGCCAAAACCCATTTAAAATAAGACAACCCAAACACCTACTAATTCCTTTTTAGTACTTGTGTACTATTTCTCTGAGTGGGTCATGTTTCTTCATTATGTATGAAATCAGTTGGTTGGTCTAAATCTTCTTCCCCTTCACATTGTTCTGTATCTTCTTCTTTGTCTGTGATTAAAACGTGCTGTAACCGCAATATTTGAAGTCCTAGCTGGATTCTTCTGATTCTCTAGGTTTACATGCAGTGGTGGGATGAATGGTTACCTATCCCTTTGCAGCGGAGATCCTTGTCCTTCGATTTTTAAATCACCCATTGAAGGGATGGAAAATATTACACAAAATCAAGTCATGTAAGAATCGAACATTCAATATCTTTATCAATTGCCATCACTGACCTGTGTATGTTTTGCTGATCAGCCTTTCCTGTTCTTGCATTTCAGATGTGCAATATACAGACTTCCAGATACTCATAAACATATCCCTCGGCCAATGGAAGGGGTTATTATACCCAAAAAGGTACTTAATCCAGCCGATCATATACCATGAATCTATTTAGTTCTGGTGTCTTAATTTTTTATGGAAGCAACAGATCTACCTTTCCACTTCCAGGGAGGATTGCCTCATTTTTTTAGTAGAATGCTATTCTTAATTTCCTCTGTTGAGTATGTGGAAATAAGATTTCCCTCGAAGCCGTGATTTTTGCTTATTGACAAATTATAACCTATTTGATTGTAGCCTTTTCATGACCTGCATAATGAAAAACTAGTTGTGGTTATGTGGCCATGCTTGGCCAGCTTGGACAAGAGACAACTTATCATATTCATGTTTTATTCACGTGTCATTACACTAAACTTTTGCGCCTTTTTAAACTTTTCAGTATCTTCATTTTGCACGCATTTATCCCTCTCTAACCAATGCTATACTGGTTCAATGCAGATGGTCACATTAGGTGATATGAAACCTGATCCTGTACTATGGCATGAGCAATCTAACAAGAAACCTTGGGAAGATGGACGGTATACACCATGCTAATTAATATGACGTAGTTAATGTCAATCTTAGTTATTTAGGTTATACATAACTTTTATGCACCGTTGCAGGAACCGCCACCGTGGTGCAATGTCTGATAGGGACCACCACCGCGATGCAATGTCTGATAGGAACATCCAACGTGGTGCAATGTCTGGTTTTCAGCTTGGAGAAGCTGCACGCAGATTGGTGGTGAATAGTTTGCAGAAGAAAGAAGATAGGGGTGGAAATGGTGATCACAGGCGTCCACATAATGGCCAAGGACGTGGTAATCATATGCACGCCCGACCAGTGTCCTGTCGTGCTGCATATGGTCCTCCCGTTCCTTCCTTTGAACCCCGAGTAACAATGCTCATGAAAACATACAGCCTAGTTTCGTCCATTCTGCTCAAGATGCTGGACGTCACCCCAGATCATCAGGTTCAAATGACTATAGTAGTAAGTCTCGCCCATATCATGAGACCCACAGTAGAGATTATCGTGGTCATGGACATCATACATATAAAATGCAGCAAAATGGTGCACTCAGTCATTCCTCATACGCCAGTCATCCTCAGCACGTGGGCCAAATACCAGTTCCACCAACTACCATTTTCCACCAGCAGAGTGGAAATGACGTTTCCATGAGCTATGAACCTCGCGGGGCTGAAAGCCATAACCAACAGGGTGGTGGAAGGGCCTCCCGGAACCAAAATGGTACAGGATATCAACCATATCCTTCAGGAAATCAGTTCTCAGCTTTTAGGAGGGGAGGAAATAGAAGGCCACCTTCAGGGCATCGTCGGTAGAGAGTCCTTTTAGCCCAGACTATTTAGGCCTAGCTTAGTTGCTGGTACGCGAAATCCTGCGAACAACTTCCTTACTTTTGATAAGCAAGGAAGAAGAACAATAGCTGAGTTTCTGTCGATGATATTTATCTGCAGGCTGCTTTCTGGTGCTTATCACAATGGTTATTGTAGTGCTTTAGCTATGTATTTTTTCCATGTTCTTTATTCTTAACACACAATGTCTGTGAGTTTCATTTATTATAGAGCACAATAACTTATTTGAAAGGTTAAGCTTGGATGTATGAAGATGAATTTTTGCCTCTAGTAGACTGGTTTATCTGTATTCTGAGTACTTATTTGCTAAACATTTGGTGTATTGTATTAATTGAATAAAGGAGATCATAGCTTATCCTTGAGTCGAGGATTTTTCGGAAACAGTCTAAGAGTCAAGAACTCATAAATACAAACCCTACTTTCTTACTATTTTTGTGGAAAGGTGGGTAGATGTATGAGTAAGATTTCTGATGAGATCTTATAATTACTAATGTTGCCTCATAAACTTAGGAGAAGCCTTTTCTTTTAATTCTGTTTTAGAAAAAGATGGTTGTTTTTTTTTTGATATTTTTTTTAGTTTCAACTTTTTACGTGATAGTTTAAAAACACAACATTCAAGTGATATATATTATAATACAAATAATTAGAAAAAAAATTATTATGTTAAGTTATATTAGAAAAAAAAATTCTTAAAGGGAGATAATACTCTAATACAAATAATTAACTGGACAGCCAAGCAACATCAAAGTCGATATGTCCGAGTGGTTAAGGAGACAGACTTGAAATCTGTTGGGCTTCGCCCGCGCAGGTTCGAACCCTGCTGTCGACGTTTTTTTTTTCTCTTCTCCATATAAAAATATCCGTTCATTTTTTTATTACTGTATTTTCTTTTCATAGTTGTGAGGAGTACTAGGTACGTACATAGATTATCGTTGTATTTATCATTTCATAGTCCTTTTTGAGACAATATCGATGTGTGGTATCCAAAGTTTGAGAATATTTATAATTCGTATTTGAAACTTTTAATTAATTTTCTTTATAATTCTACCATAAAATTAGTAGTTTCTAATGCTTTTGCTAAAACCAAAGCTCATGAAGGCTCCTCCTCCTTTTATGGACCTTTGCCTTTTTCACCATCTTTTCCTAAGTGTATGGCCACATGCATGCAAAAGGCACTTCCATTTTAAGTTTTATTTTTTGGTAATTGATATATATATATATATATATATATATATATATATATATATAACATTTTATTTGATATTTGTATTAGAATTGTTTCAATTAAGAATCCGACTGTAACTTCAAAATCCAATGAAGTATATGGATGTGATTTTTCTGCCTTTAATCATAGGAGAATCGAGAAATTCATGAAAAATAATACATCTTTTTAATTAATTTTTTTTATTTGTAACATAAATTTAGATTAATCGAAACAATAAATTTCAAAAAGACCAATAATTTTAAAATAAAAGTGTCTGAAATAGACATTAATGAAAAAGATTTGAGAAAAAGCAAAAAAAATAAATAAAAAATTGCTGGTACATTAGGGACATTAGGCATATGCACATAACTTTTGGAGCTTTAATCACATAGTACAAGTAATTATTAGGGGCTTTCCTTTTTACTTCCTTTTACTTCTTGTTTCTACTTTTGTCCCTTTAACGCTTCTGATGTCTCCGTTTCATATTATTTGATTTCTATTAAGTTATCATATTTTTCAAGAATGTTTAATTAGAAGTGAATTTTATAAAATTAATTGTATTAATAATACTTTAGATTTTAAATTTGATCACTACAATGTTTCATGTTAGGAATTTCATGCCAAATGCAGCCCCAACCAATTTATGTAGAGGTGATTAGCCTAATGAGCAAAGTTTGGCAATATTATAATACATGTTTGGTAAAGAGTGATGCTAACATTTCTCCAAATAAGTTTTTCATAGTGGATAAGGTACCAAATGAAGTCTTTCTTGTCTTTCACTTTAAAGCTACAAACACAATCATTTAGAGGTGTGTTTGGTATAAAGAAAAAATATTTCTTAACAAATAATAATTTTCAAAATTATTTTTTAATTTTTGATAAATTAAGCAAATAATATATCCGTAGACAAACACTATGAGGATAGATGTAGCTAGAGGGGGGATGGGGTTGATAGTTGCAAAGGATGGGGGCGGAGAGACCTTTTGTTATAACCCCTCTCCCCAGAAACTCTCACATTTTTTCTTCCTTGATGACTCGTTAACAACCTTTAAGGTTGGAAGCGAGTGATGTTTATCATCCAAACAACTCTTTCTTGTCGAAAGATAATCTATCTGAAATATTGTTTATGAAACTTATTTTTCTATTTTTTCATTACATAAGTCATTTTTATGATTATAATTTTCTTTTTGTGTATATAGAGAAAATAATTTTTTGAAAGATTTAACCAACCAAACACGCCCTAAATTATTTTACGGTTATGATTTTGTTACACACGCTATTACCATGGACCTTCACACAACTAATATTCGCTCTCAAATAAAAATTCAAACCCCATCGAAAGCTAATTAAAAATAATATCAAAGAATTAAATTAGATTAAAAAAAAATTAAAAACGCAATCCAATTTGCCCCCTCTTTCTGTTCGCCGTCGATATCGTCACCGTTCGCCGGCGCCGGTAAATTTCTCAAACATCTCATCGTCTCTCCGTTAATCTACATGCTCTGCTTCAGCGTTTATTAAGTATCATTTTGTAGTACATATTTTTGTGCGAAGTGAATTGATTTTCGTTTTTAGCTTTTAGCTCAATTTCTTAGTTCGGCAGAATTAGTGAATTGATAATATGTGCAGAAAATTTGAGCATGTGAAATGAGTGATGCAATGCAATGCAATGCAAGACGATTTGCGGTGTCTGAATAAGTAAATGCTTGTTTGAGTTTGCTTGACTGTGATTCAATTGGGAGATTATTGGATGTTTGGTTTTATGTGTAGTTTTCTTCTTTATTTTTAGGGCTCAATGTATTTTCTTATCCTTTTGGGGATGATAAGCTAATGAGGGAATTTGTTTAATCCTTGAATGAATTAAAATGCGTGATAATGATGAAACAGAAACAAAAAACAATTTTATTGGAACGGATTGGACGAAAATTAAAGCGGAATAGATATAGAGGATACATCTAGGCTATAGCCATCCCAAAAGGTTTTTGATTGAGGTGTTCTTATGGTTGATGTTAGTTGTTACTTCATTGCTTGTAGCGTAAAAAGACCTAAAAGTAGTGGCGCTCGTTCTTGGCACTTCCCGTATTCCCTTTTTCTTTGTAATGTTTAGTCTAAATTGATTTTTCCTTGTAAAATTCATTCACTTGTGTGTGGACCTCTATATGCTATCAATACGAGAGTTTGCTTGACAAGCACTGCCTTTTTTCCTGTTGCAGGGATTCAAGATGATTGGATCTTTTCTCACCAGAGGGCTTGTGTGAGTTTGATAATGTTGCATTTATAAATGTTTAAGCACAAGTAGTCCTATTGCTCACATATCTAGTTGTGATTTTTAACTTTTCTTTGCGCAGGATGGTTTTTGGTTATGCTTATCCTGCTTATGAGTGCTTTAAGACTGTAGAAATGAACAAACCTGATATTCAGGAACTTCGGTTTTGGTGCCAGTATTGGTATATTGCAGCATTTGCTCTGTCGATCTCTTAAGTAGCTTCTCGTGAATCTTGGCTGTAACTTCCTCATTCCTTCTTAATTTTCAGGATCTTAATTGCTTTATTGACAGTTTGTGAAAGAGTTGGCGATGCTTTTGTTTCATGGTAATCATATGAAATTTTTTGATGTTTGTATAAACTAGTGTGAAATCCATCTAGTGTTAACGCTTTAGTTATGCTTTGAAGGGTTCCAATGTACAGTGAAGCTAAGTTGGCATTCATCATATATTTGTGGTGCCCCAAAACAAAGGTATTCCGCCTAATATCCTCTCCTGTTTGAAAGAAATTTTAATCTTTGATTAGTTCCGGTGGCGTCCTTTGCTAATTGTTTCATTTTCTCATAAAATTATTGCAGGGAACAACATATGTATATGATTCCTTCTTTAGACCGGTAGTGTTAAAGCATGAAACTGAGATTGATCGTAATTTGTTGGAGTTGAGGACAAGAGCTGGAGATATGGCATGTCTGTACTGGCAAACTCTGCTAGCTATGTGCAGACAAGGTTTTTTGATGTATTGCATTTATTGCTTCTCAGTCAACTCCTCGCCCAACTCAGGTTTTCATCAAAGTGTTTCAGAATTAATCTTGCTAGTTCATCATGTTCTGTCTTTGAGTCACGCTATTTACCAAAATCGCGTTAGATGCTTGTCATCTGAACTCTTATTTCATTAGCAGCACAAATTTGCTTGTCCAGTTATATAAATGGTTTTGCTATTTATTTACTCGTAGGCTTTACTTGAGATCTCATTTTTTTCTAAATCTTATGTGCTAGATATACTTAGTAGTTGTTCTATTTTTTGGGGATTTGCAGAGTATATTGGGTTGTGTTCTAGTTCTTACAAGATTGTGGCTAATTAACTAATTCGTACATTAGAAATTGGAATTGAAGATATAGAATTACGGCTGAAAATTTGCTTGCCTATGCTTATTGCATGCATTTTGTCGCCTATTATCACGACTTCCTAGCTACAATCTTCTCTCCTTAATTATGTTGCTGGAATTTAACTTCCATGTTTTAGAGGGTCAATTATGAGCTTTTTTCTTGAAATTGCAGCCACAGAAGCAAAGCAGTAGAGGCCGCCAACGCACAGTAACACCGCCTAAACGCAGATCAGCGCCCCAGCTACAAAGGTACAGACTGAAAAACAAGCACCTCCTGCTTCTACTGAATCTTCAAGTGAAAAAGAAGCAGACACAAAAGAAAAGGTGAAGCCCTCACAACCACCTCCGTTGGCTACCCCTGCTTCTTCTGCTTCCTCCTCAAATGCACAAAAAACGACTCCAGCTGAAGCCCACGCTCAAATCACCAAAGCTTCGAGTCTAAGCAAAACTGAAGTGATGCAGGTTGATCAAGTGTCTTCCTCAGACAATAAAAGTGCAAAACCTCTTGTTGATACAGTCATGGAGGATAATATAACTGCAAAACCTGTTGATACAGTCATGGTGGAAGCAGTTCGAGTAACACGTGCCAGATCAAGGAGGACACGACCTGCACCCAATCCTTGACTTGGTGGGGAAAAGGATACATTCTAGGATGCTGAGTTCAATGTATATGTCATATCTTCTTTCATTCATTATCTGAAGTCGTCCATGATATTTTTAAGCATGGATTGAGAAATGATGGGTTGATCATGAGCCAACGAAACTTTGAGCTTCTTAGAGAGTTTCTGTGAAAGCAGATAGCGAGATGCATATATCGCGCTGTCCTTGGGATGAACATTAAAAGATTTCAATGATAACCTGAAGTAAAACTCAGTTTTGAATGCTCTAGTATTTTGCTTCTTTTTCTCAAGGATTTTGCTGTATGTAAAAGTTGGTTTTTCCTTGCTTCAATTGGGTTAAGAGGCTTGTGCTGGACTAAGATATTTTACATGAAAAATACTTCTTTATAGTTATAGGAAGCCTTCATTATGCAAATTGAGGATTTATACCTCAAATTTTAAGGGTGGCACAACTCATAAAGTGGTCTGAGAGATTTTTTTGGGTGTTCCAAGCGCCAAATTTATAGGTTAATATACACGAAAATTAGAGAATTTAGGTGATTCTGAAAAAAATGTTTATAAATGCGAAAATATTTGTAATAAAAATGGTATCAGTATACGTGAAGGTTCATCATCTCATGATGGAGGTCCTAATAAAAAATTTTGAGAATTTTTTTTGGATGCTCCAGGTGCCATATCCAGAGGCATTACACATAAAAAAAATGGGGAATTTGGGAAATTTCTAAAAAAGGATTTGTAAATGCGGAATGGACGTTAAAAAAATTGTGAGTATATGTGAAGGTTCACCAACTCATTACGGAGTTCCTCATACAGTTTTTTGAAAATTTTTTTTAATGCTCTGGGAGTCAGATCAATGGGCTAATACATATGAAAAATCGAGGATTTGAGTGATTCCTATAAAGGATTTGTAAATGCAGAATGTGTGTGAAAATAATGGTGTGAGTATACGTGAATGTTCTCAAACTCATTATGAAGGTTCTCATAAAGTTTTGTTAGAATTTTTTTTTGGATGCTCCGCCAGATTTATGGATACACACGAAAAATTTTGAGAAATTTGGGCAATTTCTAAAAAATGGGCTCCTAAATATGGAGATGAGCGTTAAAAAATGGTGTGAGTATACGTATGAAGGTTCCCTAACTCATTACGGAGGTCCTCATAGAGTTTTTTGAGAAATAAACTTTGGGTGCTCCGAGCGACAGATCCATGAGCTAATTTACATGAAAAATTAGATTTCACACTCATTTGTGCATTATCAAGCCTTTTTTTAAGGATTGCCCGAATTTCCTAATTTTTCGTGTGTATTAGCACATGGATCTGACGCCTAGAGCATCCAATTTTTTTTCTCAGAAACTTAATGAAAAACATTGTACTGATTTGGAAAACTTCATGTTATACTCACACCATTTGTTTAACGTCAATTTCCGTATTAACATGCCCCTTTTCAGGAATCGCCCAAATTTCTCGATTTTCATGTGTATTAACCCATGGATCTGGTGCCTGGAGCATCCAAAACTTTTTTGCTTAGAAAAACTTTATGCGGACCTCTTTAATGATTTGAAAAACCTTCACATATAATCATACAATTTTCACGTTATTTCAGCATTTGCAAGATATTTTTTAAGAATCGCTCAAATTTCTTAATTTTTCGTGTATATTAACTCATGGATCTGGCGCTCGGAACATCCCAAAAGATTCTCAAAAACTTTTTGAGGATCTAAGCAATGAGTTGGGAAACCTTCGAGTATACTCACACCATTTTTTTAGCATCCAGTTTCGCATTTACAAGTCCTTTTTTAGGAATCACCCTTATTCCCTGATTTTTCATGTGTATTAGTGGATCTGGCGCTTAGAGCACCCAAAGAGAATTTTTCAAAAAAAATTATGAGGACCTCCGTAATGAGTTTAGGAACATTCACATATACTCACACTATTTTTTCACGTTCATTTTCGCATTTAAAAGACCTTTTATGAATCATATAAATTCTCCAATTTTTCTTGTGTATTAGCCTACTGATCTGGGCCTGAAGCATTCCAAAAGAAAATTCTCAAGATATTATACGACGACCTTCGTAATAAGTTGAAGAACCTTCTCATATACTCACACCATTTTTTTCTCACTCATTTCCGTATTAACAAACCTTTTTTTAGGAATCCCCTAAATTCTCAGCACACGAAAATCGTCGAAATGAGGGGTATGCTCGCTTCGGGGCTCGTTTGACCTTCCAAATGGGTCGGACAAGCCGTGATGGCCAACCGTATGCATAGACAAGGTCTTGACGGACGTCCACGAAAAAATTTGGCCTTTTTGACGTCGGAATCCGGATCACCCAAAAAATGGTGTGCTATAGCACACGAAAATCGTCGAAATGAGAGGTATGCTCGCTTCGGGGCTTGTTTGACCTTCCAAATGGGTCGGACAATCCGTGATGGACAACCGTATGCATAGACAAGGTCTTGACGGACGTCCATAAAAAAATTTGGCATTTTTGACGTCGGAATACGGATCACTCAAAAAATGGTGTGCTATAGCACACGAAAATCGTCGAAATGAGGGGTATGATCGCTTCGGGGCTCGTTTGACCTTACAAATGGGCCGGACAAGCCGTGATGGCCAACCGTATGCATAGACAAGGTCTTGACGGATGTCCACAAAAAATTTTGGCATTTCTGACGTCGAAATATGGATCACCCAAAAAATGGTGTGCTATAGCACACGAAAATAGTCGAAATGAGGGGTATGCTCGCTTCGGGGCTCGTTTGACCTTACAAATGGGTCGGACAAGCCGTGATGGCCAACCGTATGCATAGACAAGGTCTTGACGGACGTCCATGAAAAAATTTGGCATTTTTGACGTCGGTATCCGGATCACTCAAAAAATGGTGTGCTATACCACACGAAAATCGTCGAAATGAGGGGTATGATCGCTTCGGGGCTCGTTTGACCTTCCAAATGGGTCGGACAAGCCGTGATGGCCAACCGTAAGCATAGACAAGGTTTTGACGGACGTCCACGAAAAAATTGGCATTTTTGACGTCGGAATATGGATCACCCAAAAAATGGTGTGCTATAGCACACGAAAATAGTCGAAATGAGGGGTATGCTCGCTTCGAGGCTCGTTTGACCTTCCAAATGGGTCGGACAAGCCGTGAAGGCCAACCGTATGCATAGACAAGGTCTTGACGGACGTCCACGAAAAATTTGGCATTTTTTGACGTCGGAATCCGGATCACCCAAAAAATGTGTGCTATCGCACACGAAAATCGTCGAATGAGGGGTATGCTCGCTTCGGGTCTCGTTCGACCTTCCAATGGGTCGGACAAGCCGTGATGGCCAACCGTATGCATAGACAAGGTTTTGACGGACGTCCACGAAAAAAATGGGCATTTTTTGACGTCGGAATATGGATCACCCAAAAAATAGTGTGCTATAGCACACGAAAATAGTCGAAATGAGGGGTATGCTCGCTTCGAGGCTCGTTTGACCTGCAAATGGGTCGGACAAGCCGTGAAGCCAACGTATGCATAGACAAGGTCTTGACGGACGTCCACGAAAAATTTGGCATTTTTGACGTCGGAATCCGGATCACCCAAAAAATGTGTGCTATCGCACACGAAAATCGTCGAAATGAGGGTTATGCTCGCTTCGGGTCTCGTTCGACCTTCCAAATGTGTCGGACAAGCCGTGATGGCCAATCGTATGTATAGAAAAGGTCTTTACGGACGTCCACGAAAAATTTGGCATTTTTGACGTCGGAATCCGGATCACCCAAAAAATGGTGTGCTATAGCACACGAAAATCATCAAAATGAGGGGTATGCTCGCTTCGGGGCTCGTTTGACCTTCCAAATGGGTCGGACAAGCCTTGATGGCAAACCGTATGCATAGACAAGGTCTTGACGGATGTCCGAAAAATTTGGCATTTTTGACGTCGGAATCCGAATCACCCAAAAAATGGTGTGCTATAGCACACGAAAATCGTCGAAATGAGGGGTATGCTCGCTTCGAGGCTCGTTTGACTTTCCAAATGGGTCGGACAAGCCGTGATTGCCAACCGTATGCATAGACAAGGTCTTGACGGACGTCCACGAAAAAATTTGGCATTTTTGACGTCGGAATCCGGATCACCCAAGAAATGGTGTGCTATAGGACACGAAAATCGTCGAAATGAGGGGTATGCTCGCTTCGGGGCTCATTTGACCTTCCAAATGGGTCAGAAAAGCCGTGATGGCCAACCGTATGCATAGAAAAGGTCTAGACGGACGTCTACGAAAAAATTTGGCATTTTTGACGTCGGAATCTGGATCACCCAAAAAATGGTGTTCTATAGCACACGAAAATCATCGAAATGAGGGTTATGCTCGCTTTGGGGCTCGTTTGACCTTCCAAATGGGTCGGACAAGCCGAGATGGCCAACCGTATGCATAGACAAGGTCTTGACAGACGTCCACGAAAATATTTGGCATTTTTGACGTTGGAATTCGGATCACCCAAAAAATGGTGTGCTATAGCACACGAAAATAGTCGAAATGAGGGGTATGCTCGCTTCGGGGCTCGTTTGACCTTACAAATGGGTCGGACAAGCCGTGATGGCCAACCGTATGCATAGACAAGGTCTTGACAGACGTCCACGAAAATATTTGGCATTTTTGACGTTGGAATTCGGATCACCCAAAAAATGGTGTGCTATAGCACACTAAAATCGTCGAAATGAAGGGTATGCTCGCTTCGGGGCTCGTTTTACCATCCAAATGGGTCAGACAAGCCGTGATGGCAAACCGTATGCATAGACAAGGTCTTGACGGACGTCCACGAATAAATTTGACATTTTTGACGTCGGAATCCGGATCACCCAAAAAATGGTGTGCTATAGCACACAAAAATCGTCGAAATGAGGGGTATGCTCGCTTCGAGCTCGTTTGACCTTCCAAATGGGTCGGACAAGCCGTTATGGCCAACCGTATGCATAGACAAGGTCTTGACGGACGTCCACGAAAAAATTTGGCATTTTTGACGTTGGAATTCGGATCACCCAAAAAATGGTGTGCTATAGCACACTAAAATCGTCGAAAAGAGGGGTATGCTCGCTTCGGGGCTCGTTTGACCTTCCAAATGGGTCAGACAAGCCGTGATGGCCAACCGTATGCATAGACAAGGTCTTGACGGACGTCCACAAATAAATTTGGCATTTTTGACGTCGGAAGCCGGATCACCCAAAAAATGGTGTGCTATAGCACACGAAAATCGTCGAAAGAGGGGTGGGTATGCTCGCTTCGGGGCTCGTTTGACCTTTCCAAATGGGTCGGACAAGCCGTGATGGCCAACCGTATGCATAGACAAGGTCTTGACGGACGTCCACGAAAAAAATTGGCATTTTTGACGTCGGAATCCGGATCACCCAAAAAATGGTGTGCTATAGCACACAAAAATCGTCGAAATGAGGGGTATGCTCGCTTCGGGGCTCGTTTGACCTTCCAAATGGGTCGGACAAGCCGTGATGGCCAACCGTATGCATAGAAAAGGTCTTGACGGACGTCCACGAAAAAATTTGGCATTTTTGACGTCGGAATCCGGATCACCCAAAAAATGGTGTGCTATAGCACACGAAAATCGTCGAAATGAGGGGTATGCTCACTTCGGGGCTCGTTTGACCTTCCAAATGGGTCGGACAAGCCGTGATGGCCAACCGTATGCATAGACAAGGTCTTGACGGACGTCCACGAAAAAAATTGGCATTTTTGACGTCGGAATCCGGATCACCCAAAAAATCGTGTGCTATAGCACACAAAAATCGTCGAAATGAGGGGTATGCTCGCTTCGGGCTCGTTTAACCTTCCAAATGGGTCGGACAAGCGTTGATGCCAACCGTAAGCATAGAAAAGGTCTTGACGGACGTCCACGAAAACATTTGGCATTTTTTGACGTCGGAATCCGGATCACCCAAAAAATGGTGTGCTATAGCACACGAAAATCGTCGAAATGAGGGGTATGCTCACTTCGGGGCTCGTTGACCTTCCAAATGGGTCGGACAAGCCGTGATGGCCAACCGTATGCATAGACAAGGTCTTGACGGACGTCCATGAAAAAATTTGGCATTTTTGACGTCGGAATCCGGATCACTCAAAAAATGGTGTGCTATAGCACACGAAAATCGTCGAAATGATGGTATGATCGCTTCGGGGCTCGTTTGACCTTCCAAATGGGTCGGACAAGCCGTGATGGCCCACCATATGCATAGACAAGGTTTTGACGGACGTCCACAAAAAAATTGGCATTTTTGACGTCGGAATCCGATCACCCAAAAAATGGTGTGTGCTATAGCACACGAAAATCGTCGAAATGAGGGGTATGCTCGCTTCGAGGCTCGTAACCTTCCAAATGGGTTGGACAAGCCGTGATTGCCAACCGTATGCATAGACAAGGTCTTTGACGGACGTCCACGAAAAAATTTGGCATTTTTGACGTCGGAATCGGATCACCAAGAAATGGTGTGCTATAGGACACGAAAATCGTCGAAATGAGGGGTATGCTCGCTTCGGGGCTATTTGACCTCCAAATGGGTCAGACAAGCCGTGATGGCCAACCGTATGCATAGAAAAGGTCTAGACGGACGTCTACGAAAAATTTGGCATTTTTGACGTCGGAATCTGGATCACCCAAAAAATGGTGTTCTATAGCATACGAAAATCATCGAAATGAGGGTTATGCTCGCTTTGGGGCTCGTTTGACCTTCCAAATGGGTCGGACAAGCCGTGATGGCCAACCGTATGCATAGACAAGGTCTTGACAGACGTCCACGAAAAAATTTGGCATTTTTGACGTTGGAATTCGGATCACCCAAAAAATGGTGTGCTATAGCACACTAAAATCGTCGAAATGAGGGGTATGCTCGCTTCGGGGCTCGTTTACCTCCAAATGGGTCGACAAGCCGTGATGGCAAACCGTATGCAAAGACAAGGTCTTGACGGACGTCCACACGAAAAATTTGACATTTTTGACGTTGGAATCCGGATCACCCAAAAAATGGTGTGCTATAGCACACAAAAATCATCGAAATGAGGGGTATGCTCGCTTCGGGGCTCGTTTGACCTTTCAAATGGGTCGGACAAGCCGTGATGGCCAACCGTATGCATAGACAAGGTCTTGACGGACGTCCACGAAAAAAATTGGCATTTTTGACGTCGGAATCCGGATCACCCAAAAAATCGTGTGCTATAGCACACACAAATCGTCGAAAGGAGGGGTATGCTCGCTTCGGGGCTCGTTTGACCTTCCAAATGGGTCGGACAAGCCGTAATTGCCAACCGTATGCATAGAAAAGGTCTTGACGGACGTCCACGAAAACATTTGGCATTTTTGACGTCGGAATCCGGATCACCCAAAAAATGGTGTGCTATAGCAGTCGAAAATCATCGAAATGAGGGGTATGCTCACTTCGGGGCTCGTTTGACCTTCCAAATGGGTCGGACAAGCCGTGATGGCAAACCGTATGCATAGACAAGGTCTTGACGGACGTCCACAAAAAAATTTGGCATTTTTGACGTTGGAATTCGGATCACCCCAAAAAATGGTGTGTTATAGCACACTAAAATCATCGAAATGAGGGGTATGCTCGCTTCGGGGCTCGTTTGACCTTCCAAATGGGTCGGACAAGCCGTGATGGCCAACCGTATGCATAGACAAGGTCTTGACGGACGTCCACAAAAAAATTTGGCATTTTTGACGTTGGAATTCGGATCACCCAAAAAATGGTGTGCTATAGCACACTAAAATGGTCGAAATGAGGGGTATGCTCGCTTCGGGGCTCGTTTGACCTTCCAAATGGGCCGGACAAGCCGTGATGGCCAACCGTATGCATAGACAAGGTCTTGACGGATGTCCACGAAAAATTTTGGCATTTTTGACATCGGAATATGGATCACCCAAAAAATGGTGTGCTATAGCACACGAAAATAGTCGAAATGAGGGGTATGCTCGCTTCGGGGCTCGTTTGACCTTCCAAATGGGTCGGACAAGCCGTGTAGGCCAACCGTATGCATAGACAAGGTCTTGACAGACGTCCACGAAAAAATTTGGCATTTTTGACTTTGGAATCCGGATCACCCAAAAAATGGTGTGTTATAGCACACGAAAATCGTCGAAATGAGGCGTATGCTCGCTTCGGGGCTCGTTTGACCTTCCAAATGGGTCGGACATGCCGTGATGGCCAACCGTATGCATAGACAAGGTCTTGACGGACGTCCACAAAAAAAAATTGGCATTTTTGACGTCGGAATCCGGATCACCCAAAAAATGGTGTGCTATAGCACACGAAAATTGTCGAAATGAGGGGTATGCTCGCTTCGGGGCTCGTTTGACCTTTCAAATGGGTCGGAAAAGCCGTGATGGCCAAACGTATGCATAGACAAGGTCTTGACGGACGTCCACGAAAAAATTTGACAATTTAACGTCGGAATCCGGATCACCCAAAAAATGGTGTGCTATAGCACACGACAATCGTCAAAATGAGGGGTATGCTCGCTTCGGGGCTCGTTTGACCTTCCAAATGGGTCGGACAAGCTGTGATGGCCAACCGTATGCATAGACAAGGTTTTGACGGACGTCCACGAAAAAATTTGGCATTTTTGACGTCGGAATCCGGATCACCTAAAAATGGTGTGCTATAGCACACTAAAATCGTTGAAAAGAGGGTATGCTCGCTTCGTCGGGGCTCGTTTGACCTTCCAAATGGGTCAGACAGCCGTGATGGCCAACCGTATGCATAGACAAGGTCTTGACGGACGTCCACAAATAAATTTGGCATTTTTGACGTCGGAATCCGGATCACCCAAAAAATGGTGTGCTATAGCACACGAAAATCGTCGAAATGAGGGGTATGCTCGCTTCGGGGCTCGTTTGACCTTTCAAATGGGTCAGACAAGCTGTGATGGCCAACCGTATGCATAAACAAGGTCTTGACGGACGTCCACGAATAAATTTGGCATTTTTGACGTCGGAATCCGGATCACCCAAAAAATGGTGTGCTATAGCACATGAAAATCGTTGAAATGAGGGGTATGCTCGCTTCGGTGCTCGTTTGCCTTCCAAATGGGTCGGACAAACCGTGATAACCAACCGTATGCATAGACAAGGTCTTGACGGACGTCCACGAAAAAATTTGCTATTTTTGATGTCGGAATCCAGATCACCCATAAACTGGTGTGCAATAGCACACGAAAATCGTCGAAATGAGGTGTATGCTCGCTTCGGGGCTCGTTTGACCTTCCAAATGGGTTGGAAAAGCCGTGATGGCCAACCGTATGCATAGACAAGGTCTTGACGGACGTCCATGAAAACATTTGGCATTTTTGACGTCGGAATCAGGATCACCCAAAAAATGGTGTGCTATAGCACAGGAAAATCGTCGAAATGAGGGGTATGCTCGCTTCGGTGCTCGTTTGACCTTCCAAATGGGTCGGACAAGCCGTGATGGCCAACCGTATGCATAAACAAGGTCTTGACGGACGTCCACCAAAAAATTTGGCATTTTTGACGTCGGAATCCGGATCACCAAATAAATGGTGTGCTATAGCACACGAAAATCGTCAAAATGAGGGGTATGCTCGCTTCGGGGCTCGTTTGACCTTCCAAATGGGTCGGACAAGCTGTGATGGCCAACCTCATGCATAGACAAGGTCTTGACGGACGTCCACGAAAAAATTTGGCATTTTTGACGTCGGAATCCGGATCACCCAAAAAATGATGTGCTATAGCACACGAAAATCGTCGAAATAAGGGGTATGCTCGCTTCGAGGTCGTTTGGCCTTCCAAATGGGTCGGACAAGCCGTGATTGCCAACCGTATGCATAGAAAATTTCTTGATGGACGTCCACGAAAAAATTTGGCATTTTTGACGTCGAAATCCGGATCACCCAAAAAATGGTGTGCTATAGCACACGAAAATCGTCGAAATGAGGGGTATGCTCGCTTCGGGGCTCGTTTGACCTTCCAAATGGGTTGGACAAGCCGTGATGGACAACCGTATGCATACAAAGGTCTTGACAGATGTCCACGAAAAAA